>JAVANC010000027.1:48720243-49054063 GCA_033319125.1 Parnassius glacialis | reverse complement strand
GTTAAATTATTTTTCCTTAAATTTCACCTAAAATTATAGATTATGAGCGCTAAAATACGTAATAAAACCCGTAGTTACTTCTAAAGGTAACATCTTTCTGTACCGCGTATATAATATTTGTAATAGTTAAAGTCGGCCATAATTTATGATAAATCAATAAAATGTAGAAATACATAGAAATACAATTAATAGACAACCATGTCTTAGCGGTGTAAGACTATTTCTATCCCATATCGTCTCGTGTGTATTCAAACCAGGCAGGCAGCAGCGTCCTTCTAATAACAACTAAAAAAATTAAAAATACTGCAGTTGCCAATGCACCGCCACGCGCACGAAGTTGAAATACGTTAATTTGAAATGAAAGAAAAATACCTTAAAAATGTCAATTGGTATTTTTGGTATTTTTTTTTCTTTTCATGTATGTTTTATGTTCTCGAATAGAATTTAAAACTATAATTTTGGACAAAGTATTCCTGACCAAAACAGCCTCAAGTACACGATGAAGTTAAAAACATTCTAAATATAATGATATTAAGATCGCTTTCTTCGCGATGTATGTATTCTATTATGTCAACTGTAACGCAATCCCACAGGCACGTCGCTCACAAATGCTATGGAGGAATGAGTACTACCTATTGTTGTAGACATTATCATTCAAATTGATAGTCAATTTGAAAGATAGAATGCTTCGTGAAAGTAATTTTCTTTTGTGTTGTATCTCTGTTTTGTAATCTTTCTGGGGCAGAACCAGCAAGAAACCCTGAAGGGTTTATGAAAGGTACGGTCGAATAACAACTTACAGGGTAATACTAACATGTGTAGGTGAGCTCTCGTTGACTTTAAAGAAATCCAAATTCGAAGATTTTGGACGGTTAACGTTACATCCTATGAAAAATCCACTGCTGAACATAGATGTTCCCCATAGATTGCCTTCCACATATATTTGGCGAGTTTGCCAAATATATATATATATACCTAGTCAGGTCATAAATTCTGTCACATGTTTAATGTAAAATAATTGAAACAAGTTTATGCATTATGTAGCCATTTATATAACAAAATAAACTTAACAAAACATAGATTCTTATGACAATAAAGTTTATTCAAAATGACCTACGTGATTTTGAATACAGGCCTTCAATCTGCGCAGCCAGTCGTCTATCGCAGCACGAACGAGGTCTATGTCAATATCGGCGGCTACCTTAATCAAGGATCTCTTGAGTAACTCCAAATTGGGATGAGGCTTTGAGCAAGCTTTTTTTTCCTCCAAGTGTTGCTATATCTTGTAATATAAAGGATTCATATCTGGACTGGAGGAGGGCCAGTCTTCGTGCCGGATGAAGTCGATTTCACGCGCCACCAGCCAGTCTTGTGTGCTCTTCGCTCTATGAGCTGGTGCCGAATCTTGTTGGAATACCCAGTGCCTGTTATTGAACATGGTATGAGAAACAGGTTCCACAAGATCGTCAGAACTGTATTTTGATACACAACTGCATTTGTTTTTACACCTTTCTCACAAAAATGTACCTCTGTTAAGCCCCAATAAGAAACTCCCAACCATACCATGAGCGAGGATGGAAAATGACCTCGTTGGACACGCGGAATACGGTTGCTCGCTTCTTCACTACTGTGTGCGTACACCTTATCATTTTGTTTGTTGTAGCTCTCTTCTACGGTAAAATTTTTTTCATCCGAAAAAAGAATTTCCCGATATTTTTTTCCCGCGTACCGCTTCAACAAAGCGCGGGCATCTCTTCAGTCTCAGGTCCATTAGACGAGCATTTAAACGATGTCCTGTTTTTCTTCGATATGCCCGAAGCCCTAATTCTTCATTTAACACCCTTTTCACTGTGGTTTTGCTTAACCTCATCTGAAGGGCCAACAGTTTCTGCTTACGTTTGGGATTTCTTTGAATTTGCGCCTTCACAGCTTTTATCAACTGCTGGAGTCCTAACAGACCGAGGGCGACCACTTCTTGACCTGTCATCTACACTAGAATCTTCATTGCATCGTTCGATGGTACGATAAACGAATCTTTCGGTTATATTCAAATTTTTCAGTATGTCAAAAATTTAATTGGCGCGTAACCGCAACGATGCAACGCAATAACTGCTACACGGTCTTCTTTAAGCGTCCATTCCATATTTAAAAATGAGTAAAACTCTTAAAAGTATACAGTTTTATTTACATAAACAAGTCGAAATTCGAATTCAATAAACTTTTTTGTGGTCAGCATTCTAAAAGAAAAGTTTTTACTGTGTGACAATACTTATGACCTGACTATATATATACATATATATATATATATATAATATATATATATATATATAAATGGTGTGTTTCCCTCCGTCACCACTTACGACATCTGCATTACTGATTTTAGAAAAATTATTTCATTTAATTGCGAATTGAAGGTGGTGCAAAAGGACCAGAATAAAAGTGCGGTATTTTTAATTGTATTACCATCGACTTAGTGTTGTTAATTAGAACAGGAGGAAGAGCTTGCATCGTATAAATATTATTTATTGGAATGTTATTACGTTGTAAGGCTCCTTCCCTGCCTAGCAGTCCGTCTGGTCTTACCTGTCTCTGTCGCCAAGCAGCAATGCATGCAAACCTACGTTCCAGTCTGAAGGCTAAAGAGAGCCAGTATTAAACAGGCCGTGAGCAATATATCTTCCTCCACGGTAACAACGCGTCCGTTGCTGTCGTTGCTTGTGCAGGTGCAGGTTTTTTATAGACTAAGGGACAATAAGCGGTGACACCTGGTGGTAAGTGGACACTGTGACCCATAGACGTCTACAATTATCCTTATAGATGCGGTGTCACCCATGAGGACTAAGACTGAATGCCTCGTATCCAATAAAAATGATCTCCGGTTCTCTACACTCACCATAAAGACACAGCAACATTTAGCTGCTATTTACACTGGTATTCTGTGAGAGATGTTAACGGCCTGCAGTGACGCTTACATGCCATCGGGTGTTTTGTAAGTTTGTTTGTTGCCTCATTTCCATACAAATATTCTTCATTGTTTCTGTTAATTTATTTAATGATTTCTTATACTTTTTCCCAATAACCACTTAATGAAACAACATTATGCGGATTTTATCGTTAGATTATTTTTATATTTGCGGCGTTTCGAATACTTGTAAAGTATTAAACACCAACGATATTAATATTGTCGTCAACCGCTCCAGGTAAGCTGTAAATGCTTGTGTGAGTAGTTCACGACAATACGATTGAGCTGAATTACTTCGCGCCTTATTTAGTGTGTTCATTCAATTGTCCTTTTAAATTCTCGATCCACTTTGATGTCACAAATCTCCGACACTGTTCTCGAGTCTCGAGGATTGAGTGCGACAATTGAATAGATTGCTCCGGAAGTAATGCGTCCCTCTTTCCGATTCACCTTCAACGTTTAGACATTTTGTATTGAAATAGAATTAATGTCTTTAGTCTGGCAATGTATTGTGTTATAAAGAAATGTTTTCTCTACTTCAACAAAGAACCACTTGAAGGGTTTGCTCAGTTAGCAGTTTTTCCCACCAAGCTGCAGAGCCCGCACTGTGTTGTGGTGTGTTCGACACAGTTGATGTGAGGAAAATAGAGAAATAGTGATACGAGTGTAATTTTCAGTTGTCACCAGAAAGATGCTGCAGCCTGGTTCTTGTTCTAGCTGCTCTCTGCCGGCCCTTACGACACCCCAAGAACGATATGTGTTATTGGATAGTTTTACACGGCAACTATTACGTATAAAGTATTATAATAATTACATTAATGAATTACATTATCTCCACTTCCTCGAAATAAGGTAAAAAAAAAATCTAGACGGCTAGTCTAACTTCTACTGTCTAGCAGTTAGTCTGGGTGGGTATTTATGCTGCCCAATAGCAGCACCTGCGCTGCTGTGTTCCGATCTAAAGGATATAGAGAGCTATTATTATTACAGGTTGTGTGGCTTCCCAGCTGAGTCCTCATAGGTGACAGTCAATCTGTAGCATTCATTGTTTGTAGTTAGTTGTACATGGGCTGCAATAAACACTTAACATTAGGCGGGTTGTAAGTTTGTTTATTACTCTAATTAAAACAAAACACAGGAGAAAATATAATATCACAGTATTAAACTTTTAATGAAAATGATTCTCGTTGAATCAAAATTTATTTTTTTTCATGGTAGTGCCACACTGCATCTGTATTGTCGCTGCAGCACTTATGGGTCGGCTCGAGCCGTGAATGATCACGCTCACGCAGAATATTTTTTTTACTTATTATAAGCCAGTGCTTGACCACAATCCCACCTGGTGGTAAGTGGTGATGCAGCCTTAGATGGTAAATCGCACTGTCTTAGCGTAATAAAGACCTATACACTCTTGCCTTGAAGACGCCCAGACTGTATTCAGACGTAAAGATAGACGCCGGCAAATTATTCCACTCCTTTGCTGTAAGCATAACAAAAGACAAAGCAAGCCATTTGGTTCTAATGCGCGGAATATCGACAACAAAGGGGTGAAGACCCGCCGACCGCCTGGTGGTCCTATAGTAGAAAAGAGCGAGAATTTAAAGCGTGTAATTCCTGCACACACTCACCGAAATGCATCCTACAGAATACCGAGAGAGTCACTCAGCGATTGAACATAACAGAGTGACTCTGTTGACAAAAAGGCGAAATCCGTGTCTTGTTTTTGACTTCGATTTACAGTGCGTTGGTTTTGGTGGTGACGCACAAGGTGATGGAGTTCGGTATGGATGGTAGTAGGAGAGTGTTGCACGATCGAGAAGATAAGACTCAAACTAGGTAATATTAATTTTATACGAACTACTTGTTCAACTTTAATAGGCTGTAAGATAATGAATTTTGTGGGTATTTGGAAATTGATTAATTGTTTTATTAGTTTTACCTTTGCAGTTAGTTCCAAGTAAATTTCTGCTTAGCAAATATATTGATTTCTGTGTTTCAAATAAATTTGATGTTTTATGTAATACAAAATGTTTTGTGCATTTTGTATTACATAAAAATTATTAGTATTTAAAAGCAGATTTCTCGAATATCAAAATGTAGGCGGTAGCTTATCACAATTGTGAGTAACCTAATTTGTGCTGAGTACCATAAATGAAAAAAATCATGTATTAGCAACCTTCTAGATTGACTGTTATATTGGCTATATTTGACTCATATACATTGTTCTATGTTAGAAGTAGTCTTGTTCAATTAAAAGTAGATTAACTAGAAGCTCTATAAAGTTTAAAATGAGCACAGACCTTTTGACAAGAATTTTAATCATGGTTTCAAATCTTTCGAATTCCAACAGGTTTACTTTAATTATACTAGACTTAATAAGCTACCTTAAGAAGATTTTCAATACAAAGTAATACGACAATTATCTGCAACGTTTCATCTGACGAGCGGCGGGTGTAGTTAAATACCAAGAAATTTCGTAATGCGTAAACTTTCTTACCTTTTACTTTTCAATCTAGTGATATTTGATCAGTGAACGCAAATAAAACAATTTGATATTGAAACAAGCCGTCATTAGGCTTATCATGAATTTAAAAGTAATTTTTTTATAATTGAAGTGACGGTCCAACTTACAGGTCCCCTGATGGTCTATGGCTACGGCAGTCCATGGAGACCTGGACCCAACTCCTAACAAGAAGGGTCTCTCTATGCCAGTGGCCAGTGTAGTAGGAGAAAGGAGTCCTCCGCCTGCACAGGTAGACTGACTCCCAGGCTGAAAAGTTATTTCCTCAGTAATAATAAAATACCTCAAACAAGAGGATTTATAAAACAGAAATAAAAATGGTTTACTTATGATCCTATAACACGAATAAATACTCTTAAATCTATTAAAACATAAATATATTTAATTTTCATTTTCCTTTTTCTTTTCTTTTTGTCTTTTTTTTATAAAACTTTACCTGCACACTAGCCCTTTTCCTGTATTATAGACGCAGCTTACATACATAAAGTGCACAAAGACAAATATCCAGACCCAGAACATTATATAAATCATAATAATATCTATTATACCCTCATAGATATTTAAAAAGCGCACGCAATTTGTTTGTTGGTGTGTGGCTGATAAAAAACTTTATATTTTAGTATGTACATATCGAGATCTGTAAAATAACCTATGTTCACAAATAAACAGATTTGATTTGATTTGAAAATGCCCTATGGCTTTAAGTCTGCGGTTTTACCTTTTGTACAAAAACAAGAAGCTTTGTGAATTTACGCATTACAAATTGTTATTGGTGCAATATCTTTCCTGTCTTTTACTTTTCTATTTAGTGATATTTGAACAGTGAACGCAAATAAAAAAATTCAATATTGAAAAAACGGTCCATTAGCCCGTTCATGAATTTAAAATATTTGCTTGGAGCTGAAAATTGTTATATCATATGACAATTAACTCCCTTCGAAAGCTTTGTAGATTTTTTTTAGCTTGTAGCTGCCCGACAAACTAAGAACTTGCAGTTCAAACAGTAGACTTCTTAACATGGTAAAGACTCGCTGCAGCTATATTGTGACTGCAATACGAACGGGTCAGTACAGCGTAATATAGCAGCTTAATGCTGCTTGTTTTGTTTGGCGGGTATGGAAAAACCGGATACATTTTTAACTGGAAACGAGGCATCTTAAGTCCTCAAGGATGGATACGCATCTGCATTTCGATCCTTAATCAACGTAGATAAAGATTTCTATGAGCTACAGCAACCATTTACCATCAGGTGGCACTTTTGTCACTCGTATTCTATAAAAAAAAATGAAAAAGGCACAGATACACAAAATTGATATTTCAGAGTTCAACAAACTTTAGTTAAAACATTTTGAGTTCATGCCAGTGATTACGGAAAACACCTACATCTCTCTTCGATTAAGAATCAAAATGCAGATAGTACGTTGTAACCCCTGAGGACTAAGATGGAATGCCTTATTATCAGTAAAAAGGATCTCTGGTGAAGGGTAGAGACACTCACCATATGAAATATAGCAATGCAAAACATTGTGAACTTTAGTGAAACGAGAAAAGTTTTCAACAACATTATATCTAAATTCAAATTGGCTAATGAAGGTTTATCGTTTAAATTTGCCAAGGGAATCGCTCTGTACGCTCAGATAAGCCTCATCCGTGAATCGTAATACGTTTTCTCTTAAGGCTAAGCAAATTGGAATTCTAACCTTCTCCTATGTGTATAGAGCACGAATAAAAGCCAGTTAGTAAAACAGAAGGATTAATTATTCGAATATATCGTCAAAGGGTGCAAGGTTTACGGTTTAAGGTACAGTGATCGAGAATCTGTCTGCAAAACGCTGTGATTTTAGTAAATCAGGGAGGTTTTGCTGTAATCGCTACGTTTAGCAGAATTTCATTCGAGCGGTGGATTATCTATGTACACTAACAAAAGCAGCGTCAGTACACAGTATTCATAAGCCCTCTTGTAATGTAGTCACATGAGGGTATGCGATGATATTTTTACTGAGATATAAAGAAAGATTAATGAAAACGCACTGTAACAATTAATGAAAAATGTCAATAATTTCACTGGTTAACACATAATGGAATTCTGGAAGAAAAAAATTATAACTTATTTTGTCCTGTTTAGAAGAAGCCTAGTGATATTTCATTTTACTTATTTTATAGGATAGGGTGACAAACGAGCGCACAGTCCACCTGATGGTAAGTGGTTGCTGTAGCCCATAGACACCTACATCTATCTTCGTTTGTGAAACAAATTGTAGTTGGAGACCACATTACGAAACGCATTCTTTACGCTTAGAACGAATACAAAAGATTCATGTGGCATTTAGTATACTCAAATCGAATTTCAAAAAAGAAACTTCTTCGTATAATATACAGCTACCTTTTTTACAAAATTACATCCTTGGCTAATCGTAGACAAATATCCGACTTACTCTTCGTAAGCAAATTATTAAATAATAAAATTAACTGCCCTCAATTGTTGAATAAGATAAAATTTGGCGTACTTCATAGATACCCCCGTAAGAAAATAATTACTGTTTGATCACCTCTTCGTAAAACAGTATTTGGCGTAGGGATGCCCGATCTGAATCGATTTTCTGGAAGATTCATGGAGAATTCATGACCATACTATCTGCCGATTTTTGAATCGATTCAAGGGAATGCGATCTTTACCCAGATCGATTCGGTATGGCTATAAGATCGTATGAAAAAATCGATCAACTAATCCTAAACATCACCAGACAGTAACGTCCTAACGTATGAACTGATCTTTGCATATCTATCGTGTTTACCGGAGAGGGGACAGAATTACTCAAACAAAGTTCTTACTTTGTTTTAATTACTGTCTTACTTAGTACTTACTAACTTAAATGAGAGTACATTCGAGTTACATTTTTTTTATAGGAGAGGGGGCAAACGAGCATGGCGGCTCAGCTGATGGTAAGTGACTACCGCCGCCCATGAACAACTGCAACACCAGGGGAATCGCAGATGCGTTGCCGGCCTTTTAAAAAGGATTAGGCTCTTTCTTGAAGGTCCCTAAGTCGTATTGGTCCGGAAAAAATCGCTGGTGGTAATCGATTCCACAAGAAAGTTGTGCGAGGGAGAAAACTTCTTCTGAATCGCACAGTGGTGGACCGCCAATCATCTAGATGATATGAAAGGTATCGCAAGTTCTGTCGCGATGTGCGATGGTGAAATTGAGCGGCTGGAATTAGTCCGAACAATTCCTCAGAGCACTCCCCGTGGTAGATGCGATAAAATACGCAAAGAGATGCAACCTCTCTACGCAGTGCCAGTGAGTCAAGCCGATCGGAAAGAGCTCGGTCGTCGACGATTCGAACCGCTCTGCGCTGGATGCGGTCAAGTGGAAGGAGCTGGCACTGGGGGGCCCCTGCCCAGGGATGGGAACAGTATTCCATGTGAGGCCGAACCTGCGCCTTGTAAAGTTGCAAGCGGTGTGCCCGCATGAAATACTGTCCCGCTCTGATGAGCACGCCAAGCTTTTTAGAGGCCAATTTGGCCTTCTCTTCCAAGTGACCACGAAACTGCACGTCACTCGATATGTCGACACCGAGGATACAGATACTGGCTGAGGCAACAAGGGGAGTGCCTTGAAACTGAGGAGATACGACAAAGGGAATCTATTTAGCGGTAAACGCGCAAACTTGTGTCTTCTGGGAATTGAACTGGACTAGATTTAGTCGCCCCCAGTCTGAGACTTCGTTCAACAAAGTCTCGACTTCAGACACAAGTTTGTTCCGGTACTCGGCGACGCTTTCCCGAGAAATATTGGCACGGCTGGTGTGTAAAGCATCACCAGTGCTGTCGTCTGCATAGCAATGAATGTTACTGGTTTTCAACATATCTTTGATATGCAGAAGAAACAGTGTTGGAAGAAACACGCAGCCTTGTGGGACACCAGCGTTAATGGGCTTGTAATCGGAGCATGCACCGTCTACTACGACCTTGATGCTCCGATCTGCAAGAAAGCTGGTGATCCAATTGCACAATTTCTCGGGAAGCCCATAGGAAGGCAGCTTCGAAAGAAGCGCTTTATGCCAAACCCGATCAAAGGCCTTCGCTATGTCCAAACTAACGGCCACCGCCTCCCCCCTGGACTCCACTGCCTCTACCCATCTATGGGTCAGGTAGACCAGAAGATCATCAGCTGAGCGACCTCGACGGAAACCGTACTGGCGGTCACTAATCAGCTGGTGATCCTCAAGGTACCGCATGAGCTGGCTGTTAATAATCGTTTCCATTACTTTGGAGAACAAGGAGATGATGGCGATAGGCCTGTAGTTGGACGGATCTGAGCGATCACCTTTTTTAGGGGTCGGGTGCACCAAAGCTGTCTTCCATGAGTCCGGGACTATACCTAGGAAGTAGGAGTACCGAAAAAGACGCGTTAACTCCGGTGCCAACTCCGGAGCACACGTCTTCAGCACAATAGGTGGGACTCCATCAGGCCCACTCGACTTGTTGACGTTCAGGGATAGGAGTGCTTTACTTTTTTATTTTTTTATTTTTATTTATTTATTTGGTTTACCAACAAATGTTACACTGATACATATGCTTAATTCTAATTTAGTAATATAAACTAAGTGCACATTCAATAAAAGGTAAACACCGCATGCTTAGTGTTCACAGCATCTCCTACAAGGCGTTACCAAATAGCTAAAAATATACGATACAAACTTAAAATAAAGAATAACAATATATTATAAAATTAATACAAAAAAATAAAAAAATTACTACAAAGAAACATTAATATTTTGATAAATTTTGTGCCGAAAATCATTAAAAGAGTCGTGGTGAATATCTACTACATTATTATAGGTATTTAAAAGTCTGGAAAGTCTGGATATTGGGGAATTAAATCCTAGTACAGTTCTACGAAGAGGCGGCGAAAGAGGAGTAATGAATTTACGAGGAAATCTACTTGGGATACGAAAATTAAATTTACGTAGTAATAAAGGGCAATCTAATTTATTTCTAAATATTTTATATAAAAGTTGCAAATCCAGAATGTCCCGGCGATTTGATAATGAAACCATTTTAAACGACTTTAATCTATCTACATATGATGCATTTTTATATGCTTTTCGTGTTGAAAAGGCAAGATGCCATAAAAATCTTTTTTGTACGCGCTCAAGGCGAAGGTTATGGGTAGAATAATGGGGACGCCAGACAGTGCTACAATATTCTAATATACTTCTAACAATTGAGAAGTATAAAAGTTTTTTTGTGGTAACATTACGGAATTCTTTACTATTTCTTATAACAAAACCTAATGATTGAGATGATCTTTTAATTACACTTTCTAGTTGTGGTATAAATGTAAGCTTTTTATCAAATACTACACCTAGGTCCTTAACAGTTTCCACTTCTTGGATAACTACACCATTGAGGGTATAAACTGATGGGAAAATATTATTTTTGCGAGTGAATTTAATATGTGCACATTTTTTTAGATTTAGATTCATTCCATAAACATCACACCATTTAGAAAGTCTAGTTAAATCCTCCTGAAGAAGTATCATATCTGACGATTTATTAACAATTTTACAAAATTTTAAATCATCAGCATACATAAAGCAATTGGAATGTAAGAAACAATTAGGAATATCGTTAACAAATATGTTAAACAAAATTGGCCCCAAATGTGATCCCTGGGGAACTCCGGATGTGATGGGAAATATGTCAGAACTGAATCCATTAACAATTACAAAATAATTTCGACCTTTTAGATAAGACCTTAACCACGCGAGAATAGGGTCAGAAAAACCATAAGTTTCTAACTTTCTTAAAAGCATAACATGTGATACTCGGTCGAAAGCCTTACTGAAATCGGTATATATTACATCTATTTGCTGTTGAATATCTACAGTTTTTACCAACGTTTCAACAAACGTAACTAAATTAGAGCAAGTCGAACGAGATTTGACAAATCCATGCTGATCATCTGTAATAAACTGTTTTGTATAATTTTGAATATAGGGACATACTAATGATTCAAATATTTTGGGAAAGGTTGATAATATTGAGATCGGTCTATAATTGCTAACTAAAGTATCATCATCCGCTTTATGTATAGGGACAACTTTTGCGACCTTCCACATATCTGGAAAGCATCCTGTTTGTAAGGATTTGTTATATATAAAACAAAGAGGAGTAGACAGTTCTATGGCACATTCAGCGATGAAATAAGGTGAAATAGAGTCTGGACCAGGTCCTTTTTTTCGGTCTAAGCCTTTTAATTTTTTTAAAACTGATTTTTCATCCAAAACTAAAGTGCCAAAATGATAATTATTGTTATCTAAATATGTTAAATATTGGTTATTTGAATCATTTTTATTAAGACCGTTAGGATTGTCTACGGTGTATACTGAGGAGAAATGTGAGGCAAAAAGATTGCATATATCAGTCGCATCTGTTGTCATCACACTACCATTAGACATTGCACTCGGATACTTACTATTGCCATGCCGTTTATTTTTGATGTAAGACCAAAAAACTTTTGAATTTGTAACAATATTATCTTCTATACATTTTATATAAGCGTTGTAGCAGGTCTTAGCTAATTTATCACATCTCTTATTAAGTAACTTTAGGCTGAGTAAATCCATTGCGTTATTATATTTTTTGTATCTACACCTCACCTTATTTTTTTCCTTTATTACGTTAATCAGACTCCGACTAAACCAAATAGGATATTTATCACTTTTGATCGTACTCCATGGAACAAATTTTTCTATTGTTAAGTTTACAATTTTGTAAAAAACTGAAACAATACTATTTATATCATTTAGCCCCTTAAATAGCATATCCCAATTTATTTTACTTAAATGTTCACGAATTTTTTCATAATCAGCTTTATAGAAATTGCGCTTTTTGACATTAGAATTGTATTTTAGTTTTTGTGTTTCAGATATAAGTAGTTGTATTTCAATCGGAGGATGTAAAGGGTCTATGGTGGACAATATATCATTTGCCTCATTAACAGTGCAATGTAAACAATTTATTAGAACTAAATCGAGAATTCTCCTCATATTATTTTCGACGAAATTGTACTGTCGTAATTTATTAATATAACAGAAATCTATAAGACTTTGACCCTTAACGGGAGCAGTATAATTGCTATTCAAGTCATTGACGAGTTTCCAATTAACGTCAGGTAAGTTAAAATCACCAACTATGCAAGTCCTTTGTTTCAATTTATCAAACAAAGAATTACAGTTACTAAGAAAACATTCCAATATTCTAGACTGAATTGGCGGGGGAATATAGACAGCACAAAGGGCAATTGGAAAATAGTTCTTTCCATCTGTCAAATCTAGAGTAACCCAAAGATCTTCACATTTACTTTCCCACATAATCATTCTTTTTGACTTGATTCTACTAGATATAGCTATCAATACTCCTCCACCATCCTTATCTGAATGAAAGCCGGTAGTTTCCCTGTCCCTTCTATAAACTACATATCTGTTATCAAATAGCTCATTACTGATAATCGTATTATTCAACCACGTTTCAGTCAATATGATGATATCGTAATCGAAATAGCACAATTTACGGTAAAAATTTAGAGTTTTTGTTCGCAAACCACGCACATTCTGGTAGTAAATACTTAACTGTAAATTATTGAATTTTGAATTAAAAAATATTCAACATACATTATCCTTAGATCTATATATAACTAAGAAGATTATACTAATTTTTCCAGGAAACTCATGTTTTTGATGAGGTGATACTTGGAATTGTCATCCTTTCTCATGTAGATTCGTCCATTCCTCACCCAAACGTATTTAAAGTTATTTTCTTTCGCTTTTATCCTGGCGGTTGCATGCAAAGCTTTGTTAGCTGGAGACAAATGCTCCAATATATAAATAGGAATCTTATTTCCGGGAATATTGAGATGAGTTGAATTCAGCTTGTTGGAGACATCTATTTTATTAAACTTAATGGCTGAAGCCAAGAACTGATCGCGTATGAAAGGTGTTGCAAACTGAACAATAATTGAACGTGGTCGGGGGCTGCTCCGATTTATTTTTGCAATGCGTGTACAGTTTACAATTTTATCATCACTTATGTTGCAGTTTGTGACCTTAAATATATCCTTAACAATATTTAACACATTTTCCGTCTTCCTTTCTGGAACACATTGAATTTCTGCATTTGATGATCGTGCGCTTTGCTCCAGTTGATTGACACGTATCGTTAGTTCTTGAACAGCAGATTTTACTTTGCAGTTTTCATCCTGAAGCTCTTTATAACTCTTTTTCATAGCTATACTTTCCATTTTACACTCTTCAAATTCAGCATTCATAAACTCTATAGATTCCTTTATTTTTGATAATTCCTCACTTACATCCTTTAGCTGCTTATTCAATGTGTCTAGTATACTTTTACTCATTTTATTGTAAAGGCTCTCCATTTCCTTCTGTATCACAGTCTGCACTATTTCTTTTACTTCTTCTGTAGTCACTGGGGTGTCACTGCTTTTGCATGGGGGGGGAACATGGTTGTTTTTTATTTCCTCTGACAGTAATGTTCCTTACTGGCGTATTGTTATCCTTCCCCGATTTCGGAGCCTTACTTGTACATAATGGACACTTCCAACCATACGATGACTCTGTCATGTCCATATTTTCAGGTAAGGCTAGACAAGATTTGTGATAAACTTTTTTACAATTGGTACAACGCAGGAATACATCATGAGCAGATCCTCCATCACAACAACCCCATGACAGCTTACCTCTTGAAATCGGAGTGTTCGGCATTGCGAAATATAAAAATATATAACTACAATATTAAAATTCAATGTAGTTGGAACTGCCCATACAAAAATGAAATAGAGTTCTTATAAAATAGAAACACCAATATATATATATATATATATATATATATATATATATATATATATATATATATATATATATATTTAAAAAAAAGAAAGATAAAAAAAAATCGTTGTAGATTTGATCTTGCACTACTAAGATAATATTTTAGAGAGTTAAACCAATCTGCCACTTTGCTGCGTTGACTAAGTGTTTAATTTTACGCCTGTATGTGATGTACGCGATATTCATATATGAGTCGATGGGTATAATATGTTAGACTTGAATCATTTATCAGTCACAAATACCGTCACAACACTTATTATTTTACTTATTATTATTTACGCATCAAGCGCTGTGTAAACATGTGTTATAACAGTGGTAGAGCCACGCGGCAGCTTTTGCTATCGCACGGATGGGCCGGCTCGAACCGGGGTGGTACCACGACCTCACAGAAAACCAGCGTGAAGTAGAGATTTACCTCTGCGTTTCGCTTGGTGAGTGCAGGTGGCCGGAGGCCCTTTTTACTGGAAATGAGGCATTCCATCTTAGTCCTCACGGGTAACAACGCATCTACATTTTGATTTGTAATAGAGGATAGATGTAGATGTCTATGGGCCGCAGCAACCACTTACCGTCAGGTGGACGGTGTGCTCGTTTGTCACCCTTTTCCTAAAAAAAAAAACTTGCCGCATGGAACACTCACAGCGCGGGATGTTCGGCGGTGTATTCTCCCCGTCATCTAGAGTAGAGTTGGAAGCAAAAAGAGAGCCTAGCAGATCGGCTTTCTCTTTTGCGTCATGGGCCAGTGAGTCGTCCACCCTGTGCAGAGATGGCAGAGATGGCTGACAGAAGTTCCCTTGGACAGCCTTGGCGAGAGACCAGAATGCACGTGTTCCCGAAGGGAGGCGAACTAGTTTCTCGCCAATTCTGCCGATGTGCTCTGACTTTGCCTTGGCAATGACACTTTTGAAGGACCTGGAGGCGGAATTGTACTTCTTTTTAAGAGCGCTGGTGTTTACATCCCGGGACGTTGATGCGTCAGCCTAGGCCTGGTAGCACTCCTGCTTATAGCGTGATGCTAGTTTACAGGAGCGACCAAACCATGGCTGGGATCTGCCTCCGATGGGCACCACAGAGGATGGAATAAAAAGTTCCATACCCTGAAGTACCACATCAGCAACAGATTTGGCAACAACGCTGGGATCTTCCAGCGAGAAGCAAACCAGCCCCCAAGGGCAGGATGCAAAAAAAGACCGCATCCCCTCCCAATCGGCCGACCTATAGTGCCACACACGGCGGCAAGCTGCAGATCGCAACTGCGATGGGAGCGTGAGTGGTACCGTACTCCGGATCAGACAATGGTCCGAAGAGCCCAGAGGGGCATCGACGGAGACCTGATATCCGTCCGGATGAGAGGTCAGCAGAAGGTCCAACAGGGAAGGTACATGATCCTCCACATCTGGGATCCGCGTAGGCGAAGTAACCAGTTGTGTTAGACCATATGCCAAAGCAAAGTCATAGACAGATCTACTTGCATGATCGGTTAAACGAGAACCAAGCCATTCAGCGTGGTGGGCGTTAAAATCACCGAGTATCACGATCTCTGCGGATGGGACCTGTTGTAGCACGGAGTCTGCAGCCATTTGGACGTGGTCGATGAGTCGGTCTGTGTCAGCATTACCGTTATGGGACCTATAGAGGCACCCGTAGACGCGGGGATGGTCGTTGATGTCTACGCGCAGCCATAGGATGGACAGGTCCGTACCTTCAAGACTGCCGAGGCGTCGAAAACAGATGTCCTCCCTGACGTATACGCAAACTCCAGCCCGGGGCACAAAGGAGTGTTCAAATTTGTACCCCGGGTAAGAGAGATATGAAGTATCAGACAGAGAGGACACCTGAGTCTCGGTTAAAAAGAGCAAGGCCGGCTTCGCCGTCTCTAGATGATAATGGACAGCGTTAAGGTTGGAATGAAGTCCCCTGATATTGCAAAAATTCACGGATAGCGTGAAAGGGGTCGCCTTCGTCTTATTGCTCAGCTTGCCCCGAGCAGTGTTAGTCTCTAGCGAAATCCCCCCCCCCCCCCCCCAGAATACGCGGGGCAGCCTGAGCACCCACGCCCAGGAGTGGAGTGGTTTGGTCGTGGATGCTCAGCGAGGGATTCTCCAAGGGTGCTGGTACCCTCCTGGGGTAGTCTTCTGTTCAATTCCACTACCATGTTGATGGGGGGGGGGGGGGGGAAGTGGGCCTCCAAGCGAAACGCAGAGGTAAACCTCTACTTCACGCCGGTATTCTGTGAGGTCGTGGTACCACCCCGGTTCGAGGCGGCCCATCCGTGCGACAGCAAAAGCTGCCGCTTGGCTCTACCACTGTTTAAAAACATCTTAAACAGTAGTGCATGAAATATTAAGGTAGGTATGATAATGTTTTGTTTATTTTATTATCGGGTACCTATGTTAGTGTTATATGATATATCATTCTTTGTATTATTGCGATTCGTAAAGTTGAATTGTTCTGAGAGCGTAAACTATTACTTTAAAATACTTTCTAATATAGTCACGCCAACCAAATCAAACGCTTGGGTTTTCTTTTAATTAAATGTGACATGGGCAGACTATGTAAAATATGTAAACTGATGGCTAAGCATTAGTGAAGAAAGTTTTACTGCAGCAATTGCCGAAATTGTAAGTATCTGTAGAAAGGATAATTGAGTATAATACAGAGACTGATTTTGTAGTTAGGAATAATAATTAATTCGTTTACACGAATTAATTAACCAACGAGTCGAGGATAAACTAGTAACGGAATACGACAAGCGCACCGTTCCACGTCAGAGTCAAGACTGTCCTTACGGCGGCCGCGCCGTCCGTTTTATACAAGCAAATCGGGCGCCACCGCAGGTGCAATGGTGCAGGTGTGCGGAACACGTGTTTATTACAAGAATTCTGTCTAACTGCACCGACGCCTACCGCGCCGCACGTGCAATGGTGCTGGTCCCGTCACGGCCATACTGACATGCGTGCGTCCTTGCACGCGCTCCATCACAATTTTAGTTCTCTGTAGACAAAAAACATCGTTCGACTATCCTGACATAACAGCGTCTGGTCCGGTCTATATTGACCCTTCAGATTTGGGTGACAATCAGTTTTGATCCGGCAGTAAGCCCTACAAAACTTTAATCAACTTTATGCGAGATCGGAATGATTAGTCTGTAACTTTTATATTTTCTCTTTTTTTTTTTCAAGTACTGTTTTCGCTAGTCCGGAATCACTATTTCCTATAGCCATATCATTGGACCGGCACAAAGCCCTGCAATGATAGTAAGAACTATTTTTTTTCTAACTCTATTTTTTTTTCAAGTACTATTTGCTAGTCCGGAATCACTATTCCTTGTAGCTATATCATTGGACCGGAAAACGCCCTGCAATGTTAGTAAGAACCACTTTTTTTTTCTTACTCTCCTTTTTTTCAATTCAGTATAGAACAGGTACAGACCAACCATACCGCAAACATGTCCCTGGCACAATCACACAAAAGTGTATCGTGAGGGACGTAGCGACATGATAACACCTAAGTATGTAAACCAACAGCAACACGACACATCCCATTGCGGCACAGACCAGCCTCCCTGCAACTCCATGTTCCTTTCCTGCACTAGAATAATTACTTCGCTAGAGTGTTGCAACGTTTCTAGTATTTTCTAGATGCACAGACACGGCTACCTCTGACTGCCGCACGTCCTCGTGCAGTTGACAGTGAACAGCATACGGTATATCAGTTAGAATAGAATAGAATAGAATAGAATAATTTTTTATTCAATTTAGATCACATTTGTAATACCTATTGAAAGTCATTTTTTACTTTACCACTGGTTCGAAAAAAAAACCTCTGTCCTGGGAAGAACCAGCAAGAAACCCAGCGGGACTTTTTTTTTTTAAAGCAAATTTTACAATAATGGTTGTACTAACTATATAAGTACAAAATTTATTGTAGAAACAGCTTGGAAGCGATCAACTCATTCCCAGGGGTTATTATCAACCATGTATTCATTTATACTATAATAACCCTTTTTATACAGTTTCAACTTAACAAAACATTTAAACTTGCTAATGGAGAGAGCCTGTACACTTTCCGGGACCTTGTTGTAATAGCGTATACATTGCCCCAAGAATGAATTACTGACTCTGTGGAGTCGAGAAACTGGTATCACTAGCTTGTGTTTGTTCCTAGTGTTTACAGAATGCACATCACTTTTTTTACTAAAACTACCTTTGTTTTTGTGAACATACATTAAATTTTCGTAAATATACTGAGAGGCCAAAGTTAATATGTTTATTTCTTTAAATTTATCTCTAAGAGACTCTCTCAGTTTTAGGTTGTAAATAGCTCTAATGGCCCTCTTCTGTAAAACAAAAATAGTTTCTGAATCAGCCGCATGTCCCCATTGCAAGACAATATGCTATGGAAATAACTGAAATTAACTAATCTAGCTGTCTCGACACGAAATAATTTTTCTAAAATCAGTAATCGTGTAGAATATTCATTACTGCGTCGTACAAATATCGTCCCGCAGATTTCGTAAGTGGTGACGGAGGGAAACACACCATTTATATATATATATATATATATATATATATATATATATATATATATATATATATATAGTCAGTTCATAAGTATTGTCACACAGTAAAAACTTTTCTTTTAGAATGCTGTTGTGTGTGAAATTAAAATAGGTAGGTACTTAGTAGGTATACCTCGGTTATCAATTTACCATGGTAGGTAAGTTAGCACCAAACAGGTATCTACGGCCTACCTATACAGACTCATTTTCCATTCAAAGTTACTGTTAGTAGAGTAATAAAGTAACCTTTTATGCTTTTATCTTTATTTCGTAGCTAGGTAAGTAACAGGTAATAAGTGAAAAGGTAGGACCAACCTATTGAGTTAAATATTTAATAAACTAGAGATTTAATAATATTATGGACTATGGTACCTACATTAAAATTGATTACCTATGTAAATAGGTAGGTACTCACCTATTATTAGGAAATTCCAAAAAATGTTAATTTTTTCCAACAAATATATCACTGTTAATTTAGATAACCATATATTATATATAAATTTATATCAAATTTAGTATCAGTTATGTCTAAATTATCAAGAAAATCAAATAAATCACGGTCCATCTTGTACTCTAGAAGTCGCTTTTACTTATGTAAAGGTTTATGGGACCAATAATCCATCTCATAAATTTAGGGGATCGTTTAGTCAGTAACGGACCCTTTAAAAGTGGTGAAACGGAAACTGATCCCTAACTGGCCCCTAAATATGCTAAGGGGTCCCATAAATATTATGGGTCGTTGGTGAAAGTGGGCATAAGACTATTTTCTATCCCATATCGTCTTGTGTGTATTCAAACCAGGCAGGCAGAAGCGTCCTCCTAATAACAACTAAAAAAATTAAAAATACTGCAGTTGCCAGTGCACCCGCCACGCGCACGAAGTTGAAATACGTTAATTTGAAATGAAAGAAAAATACATTAAAAAGTCAATTGGTATTTTTGGTTTTTTTTTTTTTCTTTTCATGTAAGTTTTATATTCTCGAAGAGAATTTAAAACTATACGTCCTCCTAATAACAACTAAAAAATTTAAAAATACAGCAGTTGCCAATGCACCCACCACGCGCACGAAGTTGAAATACGTTAATTTGAAATGAAAGAAAAATACCTTAAAAGGTCAATTGGTATTTTTGGTTTTTTTTTCTTTTCATGTAAGTTTTATGTTCTCGAATAGAATTTAAAACTATAATTTTGGACAAATTATTCCTGACCAAAACAGCCTTAGTACACGATGAAGTTAAATACAGTCTAAATATAATGATATTAAGATCGCTTTCTTCGCGATGTATGTATTCTGTTATGTCAACTGTAACGCAATCCCACAGGCACGTCGCTCACAAATGCTATGGAGGAATGAGTACTGCCTATTGTTGTAGACATTATCATTCAAATTTATAGTCAATTTGAAAGAAAGAATGCTTCTTGAAAGTAATTTTCTTATGTGTTGTATCTCTGTTTTGTGTTCTTTCTGGGGCAGAACCAGCAAGAAACCCTGAAGGGTTTATGAAAGGTACGGTCGAATAACAACTTACAGGGTAATACTAACATGTGTAGGTGAGCTCTCGTTGACTTTAAAGAAATCCAAATTCGAAGATTTTGGACGGTTAACGTTACATCCTATGAAAAATCCACTGCTGAACATAGATGTTCCCCATAGATTGCCTTCCACATATATTTGGCGAGTTTGCCAAATATATATATATATATATATATATATATATACCTAGTCAGGTCATAAATTCTGTCACATGTTTAATATAAAATAATTGAAACAAGTTTATGCATTATGTAGCCATTTATATAACAAAAAAAACTTAACAAAACATAGATTCTTATGACAATAAAGTTTATTCAAAATGACCTACGTGATTTTGAATACAGGCCTTCAATCTGCGCAGCCAGTCGTCTATCGCAGCATGAACGAGGTCCATGTCAATATCGGCGGCTGCCTTAATCAAGGATGTCTTGAGTGACTCCAAATTGGGATGAGGCTTTGAGCACGCCTTTTCCTCCAAGTGTTGCCATATCTTGTAATCTAACGGATTCAAATCTGGACTGGAGGAGGGCCAGTCTTCGTGCCGGATGAAGTCGATATCACGCGCCGCCAGCCAGTCTTGTGTGCTCTTCGCTCTATGAGCTGGCGCCGAATCTTGTTGGAATACCCAGTGCCTGTTATTGAACATGGTATGAGAAACAGGTTCCACAAGATCGTCAGAACTGTATTTTGATACACAACTGCATTTGTTTTTACACCTTTCTCACAAAAATGTACCTCTGTTAAGCCCCAATAAGAAACTCCCAACCATACCATGAGCGAGGATGGAAAATGACCTCGTTGGACACGCGGAATACGGTTGCTCGCTTCTTCACTACTGTGTGCGTACACCTTATCATTTTGTTTGTTGTAGCTCTCTTCTACGGTAAATTTTTTTTCATCCGAAAAAAGAATTTCCCGATATTTTTTTCCCGCGTACCGCTTCAACAAAGCGCGGCATCTCTTCAGTCTCAGGTCCATTAGACGAGCATTCAAACGATGTCCTATTTTTCTTCGATATGCCCGAAGCCCTAATTCTTCATTTAACACCCTTTTCACTGTGGTTCTGCTTAACCTCATCTAAAGGGCCAACAGTTTCTGCTTACGTTTGGGATTTCTTTGAATTTGCGCCTTCACAGCTTTTATCACTGCTGGAGTCCTAACAGACCGAGAGCGACCACTTCTTGACCTGTCATCTACACTAGAATCTTCATTGTATCTTTCGATGGTACGATAAACGAATCTTTCGGTTATATTCAAATTTTTCAGTATGTCAAAAATTTTAATTGGCGCGTAACCGCAACGATGCAATGCAATAACTGCTATACGGCCTTCTTTAAGCGTCCACTCCATATTTAAAAAGAGGGAAACTGTTAAAAGTATACAGTTATATTTACATGAACAATTCGAAATTCGAATTGAATAAACTTTTTTGTGGTCAGCATTCTAAAAGAAAAGTTTTTACTGTGTGACAATACATATGACCTGACTACCTGACTATATATATATATATATATATATATATATATATATATATATATATATTTGGCAAACTCGCCAAATATATGTGGAAGGCAATCTATGGGGAACATCTATGTTCAGCAGTGGATTTTTCATAGGATGTAACGTTAACCGTCCAAAATCTTCGAATTTGGATTTATTTAAAGTCAACGAGAGCTCACCTACACATGTTAGTATTACCCTGTAAGTTGTTATTCGACCGTACCTTTCATAAACCCTTCAGGGTTTCTTGCTGGTTCTGCCCCAGAAAGAACACAAAACAGAGATACAACACATAAGAAAATTACTTTCAAGAAGCATTCTTTCTTTCAAATTGACTATAAATTTGAATGATAATGTCTACAACAATAGGCAGTACTCATTCCTCCATAGCATTTGTGAGCGACGTGCCTGTGGGATTGCGTTACAGTTGACATAACAGAATACATACATCGCGAAGAAAGCGATCTTAATATCATTATATTTAGACTGTATTTAACTTCATCGTGTACTAAGGCTGTTTTGGTCAGGAATAATTTGTCCAAAATTATAGTTTTAAATTCTATTCGAGAACATAAAACTTACATGAAAAGAAAAAAAAACCAAAAATACCAATTGACCTTTTAAGGTATTTTTCTTTCATTTCAAATTAACGTATTTCAACTTCGTGCGCGTGGTGGGTGCATTGGCAACTGCTGTATTTTTAAATTTTTTAGTTGTTATTAGGAGGACGTATAGTTTTAAATTCTCTTCGAGAATATAAAACTTACATGAAAAGAAAAAAAAAACCAAAAATACCAATTGACTTTTTAATGTATTTTTCTTTCATTTCAAATTAACGTATTTCAACTTCGTGCGCGTGGCGGGTGCACTGGCAACTGCAGTATTTTTAATTTTTTTAGTTGTTATTAGGAGGACGCTGCTGCCTGCCTGGTTTGAATACACACGAGACGATATGGGATAGAAAATAACACCGCTAAGACACGGTTGTCTATTAATTGTATTTCTATGTATTTCTACATTTTATTGATTTATCATTAATTATGGCCGACTTTAACTATTACAAATATTATATACGCGGTACAGAAAGATGTTACCTTAGAAGTAACTACGGGTTTTATTACGTATTTTAGCGCTCATAATCTATAATTTTAGGAGAAATTTAAGGAAAAATAATTTAACAACCTAACGTTGGATTAACGGTCATTGGGGGAAAGTTTACGACATTAAAAATGCCTAACAACTTTTTATGGCTTCGGGTTTAATATCAAATGCAATATATTATTTACGTGAACGTTCACCATCACATCTAATCCCAGCACCACTAATACCAATACCACTACACTAGAAAAGATACACGACAACGAAAATAATACGACAAGTGTTTCGCCTCCAAACGAGGCATCCTCAAGTGAAGTAGACTCTGCGGTGGCTGACCGCTCTTAGCTATAGCTTTCCATTAATTATCTAGTTAATATTCACTTATATCACAAAAACTAGTTTATAGTTACTCTCAGTTTTAAGTTAGAGGCCATTTCTATAAGGAAGACCCGTGGAAAACTTACGAAATAAAAGGTAAAATGGAATGGAATGTGCTATTTGACAGTAAGTAATGGGAGCCGCGGCTGAGGGACTATCTTGTGAGAAAAGCTTTTCTTACACCATAGCTTAAACCTGACACTATCTATAAACCAGGTTTTGTAATAAGAAAGTTAAGGTTCTAACTGAAATTATCTATTTTATATCCAGCTGTTTTGAGTGTCCGCATCTTTCGACCTAATCAACTTTTTAAATAAACTTAAATAAAAAATTGATTGCTTACTTAAAATCACTTCCTACAAGTTACATTCGATTCTTAATAAAGCATTTCTGTATATGAACGGTGACCTTCACAACTTTCAATATGCGCATTTTACGTTTTCAGCTCTGTTTGTATATACGTGCACACACTTCATATGTTTGTCTTCGAAATAGTTTATTCCAAAGACATGCAGGCTTCCTAACAATGCTTTTCATCGCCACTGATTAGGTAATTCAGTACTTAAAATATAAATTAACAATTTCATTGGTGCATGCGGAGATTGAACCCAGGTTACTCGCAATTATTAATAAATAAAATTTACAGCGAGAACTTAGCTCCTGAGTAACCCCGACCTTTTAAATAATGTTAAGATTGAGGGTAGATAACAAATAAACATTAAAATTTCCCCACTCTTCAAGCCGTATAAAGAACTTTGTAGAATTGTTTAAAGTTTAAAGTTAAAGTTACAGCCTCATTTCTGAGAGAGTGTTAGGGCAAAGAAATAGCCGTCACGCTGCTCCAATGCGTCTTGGCGAACAGCAAATGTCTACGAAATATTTTTTTATTTTTTTCTCAGACATGCAGGATTCCTTACGATTTCACATTCCTTACGATGTTTTCCTTGACCGCAGAGCACGTGGTAAATCAGCACTTAAAATTGCAATTAACAATTTCATTGATGCCAGCGGGGATCGATCCCGGGTTGTTCGCGTACTGTGAAATTTACAGCGAGCTCTAACCATCTGAGCTACCATGACTCTAATCGAATCGTTTACCAATTCCAATTTTGCTGCACCGATACGACTTAGGGACCTTCAAGGAACGAGCTTACTCCATTTTAAAAATTGTCGGCAGGGCGCTTGCAATAGGCGACGGTCGACACTTACCATCGGGTGAGCGACACGATCTTTCCACGAATCTTACCTATGGTTGTCGTTATTCTGTCCATCGCGTCGTGGTAATTCTTTTACCAGCAAAGATGGTGATGTTGCAGCGAGGCTGCCCGATGTCGCATCGTGATGGGCGGTTGATGTTGGTTTGCATACTTTAATTATTTTGGTGGTATGTATGTTGTATTTACTTCTTACGAGTTTCAGGAATATTTTACAACATAAAGTAATTACTAAATAGTACCTATTCATTTTTTTCCGTGTAGTGACGGCGTAAGAATATCCAACCCCATATCGTGCTGTAGGTGTCGCAGAAAGCGACAGAGAGAAGCAAATCAAGATATAGGCAGCAGCGTCTTCCTAATAACAGTTAAAATGCTGCAAAGCAAGATCTCATAGCGCAATTATGCATATTATGTTGATTGTGATAAATGATTATCAGGAATAATGAAGTTTTAATAGAATGTTTAATTGTGAATAGTGTGGGAATAATAACAAGTCTGATGAGTGAGTGTAAGTATTTGTGTGTAGTATGTTTTATTTGTTGGTTTGTAAGTTTGTGTAGAGATAGATAGATATTCGGATACGTACACTGGAGCAGCACTAGTATTTATACCAAAATGTGACACATTAAGTTTTTTACTGGGGTTGTTCTTATTAAAGGATTTCACGCAGCTAAGTTTTGTCTGCTTTTGTGAGACGTTTGCTACTTCAACAATCAGAGGTCTAATGGAACCTTTTCTCCGGGGCCACGAAACATATCCTTAACGTCACACGATTGCAAATTAATATTTAATGTTTTCGAGAGGTGTATCACTAATTGTGTTAAATCATCTCTGTTTTCTTTTTCTTTTTCAGTTATACTTATTACGTATCTCTATGCCATTTCTTCTGCTGTTTCGATAGAGTTTCTCAACTTTTTTTCCCAGACACATAATATATTTATGGGTATCTTTACACTGTTATTCAAGCGTTATTATTTTCTTTTGCATATCCTAATTTTTGAGGGATATAAATTCAAGTGACTTTTCTATGTCCGTGTTAATCTTCTTGATATTTGCAAGATTATTTTCCATTTTAGATAGTTTGTTGTCGTGATCAGTTTTATACGATTTCAGCATTTGCATAACTTCTTCTTTGAACGAAATAAAGTCATCCCTTGAGAGTTCATCGTGACGTCTTTTTTGTCTTGAAACCGCAAACGAACAAGGGGTTTTCAGTTATTTGGAGATATTGGAGTCTGATCCAGCTTTATTTGGTGAACGAAGCATGTTGATTTTTAAATATGTTGAGCAAAACAATAATTTAATGAAGATTAGCTATTTTATAACAGCAAGCGCTTTTTGAGCAAAAGCGGTAGGTGGAGCCAAAAATTATGCTGCAATTGTATACACGATGACAGTATACAAAGGGCGTGGCTTACCTCTTCGATGAAGCAGGATGCTACTACGTTACGAGTATGTTGCCCTGGTACACGAATTTTTTAGTTAATTTTTGAGAAACTTTTCGACGAATTATTTTTATAAAAACAACAACCACGGAGGACACGTCTGTTCGCTTTCGCGGTCCGGAGGGAAAAGGAACAACTATGCTAAACACTATGCCAATATCAATCAATTGGGAAGTTGTTCTATGTTCTGCAGTGGACTGTAATGGGCTTTTATGGTAATTCCTTTATGTAAATAGTTAAGAGTATCATCTATCAATAGATTCATATGATTTTTGTGCATATACAGACAAATTCGGTTCTATCATTGTTTAAGGTAGAAAACTATTTAGAAGTAAGGTGTGTATAATTACGACGTTGTATATTTGTTTACAAGGACGCACTCGGAGCAATGTTTAACAGATGAGTGAGCTCGTTCGTGTTCAATCGCAGTGTCGAGAAGTTTCCGTGCCATAAACTGTTTCACAAGTCACCCACCTGTTGGATGTCAGTTGCGATGAGGAAAGTTTTGAATCAATAAATGTCCATACCAAGACATATTAAATGTATTATAAAGGACAAAGAGTTTACAGTTTTATGTTCTAAGGAACATTAATATAAACATATCAATTAAAAACATATACGCTTCTCTTGAAAATAGAGGACTTTTTTATTAAGGGTTAACAAATATGGAAAATTAGAAACTACGGTTACCTACCCGCCTGCCGAGCGTAGCTGCTATGCAAAATATTGTGCCCCTCAGAGGCAATCTATGTTCATCAGTAGATGATTAGATGATGATGATGATTTATTTATGTTTACATCTTTAATTGTCATTATATTTTATAGCTCGATACACTGACACTGCGTAGAGATGTTGCATATCTTTGCGTATTTTATCGCATCTATCATGGGGAGTGCTCTGAGGAATTGTTCGGACTAATTCCAGCCGCTCAATTTCACCATCAAACATCGCGACAAAACTCAAGTTACCATCCATATCATCTGGATGATTGGCGGTCCACCACTGTGCGATTTAGAAGAAGTTTTCTCCCTCGCAAAACTTCCTTGTGGAATCGATTACCACCAGCGATTTTTCCGGACCGATACGACTTAGAGACCTTCAAGAAAATTTCTTACATCTAACGAGCTTAAACCTTTCTAAAAGGCCGGTAACGCATCTGCAATTCCCCTAGTGTTGCGGTTGTTATTGGGCGGCGGTAGTCATTTACCATCAGGTGAGCCGCATGCTCGTTTGTCCCCTATTCTATAAAAAAAATTATAGCGCAATTAAAAATCACGCGAGGACGATTATTACCTACCTGGTTAATTAAAATAAACTTTTGTTATCAAACAATTTTAATTCCAGATGTAAAAATAGGGATACCGTTACAGCCTATCAAAAGTCTAATGCAGAACACAGGCCTTCCCATAGATTGTTTGATAGTGGTATTTTTCATAGTTACCATGTTTGGAAACCGTAGTTTTATTTCTTATTCCTTAATTTACTAACAGGAATAAAAAACGTTTATCAAAATATTATAATAATTCAGATACAAAATTAAATTACAAGTATTTAGGTAAATATACTGTACACGCCTCTAGCCCCCTAGCCACGACAAAATATACTATATATATCCCGGGGCCCATCAGCGGACCACTCGACGAGCAACCAAGGGTGGAGCCCAAAATGCCTATGGAAAATTATTAACTAATAGCTGATAAGCAAGCACAAACTTACCGAGTTCCGGAGGTAGTGTCGACCACAAGGCGAAGTCAGGTGGTAAGTGAGGTGTATGTAAGTAGGGTGTGAAAGTGTGTAGATGTAACCTGATGTCACCGACGTATTCTGAGAGCGGACCCACAGGCGCCGATTTCCTCCAAAATGTGCGATCCCTCCAGTGGGCGTTCACCAATTGAAAGCTTCTGCTTTTATTTCACTATATTAGTTTATCAACTTTATTGTACAGTTAATTATCTTCAAATTCAACTAAATCAGCGTTAATCGAAATTAAAACAAGTGACACGCTGCTCAACTTAAGAACGGTTGGTCAAAGTTCAATGTCCCAGGTTCACTTAGCACAAAATTATAACCACGAGCACGAACGCGATCACTTCTCGAGTCACAAAGTTTTAGCGTTCCACACGACAAAGCAAAATTCCTTCGTACGGTATTAAAATGCCACAAAAGCAACTCGTCGACGCAAATTAATGGTAATCGAAGTTAAGTTAACCACTCAAAAATATTACAACAAGAATTATACAAGACAAGTCCGTTGTCACGCAAAACGAACGAGATTAGACAACACAAAGGAGGCGGTCTTAACGCGACGCTATTACTCAATCGTAAATTCCACACGTCTCACCGACCGGCCATTGCTCACAATTAATTGTTCTAGACTAGTCTCGACCACCGCGCCCTCAAATGGAATGCGAGCGGGGGAGGGTGCCGACGGTGATCTTGGTACCATCGGAGGCACGCGCCGAGTCGAGAGTTTTGAATGCAAGTTTTAATTTTTTAATATTAGGCCTAAACATATACTGTAGACTGTGATAAATAAATGTAATGATAACTTTATGAATCAAATTGAACTTCTCCTCTTCAGCAAAGGATGGACCCTAAATTAAACTTGACGTGAATTGTTTATTGTAACACAAGTCAAGCTTTCTGTTTATAGCTTAGATTTGTTTATTAAATCTAATTGAACTCCTAACTCTAACCGTAACTTGGAGAAATATTTATATGCTACGCTAATTAATTTAATTTTAACATAACAACCAACCTATGTAGCTTTATTCCTGATATTTAAAAATTGTTATTTAAAACACTTTATATTTTAAGTAGTTTTGGCAATTTACACAAGAATTAACATTTATTTTAACTTAAATACTGATCAACAAGAAAGAAGAAAAAGGTAATGTTCTCTATCATTGGGTAAAGCTAGATTTGCGTCTTAGATTTTTTAATAAGACTAAAGGGATAATCCAACTTACAGTCCACCTGTTGGTAAGTGGCTACTGCAGTCTGCATTTTACAAATAAGGCTAACAGACAATTTGTCACCTCTGAGGACTAAGATGGCATACCTCACTGCCTATAAATATTTCTTTCAGACCGGCCGGGCTATTCACAATGTCTCGGAAAGATTTCTCACGGAAGCGGGAAAAAAAGGCCTTTCTACCTTATTACCCATTTTTATCATCACGACAGTATCAACTTCTGCGTTCCCATTTCAAGGGTAAGCGAGTCAGCATATTTACAGGATGAGACAGTTCGTTTGCTTTTTACTCTAATATAATACATCTATTAGATGCGATACGCTTTTACCGGCCTTCCTTACTCTCTTATAACACAAACGAGACAAAAACGGTTAACCAATTCTCTTAATATGCTGTCGCCACATGAAATGACAAAGTTTATCATTCTATCATCATTATATCAACTAACCATGAAGTGTTGTTGTAAGAATATCCACTGCCTCATAATGTCATCTAGTGGGCGTCGTAAGAGGCGACAAAACACATATCAGGAGATGAGCAGCGACGTCTTACCAATAATAACTAAAAATAAAAATAGAACGGCGGTTGTCGACCCGCCTGCCAAGCAAGGCAACTGTTGCAAATATCCCCCCTACGCAATTTGTGGGGGAGGCTTATGTTCAGCAGTAGACTTTTATTAGGCTATAACGCTACATCAATAGGTGCGTGTTAGATTAATACAAATTTCAGTTTTGGGGTTCAAGCTATTTCTCATATCCTGATTATGATTAACTCAATTAATAAAAGCTTTCATAATTAATAGAATCAGGCGTTACTTTGCGGATGTCCATTACATTAAAATTGGTAAAAAATCACTTCGCGTACATCCGCTCGATAAAATAAAATGATGTGTCTTACCTAGTTTGAAGCGCACCTCCCGCCCTTCCACAATTGCGTGCACTATCCCCGTCACCACTAATCCCAGCACCACTACTCCCAACACCACTACACTAGGCAAGACACACCACTGTCGACAATACAATGTTACAATACAATGGCAATACAATTATTACAATACTTGTACAATACAATTACATTACATTATTACATACAATTATTGCAATACTTGTACAATACAATTTTATTACATTATTACATGCAATTATTGCAATACTTGTACAATACAATAACATTACATTATTACATACAATTATTACAATACTTGTACAATACAATTACATTACATTATTACATACAATTATTGCAATACTTGTACAATACAATAACATTACATTATTACATACAATTATTACAAAACTTGTACAATACAATAACATTACATTATTACATACAATTATTACAATACTTGTACAATACAATAACATTACATTATTACATACAATTATTACAATACTTGTACAATACAATTACATTACATTATTACATACAATTATTGCAATACTTGTACAATACAATAACATTACATTATTACATACAATTATCACAAAACTTGTACAATACAATTACATTACATTATTACATACAATTATTGCAATACTTGTACAATACAATTACATTACATTATTACATACAATTATTACAATACAATTACAAACAATTACTGCAATACTTGTACAATACAATAACATTACATTATTACATACAATTGTTGCAATACTTGTACAATACAATTACATACAATTATTGCAATACTTGTACAATACAATTACATTAAATTATTACATACAATTATTACAATACTTGTACAATACAATTACATTACATTATTACATACAATTATTACAATACTTGTACAATACAATTACATTACATTATTACATACAATTATTACAATACAATTACAATACAATGTATTGTCGTCAGTGGTGTATCTTTCCTAGTGTAGTGGTGTTGGGAGTAGTGGTGCTGAGATTAGTAGTGCCGGGGATAATGCAGGGAGGGCGGGAGGTGCTCTTGAAACTAGGTAGGACACATCATTTTATTTTATCGAGCGGATGTACGCGAAGTAATTTTTTAACAACTTTAAAAGATTTCATTTCAAACACGGTTGGCAATTATTTTCTTACCTCTCACGCGTCTGTAACATGAATTTAGAAATTAACTGACGGCTAAGATAAAAGGCCTACAAGCGTCATAAACAAAATAATAAATATACTTCTTACCTTGAATAAAAGTTTGTAATTGTATTGCGATTGTTTTAAGCTTATTTTAATACTCCACAATTTGAGTGCTTTAAAACACCCATTTCAGGATTGAAGTTTTAACTTCCTGATGTTAAAGTTAAAAATGGCATTCATTCATTCATTACAACCTTTAAAAAGTCCACGGCTGAATACAGGCTTTCCCCAAATATTGGCTTATAAGAGACATCTGGCATAGTTCTCACTCTAGCCGGGATGTCAACGGTAGTTTCGTTTTATTTTAAGTTGCTATCGGGAACATGCTGCTGCCCTTCTGTTTTCTTAAACGTGTCATTACTTTACCTAATATTAAGTTTTGTTTATGTTGCATTCGCATTTCATTCGGTTATTATTTTAGGTACCAACTTGAATTGGTATGCAAAAAATATAATACCTCGTATGCCCACAATGTAGGTCACAGTTGAACTTTATTATATAATATGTAGTTAACATCTATGTAATACCTATGATCAACGAAATAAATTATTCTGAATGTGAATGCTGATTAATCCTGTCACAAATATTACATAGTTAGTTAAGTTTTTCACTATTCATGGATTTTATGTACATGTTATTATTTGACTATAATACTTTTTGACAACGTAATCACAACGGACGAACTTTAGTATTACAATAGGTCGAAAGCAAATTTCCGATATATTTTCTGAGGATTTACAACAACGATTCCTTTTGGCTCACTGAACCGATACAAACAACGGTGTCGTCACTATGAGATCAGCACAATATGTGTTTATAGTTCTGTGGCGTAATATCTTCTTATTTGAATAAGAACTATTGATAAATTCAAATGTACATGCCTTAAGCGCATTAAAAAAATGACGTATAGCACGATTTACGTCAATTTTTAAAGAAGTTTAATAACACAAGTTTTCACTAAAACCTTATTATTATTACTCGTATTATTCTTCCAAACTTCCGTTAATTTTATGTTAAATTTCAATTAAAAAAAGCTTGGAAAATTCAAAAGTGTACGACACATAATGCTCATATAATCGAGAAAGGTAAAAAAATATATAAATTGTGGTTCTATTCGTCAAAGAGTTTCCAGTAGCAGTCACCGAAGTATACCTTCAAGATCACTCCATAAAGTTCAAGACGTATCATCATAATCATCATCATTACAGCCCTTCATAAGTCCACTGCTGAACATAGGCCGCCTATACTACAAGGTACGGTCACGAACCACCTGCATTCATTGACTTCCTGTATGTCTTACCAGGTCGTCACTCCATCTAGTGGGGGGACGTCCTACACTTCGCCTTCCGGTACGTATAAGTATATTTACATTATATAAATCCTATGTACTTTTAGCGAAACAAAATATTGTAATAAAAATCAGTGATTATAAAAATAATAGCCTCGGTCAAGTATGTATCAAACTTGGTTTTTGGAATATGTTATGTTTCTACAGCGATCGATATTTTGCTGCCTATTCCGTCTGCTGTAAGCAAACTATACAGTAATGCACTCATGACGGCGGCCGAGCGTGTAGTGAGGCAGAGCAAAGTAATAGTATTTAGTAAAATAAATTATTAAAAGCCTGCTCAAACACCGAAAATTTCGAGATTTTGCAGCCGAAAAAAATTAATTGTAACTAAACAAAACAAAATTAAACTGCCATTTACATTCCATGGCTTTCGCTTCAGCATAACGCTGCTATTTTGGTATTCTGTGAGAATATGGTCCTACCCCGGTCGAGCCGACCCATTCGTGCTACAACCATAATATATCTGCAGCATGGCTTTATCACGTAAATATGTATGTTTATTTTTATGTATTTTTATGTATAATTTATTTTAACAGTGGTAGAGCCACGCGGCAGCTTTTGCTGTCGCACGGATGGGCCGGCTCGAACCGGGGTGGTACCACGACCTCACAGAAAACCAGCGTGAAGTAAAGGTTTACCTCTGCGTTTCGCTTGGTGAGTGCAGGTGGCCGGAGGCTCTTTTTACTGGAAATGAGGCAATCCATCTTAGTCCTCACGGGTGACAACGCATCTACATTTTGATTTGTAATAGAGGATAGATGTAGATGTCTATGGGCCGCAGCAACCACTTACCATCAGGTGGACTGTGTGCTCGTTTGTCACCCTTATCATATAAAAAAAAATATTGACAAAGTACTACCTCAAGATACACACTGCAACTATATTACGGTTATAGTATGAATTGGTCGGCTCACCGCGTAATGACCAGGCTCACACAGAGTCAAAGCGCATGATGAGTTCAGAAAATTGGAGAGCCTTTTTACTGGAAACGAGGCATTCCATTATAGTCTTCAGGGTTGATAAATAAAATTGTAGGTATAAGGAGCATGTGCGTGTGTGTGTGTATTTGTAAATGTGTGAGTTTGTTAAATATTATAACTAACATTTGCCAACTACAAATTAGTTCCTTAAAGTTTTATAAAGTTTGTTCCTCTAGGAACCTCCGTTATACTGAGTGATGAATGTAAGCAACAGGGGGCCTAGCGATTAAAGAAGTAAATGCTTTATATGTTAATGTCTATTTTCCACTTCAACTTTTTGATTTTACCTTATTTGATAGTCGGGGCCAGTCGAGGCACTCCTCATTAGGTATCTTGTTTAAATAATATTAATTTAAGGAACTGGATAAAAACTACATCAGCAAATATGGGGACTAACTGAGCCAAGTTTTCGACAGTCTTTTGTGAGCTTTTATAGGCTTTAGCTGTAACAATTACGTAGACAACTTATGAGAAAAAATAAAAGAGGTGGGTGTACAAAAAACCATACAAATGTTGGGTGCCCGTTATTTGTCCAAAGTATTTTTTTCGAATTTTATTACTCCGACAACATTTCGCCGATGTAATGTTTGTCGAAGCAATGTTTTATTTCGTGAATGATCTTATGCCAGAACAATTGTTTGCCAAAAAATCAATTACAATCTTTTTGAAGTTATTGTTTTATTCGACTATTCATATGGCTGTTACATTAGTTAACAACACTGCAATGAATTGCACTTACTTAATGTTTCATACTCATAGTTTAGAAAATCTCTATTGTATATGACGAAAAAAGTTTAGACAACTTTTACCACGTTGTTATCTACTATTGTTATATACTAATTGACTTCAAACTAACTTCCCGATGAAATAAAGACTTTAAATTTGAACATAGCTAGCTCAGAATCGAAATACAATATGAGAATATTAAATAAATGAATTTTATACTTTTAAGTCTGTTTATATACGTGGTCTATTAGAAATTTATAAGGATGCTGTTTTAACATAATTTGGTATAATGTATAAACATGAAAATTACAAAGTAAATCAAAAGTAAAGCGCAGTTGACTAATGGTAGGGCGCGTACCGTGAACTCAAAAGGTACTGTTCGAATCCGCCATCCGAATACTGTTGTGATCCACTCCACACACAAGCATTTCAAGCTTACAAACAGTTGTTAAAGAGAATGTTAGTAATGTAGCATTGCAGGTATTTATTTTTAAAAACAAGTAAAATCCTAAAGTAACATATTAATATATTATGAATTGGCATGACATTCATATGCATATACGAGTACATTAATAACTTAATTTCTGAATATTTTCCTTGTGTTCTATAAATCTTTCAATTCGTACATCTCCGTCGGAGTTTTTCCTTTATTTTTCTCAAGAGGAGCACCAGATACTATAGCGTCTATATTATTTGAGTTGAACTGTTTTTATTAATTCTACAATTAAACGTTAAAATTACAATGATGTTTGTCAATTACTTTGTGTTGCTTCAGCAGAATTACGTATTCTTGGATTTTTTTTTTAATTTATTTGAAAACTGCTCTGATATTCTGGCGAACATTTGGCTGTGAATTCAAAATATATGAATGTATCAAATTGTTTTCTCAGAAATAGTCGACTAATTTTGTGCTTTGTGAATGTTACAAATGTTTCAAAAACTTCTTGAAGTACTTTGTTACAATTTTTAATAAATTTGACTTCAGGCTAATGGACGCCTCATATCTGGCTCGTCTGTTAAAAAGGTTAGGCATCGAAGTTTATTCAATAGAATAAGGGTGACAAACGAGCAGACATTCCACCTGATGGTAAGTGGTTGTTGTGTCCCATAGACATCTACATTTATCCTCGATTACGAATCAAAATGCAGATACATACGTCGTCACCCCTGAGGACTAAAATGGAATGCCTCGTTTTCAGTCAAAATGGATCTTCGGTTCTCTTCAGTCACCATACGAAACAGCTGCATTGTGCCGCGTCTCAATGTTGGTATTGAAGAGCGTGGTGCTCACCCGGTCCTGCCGCCACATTCGTGCTACAACTATAGTATAGCTGCAGTATCTCCATCACGTAAAAAAGTAAAATTAATCACATCCTCAGTGATAATCTTCAGCGTCCCGTAGAACTAAATTGGTGATAAGTGTGGCGGGCAAATTCTAAATTATGGGAACTAAACAGACAAAAACGATACAACGACCAAACGTAGCACAAAATGATTTAATGGAAACAGTAAAAAAGACGATTTCAACCGTATTAAAGTATCTGTTCTTGTTTCTTAATATAGGACGAAATGTAGGTGTTTATGGGCTACAGCATCCACTTACTATCTGGTGGACTGTATCCTGTTTGTCACTATTAGTTCTATATAGAAAGATAAATAATTGTGCTATATATTTTCCATGAATATATATTATTTTTATCTATATGCGAAACGAATAACAGTTCAAATTACAAAAAAATGGCCGACGACGTGACGCGAGTCTACAGACTTTACGAGGCGCGTACGGTGTAACTAAATCACGTAGCGGTACATCAGTCGCACCAAGTCGCACGTGCGCTCCCACAGAGTGTAGAAAGAGGGTTGTATTTTTACGAATCCTTATCCGACTTTTATCGTTAAGTGGCTTGGAAGCTATTGTCAGTTTATATAATACGCATAAGAGAATGAAGAAGGCAGAGAATTAACAATCATCATCGTAGTACTTCGTTAACTTTATTATAAGTTTTTTTTTTGTGGATTTTGTGGAAGTGGATGCTGTGGCTCATATATTTCTGCATTTATCCTCAATTAAAGTAAAAATTCAGATGCGTTATCACCCCTCAGGATGAGATGTAATGCCTCGTTTCCTGTAAAAAGGGTCTCCATTCCTCTACACTCACCATACGAAACACAGCAGCATTGAGCTGCTATTTTACGTCGGTATTCTGTGAGAGTGTGGTCCTTCACTACATGAGCCGAGCCATTATAATATAATAAAATAGAACCACTTTCATTCGATACTTATTACAAGAATACATATTGAAAATCATTTGAGCTTTACGTTCGGAAATATACTGTCCTAGGAAGAAACAGTAGGAAACCCAGCGGGACTTTTTTTTGAACATTAATTTACAAGATAATATTTCGTACAATTAAGTATGAATGTAGCGATCACCTCATTCCCAGGGGTCATCATCAATCATGCACCAGGAATTATTTCGTGCTACAACTATAATATAGCTGCAGCGTGGCGCAATCACGTGTGTTTTCTATCACAAAGACACCTTCTTAAGAAGAGTAGGCGGAAAAGAACACGTCCAATAAGATTACATAAACTCGATATTTTCGCGTGGTAATTTAATTTTTTTAGTAATGTATCATCCGTGAAGGCAAAATTGACAAAATATTTTTTTAGTAAACGAATCATCCCTATTTGTCAATATACATCGGTTTATTCCTTATTTATTACCTGAGCGATCTTTAACAAGATTGTCCTCCAGTTTGTGAAGGTATTTTGCTTACGTAAATTGCACATGAACAAATATATGAATTTGGAAAAAAATATCTATATACCATACAAACCCTATCGAACTATATGCTCGGCCTATTGCAATTTTTGCCAATCCTTTGGGCTATATCAGTTAATCTGGTTCAACTGGGAAAAATTAACCGAGTTTGATTATATCTCAATTTGACAATATTTTTTTACATTAAACAAATATTTCGCATAATTTGCTTGTAAAAATTATGCGTCTTGAAATTCCTATACCTATCTGTATGCTTGTCAAACAAAATTAAAAGGCGACATAAAGTCCGCACTTACTCCGACAAATGAAATCAAAGCTCCTATAACAGAATTTTGACAGCGAAGTGAATTTGATACATTTGCTCTAATCACGTTACATTCTCGATACCGGTGTACAAAAATACCCTGTTTACGAAACACAGGGTATTTTCCAAGCTATTTCTTCTTAGAACGTTTGTTCAAAACTGACGTTTATAAGTGAGCAAAGATTTAAATTTGTTTTATGTAACTTAAAATATAACGTCTTACTTCAAAATATATGAAAAAAGCAACAAACTCAAAATTGTTTTTTTTTGTATAGAACACTTTATCTTAACGGATTTAGTGAGATCAGAGACGTAGAAGTAGCACTAGACAGTTTTTAATCTTTTCGACTTCATATTGAGAACATTGTTGAAAATGCGGTTAGGTCATCTGTATTTGTGCTTAGGAAAATTAAAATAAACTAATAGACACATGTTATGACCATTTTTATTGTATGTTTAGATTTGAATATTGGTAAATCCAATTGAGCATGCCTTCGCAATAAAATATAGCATGATTATACGGAATTTTTTTTCAAAGTAGTTTAAATACATTTCGACTGCACTATCGGCTTCAACACTCTCGTAAAACCATAAAAATGACACCTATGATGAAAAAATTGGTACCTACTTCAGCCGCCATCTTGGATTTACATTTCGACAGCACTATCGGCTTCAACACCCTCGAAACCCTTGAAAATGACACCCATGATGAAAAAATGTATACCTATTGCAGCCGCCACCTTGGATTTACATTTCCACAGCACTATCGGCTTCAGCACCCTCGAAAACCATGAAAATAACACCCATGATGAAAAATTGATATCTATTGCAGCCGCCATCTTGGATTTATATTTCGACAGCACTATCGGCTTCAACACCCTTGAAAACCATGAAAATGGCACCCACGATGAAAAAATTGGTACCTACTTCAGCCGCCATCTTGGATTTACATTTCGACAGCACTATCGCCTTCAACATCCTCAAAACACATAAAAATGACACCCATGATGAAAAAAATTTATACCTATTGCAGCTGCCACCTTGGATTTACATTTCGACAGCACTATTGGCTTCAGCACCCTCGTAAACCATGAAGATGCACCCATTATGAAAAAAATGATACTTATTGCGGCCGCCATCTTGGATTTACATTTCGACAACCCTATCGGTTTCAACACCCTCGAAAACCATGAAAAATTCACCCATGACAAAAAAATGGATACTACTTACTTTTTTTTTTTTTTTTTTTTTTTATTGGGTCTACCAGCGATTTTACAATACATACATTTCTTAAAGTATAATTACTATATTACTTGCACAGAGTATGTAAAATCATTTAAAGGTAAACACTACATGCTATTTTTACTAGTATTAGTGTATAAATCTGAAATAAGTTAATAACAGAAAAAAAAAACAAAATCAGAAACAAACAAAAAAACACAATAGTAATTTTGGTAAAAGCCTGTAAAACCTTAAAAGCCCAATTTAAACAACAAAAGAGATTTAATCAAACCAATAATTAGTATTTCAATTAAAATTACTAATTAATTTAACAACTCTCATAATCTAACCCAACCAAATATACTATAGTATAAGAAATTAAAAGAAAATATACCTAATAATCAATATGAGAAAAAAATCACACTCACGATGACTAACTGACTAGGTTGCTGATAATTAATTTACGAAAGGTGTTAGGCGAATTAATGTTGATGTCAATTAACTGACTGAATTTATTATATATTTTACATAAACGAGGGATTGTGGAGTTGGCACCAAAGACCGTCCTGGTGCGTGGAGGTATGACCGGAGTAATAGCAGTACGCGGATATCTGCGTGGTACTCGAAAATTAATTTTACTTAATAAACTGGGGCAGTCTAACTTATTACTTAGCAATTTGTATAAAAACATTAAATCTAACAATTCTCTTCTTTTGTCAAGAGTCATGAAGTTAAAGTATTTTAGCCTTTTTTTATAAGACACCACCGTTTTGTTAATCTTCGCTGAGTATGACAGATGCCACATGAATCTTTTCTGTACACGCTCCAGTCTTTTGTGGTGTGTAGAATAATGTGGACGCCACACAACACTACAGTACTCTAAGTGACTGCGGACAAGGCTGTTGTAAAGACAGATTTTCGTTTTAACTTCTTTAAAAGTTCGACCTTGTCGCATAATAAAACCTAACAATTTAGAAGCTTTGTTTATTACACTTTCTATGTGGTAAAGATAAGTCAATTTTTTATCAAGTATAACACCCAAGTCTTTCACGAGCTCAACTTCCTTAAGACTATTACCGTACAATTTATATGTCGTTGGGGTAATATTATTTTTTCTAGTAAATTTAATATGAAGACATTTACTGCAGTTGAGTTGCATACCATTAGATTTACACCAATTGGTAAGTTTATCTAGATCGCTCTGTAATAAAATCGAATCAATTGGTGAACAAATTGTTCTCGTTATTTTCAAATCATCGGCATATAAGTATGGTGTGGAGTTTTCAAAGCAAGAAACAATGTCGTTTACAAATATATTAAACAAAATTGGGCCAAGATGCGAGCCCTGAGGGTATACCTGACGTTACCAGATTGGTCGAAGAGCTAAACCCATTAACAACTACGTAAAAAGAACGGTCGTGTAAGTATGATGAAAGCCATTTTAGCACTGGGCCTGAAAACCCATAATATGACAATTTTTCAATAAGTATTCCGTGTGGAACTTTGTCAAATGCCTTTCTAAAATCCGTATATATGGTATCCACCTGCTTCTGCGAGTCAATAGCTTCTGATAATGAGGATGTGAAACTAACTAAATTAGTGGTGGTAGACCTACCTGGCAAAAATCCATGTTGATGCTCAGAAACGAAACGTTTGAAATGCATTTGAATTATTGGACAAACTAAAGATTCGAACACCTTTGCAAAAAACTGAGAGAATTGATATGGGTCTATAGTTGCGTATATCTTTCTCATCATCACTCTTAAATATTGGAACTACTTTTGCTTTTTTCCATAAATCTGGGAAAGTACCAGAACACAGCGAGGCTTTAAAGATAAGATATAAAGGCAAAGTTAGGCTAGTTGCGCTATTTTTTATAAATACCGGTGGTAAATTGTCTGGTCCTGCACCTTTGCTAATATCGAGACCCTTCAGCTTTTTGAAGATTTCATTCTGATTTATTTCTATACCTGCTAGATTTTCACTGAAGCCTAAATAGAGGATTTTTCGTAAATGAGATGACGGGTCTAAGCGACAGAAACTATTTGAATCATCATATACCGAAGCAAAATAACTAGAGAACATATTGCATATTTCAACTCCGCTAATAGAAGTTTTAACTCCATTATTCATAGCAGCTGGATACGAGTTAGAATTATTGCGTTTACTCTTTAGGAACGTCCAAAATGCTTTCGGATTCTTCTGAATTTGCTTTTCCAAGTTTTCGTTATAATTGTTGTAGGCATCACGCGTAATTCTATTACAACGATCACTTAGCACTCTTACTTCTATTTCGTCCATTGGATTATTATATTTTTTAAATCGTTTTAGCATTTTGTGCTTTTCTTTAATTCTTTTTGCAACATTGTGATTAATCCATGAAGGGGTACCTATTACTCTTTGCTTTTTTTAAGGGAACATAATCTGTGATTGCAATTTGTATACTCTCGTAGAATACTCTAACCATTTCATCTATATTATCTAGGTCTAATAATGTATGCCAGTCGATTCTCTTCAAGTACTCATTTATAGAATTATAATCAGCTTTATAAAAATTGTATCGTTCGTGTGAAGTATTAACCATAAGTATATTTTCTCTCACATTAGGTATGTTTATTTCAAGGGGAGGATGCATTGGGTCAATATTACAGATTGGATTATAACAGTAACTAACGGAACATACAGGTAAGTCTACGAGTACAAGATCTAGTATCTTTTGCCTATTATTAAGAATAGAGTTACATTGGCGCAAGAAATTTTCCGTTATGAAATCCAATAAGATCTGTGCTGCTGGGGGAAAATTACAGTTAGCAGGATTTGAGGATACATTCCAGGTAATACAGCTAAGATTAAAGTCGCCAATTATGCATGTTAACATATTGTGTTGCTCCGAAACTCTATTACAATTATTTAAAAAAATATCCAATATGTTCTTATTTACTGGAGGTGGAATATATATACCACAAATAGCTATACGGCGTATGTTGTTAAAGTGGGGCACATCTACAACCACCCACAAATCTTCACAATCGCTTTCCCATAGACTAATTCTATTTGAAATGATGTATTTCTTAACAGCAATTAGAACGCCCCCACCGTCAGACTTAGTACTAAGTTTTGCAGTCTCCCTATCTCTTCGATACACGTTATAACGTATATCAAATAGTTCACCACTTGAGATTGAGCTATTTAACCAGGTTTCAGTCAAAATAATAATGTCATAATCATTAATTATTATGTTACGGTAAACATCTTGGGTTTTGGTTCTAAGTCCGCGAACATTCTGGTATAACATATTAATCGACGCGCCTTTTAAGCATTATGACACCATGACGTGACCCTCAGTCTTACATTTTAACTTAAGTTACTAAGAAAGTCCATATTTTTAACTACTTTATAATCAGAATTATCATCCTTTCGTATCAGTATACGACCATTTCGAACCCCAAACATATTTGTAACCTTTTTCTTTAGCTTTAAGTCTCGTCGCGGCATGTAGAGCTTTATTCCCAGGTGACAGATGTTCCATGATATAAATGGGTTGTTTTTCTTCACTTAGCCCGATTCCAATGTGTGACGTATTCAATTTATCTCTAGGGTTGCTTTTATTATATTTAATCACCGCAGCCATAACACTGTCCCCTGGTTAGCGGAGAATTAAATTGTACTATGACAGATCTCGGTCGAGTACTTTGACGATTTACCTTAGCAACTCTCGTAATATTCGTAATTTTGTCGGTGGTTATATCCAATCCTATGACACCGCCCAACTGTTCCACGATTTTGATCAGATTTTCGTTTTTCCTTTCAGGAACACATTGCAATTCCAAGTTATTGTATCTAGTTCGCTGTTCGAGCTCATTAACCCGTGTGTTAAGGGTGTTTATAGTCGCCTCTAATTTAGTATTATTTTCTTTAAGATCCTTCACAACTGTAAGATTTGCACGGTGTTCTTTCAAGAAATCCTCGTAGTTTATAAAATTTATGGAATTTTTTCATGTCTGTGATCTCCTCCCTTATTACTTTTAATTCACTATTTAGTACGCTTTTTATAGAAGTTTTCATCTGTGTCAGCATTTCTTTCATTTCGGCCCTTACTGTTTTCACTCACCATCTCCCGTATATCATTTAGCTGACAGGATTTTTCTGTGTTTAGTGACGAAACAGCAACTCTTTTAGTCGTTCTTTTCGTGACATTCTGTTCGCTGCCAACTAGCGTGTCTTTATTACGCACGGGTGTGTTTTCACTGTTACCTTTCGGCCTTCTTGACGTGCAGGCGGGGGCACATCCACTCAGCCGTGGATTCTGTATTTTTGCTAAACTGCCCGGTCGACTTCAGACACGCGCGGTGGTATCCGTGTTTACATTTCGCACAACATATGCAATCATCATCGTCTTTCGCTTCGTTGCAACAGTTCAGCTGTATTTTTGACATATTTTTTAGACTTATTAAATTATGATTTATTTTGTTAATTTTTCCAAATTTATATTTAAAGTGCTATGATGGACTGCAAATTCAAATAAAAAACTTAAAAAAAAAACTTAGCAATCTGAGGCTCGAACCAACGACTTTAGCTTTCGTAGTCAAGGAGTTGCTTGTTGAGCTATTTAGCTATGTTTTTCAAATGCCAAAAAGTGATTCGTAATACCACACTATTTACATATCTTTGTAAGTGGGTACTCACATGTAATCTCCTTATAGTTCAATAGACGAGCACAAAATTTTCAATAATAGAATAACATAATCATATAACTTATGTCACAGAAATTCTCGATTAACTGTTGTCTGACTTGTTTATAAACTTTACGAAATGGTCTTTGATTTTTTACATTGATAATTAACCGATTTTATGGTTTTCAATTTCACTTTAAAATAATAGCTGTTCCAGTTAATAAAAAGAGTTATTATGTTAATAAATTGATAAATTTAAATGTTCAATCACTACCAAAATAAGAGTTAGCTTATCACACACGCTCAAATGAATGTATAATTGTGTCTTTTATTGTTTTGTACTATTTTTTTACATTTCACTTTGAATTATATGTTATTTTTGTTTAATTTAGGTTCTTCCTTAACAGATATCAGTATAAAGTTTATATTAACACCAACTATGCACTACTATTACACGTTTTTAGGCTATTATCACTTCAAAACTATTTTTTTTTTCACTATTTATACACTAGCTCGATGTTTATCGTGTCGAGCAAACCGCATGAAAGTCTTATCCGACACTATTACGATGATATTCTGGAAGTCAGTCTGAGCGAGATTAGAATGGCTCTCCAGCACCTTAAAAACGGCAAAGCCCCAGGCGAGGATGGAATTACAGCGGAAACTTCTGAAAGCGGGTGGTACTTGAAGTCCTTCAGAAGCTCTTAAATTCCGTCCTCCATGGTCGCATTACACCGGAGGCGTGGAGCAGAAATGCGGTAGTCTTGTTCTTCAAGAAAGTTGACAACGCTCTCTTGAAGAACTATAGACCGATTTCCCTTCTGGGCCACGTCTACGTGTTGTTTTCGAGAGTCATTACAAATCGTCCTCGCGCGCAGACTTGACAACTTCCAGCCTCCCGAAAAAGTCGGTTTCCAAAAAGGCTTTAGCACCATTGGCCACATACATACCCTTCGACAAATTGTACAGAAGTCCGAGGAGTACAATCCGCCACTATGTCTGGCGTATGTGGGACTATGAGAAAGCCTTTGATTTCGTCGAAATTTGGGCGATGCTGCAGTCCCCTTCAGCGGTGCCAAGTTGACTGTCGGTATATCGAAGTGCTGAAGTGTTTGTACAGTAGAGCTACGATGGCTATCCGAGTACGGAACCAGAGTACGAAACCTATCCAATTACAGAGAGGTGTAAGACAGGGTGACGTTATATCCCGGAAACTCTTCACCGCTGCATTGGAAGATGTTTTAAAGCTTCTAGACTGGAAAGGATACGGTATTAACATCAATGGCGTGTACACAACTCACTTTCGATTTGCCGACGATATAGTCCTTATGGCAGAATTGCTGGAGGATCTAAGCACTATGCCCAATAACCTTAATAGTGTTTCCCAACGGATAGGTCTTAAGATGAACATGGACAAAACAAATATCATGTTTAATGTCCATGTCACACCTATGCCGGTAGTTGTTGGGGACACTAAGCTCTAAGTTGTTAACGAGTATGTTTACCTGGGACAAATAGTCCGTCTAGGTAAGTCCTACTTCGAACGAGAGGTCAATCGACGGATTCAACTCAGTTGGGCAGCGTTCGGGAAATTACGGCACATCTTCTCGTCAGGTATACTTCAAAACTTGAAAACGGTACTATACAACCGGTGCGTGTTGCCAGTGATGACTTACGGATCTGAGACGGGGTCCTTCACTGCTGGCCCGATGAGGAAGCTCAAGGTCGCTCAGCGAGCTATGGAGAGGGCTATGCTCGGAGTTTCTCTGCGTGATAAACTTAGAAATGAGGATATCCGCAGTAAAACCAGAGTGACCGACATAGCCCAACGGATTAGTTAGCTGAAGTGGCAATGGACCCGCCATATAGCTCGAAGAACCGACAACCGATGGGCAAAAAAGAGGTTCTCGAGTGACGGCCTCGTACCGGCGGACGAAGTGTAGGGCATCCCCCCCACTAGATGGAGTGACGACCTGGTAAGTTATGCAGGATGTCGATGGATGCAGGTGGTTTAGGACCGTGCTCTGTGGGATTCCTTTGGGGAGGCCTATGTACAGCAGTAGACTTGTGAAGGACTGTAATGATGATAAAGTTAAATATAAATATTTATTATTTATTTATTTGCAGTATTTTCATGTTTTTTTTATTTACTACAGACATGTGTAGTATTTAAAAATCTATAAACTGCTTTTCGCATATCTTACAAATCGCTTCCATTTTTCAAAATAATGCTACACTGACGATTTTTGATTTGTTGTTGTGTTGTTATCATTTACACTTTAAACAAACAAGTACATTTAAATCACTTTTTATGAAATGCACTACTGATATGAAGTAACAAAAAATAAACAACAATGATAGCACAATCACGATATAATAAATCAAACTAAGTTCAGCTTCAGTTCAGCTTATTGATATTACATAATATGTTAATAAATTTCTTGAATTAGTAAGTCGAGTTCACTAGTAAATTGAAGTCAGACATTGCATTGACCGTATGATAAAGATGCGACTTGAGTCACTCGGGTTTTATCGTGTCATTCTAGTTGTATTCAAATTTTTGAGTTATTCCAATTAACTATTTACAGTCCGTGCATTGACTGAAGCTTATCACTCGACTTGACAATAGCGATTAAGTTAGTTAAAGCATTTTAAAATAGGTACCTTTATTAAATAAATAATATGTGGCAATATGAAATAAAATACAAACATTTATTATTTATTTATTTGTAGTATTTCCATGTTTATTATTTACTACAGACATTTGTAGTATTTCAAAATCTATAAACTGTTTTTCGCATATCTTACAAATCGCTTCTATTTTTCAAAATAATGCCATACTGGCGTTTTTTATTTTGTTGTTGCATTGTTATCATTCATACTTTTAACAAACAAGTACATTTAAATCACTTTTTATGAAATGCACTACTGATATGAAGTAACAAATAATAAACAACAATGATAGCACAATCACGATATAATAAATCAAACTAAGTTCATATTTGACTACAACATGCCAGGTACAAGTTTGAATTTGGATGTAACCAGTGACGTCGCCCGCGGCAGCTTATACTACAAGTGAATTAGTGAACTGACATCTATCTAGCGCTCTTCGAATCAAAACTGTGCGGTGTGCCGAGTTGATTTGGTAACTCGAGTGCAAGCGGACTCGAGTAAAATTTATTTTCACTCAAGTACCGAGTTACACAAATTCACTCGATTGAATGGAATGTAAACACAGTTCGAGTTGCATCACTACTGTAAGAATAAAGTTTGTTGTTAATGGTTATATATTTTAAAATAATTTTTTGTAGCAAAATTAGTAAATAGCAAAAAAGTTAATACTTGTTTGTTTACAAGACAAAATAAATATAGTCTCCACGATGCACAAGTGTTTAACATAATATGGATTTTAGATTTTATTTCCTTTTTTTTTGTAGTCGCATGGTAAAATTATTATCAACAACATTCGAAATTGGAAAATGAAAATTGATGAGTTTAGTTAATTAATATAAGAGTATGTATGTGTGTACTTTTAGTACGTACTACTATTATTTATTCTGTGTTTTTAAAATATTGTAATAAAAAAAATCTCTCATTATTATTATAATCAAGTATTTAAGAAATTTGTTTATTTGAATATTGTGTATTTGTACAGCGATCTTTTTGAGCCGCTGCAAATAACCTAAATAATGTCCACTCACGACGGCGACTGACGGCGAACTGATATATACAGTAATCTATGGCGATGGCGAACTGAGTTAGTGAGTAAACTACTCTGTGGCTGTAGCTCCCCATTTACAGAAATAATTTATATACGAGGCTACCAAATCAATGAAAATTTCGCCATTTTCGAGCCGAAAAAAATTAATTATAGTTAAACAAAACAAAATTACACTGCCATTTACATTCAGTGGCTTTCCACATGATAGATGAAGAGATTAAAAAATAGATTGAGTTAAACAATTGATATTTTCAAAAGTTATAGTGTTTACAAGCCTTGGGGACATGATAAATCCACACCATAAGCCACTAAAACCCCTTTTTTAATTTAAAAATAGCAATTAATCGATTTAAAAAAAATAATAAGTTCAACAATCATTTATCTTTCTAACAATGTGCTTTTTATATCATTTATATGTATAATATGATTACTGGATACGATTTCATGCGACAAAACGTTGGAATTTTGATTTTTAGGCGTTAGTAGAACATACCCACGCGCTTTGCGCTCGGCATGCAATATTTAAAGACCCAAAACTAAAATGCCTTATAATGTCTTAATATGAACATGAACAAAACAAATGACACATGTAACGTCCATGTCACACTTATGCCGGTAGTTGTTTGGAGCACTAAGCTCAAAATTGTTGACGAGTATGTTTACCTGGGACAAATAGTCCGACTAGGTAAGTCCAACTTCAACCGAGAGGTCAATCGACTGATTCAACTCGGCTGGACAGCGTTCAGGAGATTGCAACACATCTTCTCGTCAGGCATACCTCAAAACCTTAAAACAAGATTGTTAAACTAGTGCGTGTTGCTAGTGATGACCTATAGATCTGAGACATGGTCCTTATCTGCTGGCCATATGAGGAAGCTCAAGGTCACTCAGCAAACTGTGGAGAGGGCATTGCTCGGGATTTCTCTGCGTGATAGACTTAAAAACGAGGATATCCGCAGTAGAACTATAGTAAACAACATAGCTGAAAAGGGTATGGCAGCGCGCTCTCGATGTTAATCCCTCAACTGAAAGGGTCCGTCCAAGCAGACAGGGATTAGTCTTTCATAGACGTTCTATCCCGAAACCCTTATCACACCATGTTGGGAGTATCACAAGAGAGCGTCTGTTACTCTTCCCGAAGAAAAAGGTTAGACGACTAAGATTGCGGGTCCCTCTTGAAGTGGTCTCGGTCTCGCCGTCCGTTGAAGCGATGAAGCAGTGGACTGTATTTCGATAGATGGTGGAAGATACTTTAGGAATAAAACAGCAATTATCTTCAAAATTTCCTCATAAGAGTGCAATTGTTTACTTCACTATTTTCTATCACTTTCCTATGCGCTTTTCTTTCTTGCTTTAAATATAAACTGGTAACTGGTCCCGAACGAAATGCCTTACCTTACGTTGTCTTTTGCGTGTATCCTATTTAGCACACAGCAAGTCTCGGGCCTCGGGGCATCCCCTATTGCTCGAACACTCCTCGCGGTGCATTACTATCTACCGGTCGTGTGAGCTGTCATGGCATTGTAGGTAACGCAGCGGTCCGGGGTTTGGCGTAGTTTCTAGTTAGTTAAAACAGTATTTTAGTATGCGAAGTCAACTTTTCTGCGATGTAAATAGGTGTTTGATGTGCAGTTTTTATATTAAGATGTTTAGCATTAACCTTATTTTTGTGATTCTGTTTTTTATATTATTTAACGGCAGTTAAACATTTTGTTTTCTTGAGCGTATTAGAGAACTCAACTGTTATATTTGATGTGAGGTTTTTCTTCTTAGAGGATTGTCTTATTACATCAAGAATATTGGAAGATTCTGTGTCAAGACCCAAGTGTTTTGACAAATGCATCACTATATCATACAACATAGCTTTCCTCTCCTTCACTCGCTTGGGTACATTTCTAAGTTCTATAGAAGTTTTGATGAGAACAAACCGTCAAAAAATTCAATTTTTCTTCCAGTGTAGATTATTTGATCGCCATAGAGCTACGAACCTTCTCAAGTCCAGTGATTGTATCCTCGAGTGACGTTAATTGGTCGGAGACAGTTTTCATTGTTCTTTCAAGTTTACTAATAGAGGCCTTGATATCGGTGTAGTAATTTTTTACTTCTATAATATAATTCTCTAATTTGTCCATGCGGGAGTTTTGGGTGGTGACCATTTCATTGATCATTTTCTTTATCTCATTTTTAAACATATCTAATTCATCTCCGGTAACCTCATCCGATAAGCATCTGCATTTGGCTCGCTGGGTGATATTTCCTGCTAAGACTTCATCTGTATTTAGTTTCTGGATGTCAGACTCCGAACGCGATGGATATTGATTGGGCAAGGTTTTGGGTAGTGTTTTGAACATGGTGATTTCAAATGAAAATAGTGTCTGTAGTTGCCAACAATATGTTTTATTTGTACCACACAACAATATTTACCCGCTGACCGCTGTTGATCATGAATTGCGGCAAGCGGCGAAAATGACGTTTCTTCCTATGCTGACGTGTGCGTGTGCATTTATAAGCAAATTTTATCCGCCCACTATCACCATCTTAGCTGTAGCTATCCCGTTTACGCCAGAACTCCGTGTACACTACTGTTTTATTATGCGCGCCTAGTATTTAGTGAAGTATTCATTTAATCAATTTTCAAAAGACATTTTAGAATTTATAAAATAAGACTTGTGAGAGTGCACGTCTAATTGCTTCCGCGGTCCGAGGGAAATCTAGCTATATTATGGTTGAAGCGCGAATGGGTCGGTGCGACCAATACCTGCGTAAAATAGCAGCTTAACGATGTTGTGTTTCGTATGGTGAGTGTAGAGTACCGGAGACCATTTTTTTTGGAAACGAGGCATTCCATCTTAGTCCTCACGGGTGACAATGCATCTGCATTTTGATTCGTAATCGAAGATAGATGTAGATGTCTATGGGCCACACGGTTGTGTTCGGCCGTCAAGTGGTGCAGCACTCTAGTCAGCTGAATTGCTGTGGAGTGCCCACTCCTAAATCCATGTTGCTCCGCCTAAAGTTGGATACATGGGCGGATTTTTCTTAAGGCGATTCTTTCAAATAATTTGGCTATGTGCGGTAGCAGCGTTATAGGTCTGTAACTATTTTACGTGGTAGAGCCATGCTGCAGCTATATTAATGGTATGGTTGTAGCACGAATGGGTCAGCTCGACCGGGGAAGGACCACGCTCTCACAGCTACCTCAAAGCTATAACGAAAGAGAAGCGCGCACTGTGCGCGGTTCACAATATTTTAACATCGACTTTTACTATTGCAATCTTATATTTTTTCCAATATCCTTATTTGTACAAAATATCTGGTCATACAATTTATACGTAATGATAGGACAAAAAGCTCTTAATATTATAACATACATCACATTTTAATGATATGAAAATTTTTTGATATATTTAACAAAATAAGCATTTTTTGCAACACATTTTCAAAGTTATAAATCTTAAATACTAACACACAAGGTCGAAGTAACAATCTTTATTAGTGAACATAAACAACTTAACTAATACAATAGTTTAATTCACAATTTTACGCATATTTTTATCTTAAGAATGACTTTAGTTTTCTTATATATAACTATAATTATTTCACTATATTTGGCACAAGTCCAAACACTTTTAACACAAATCTATCCTATTTTGTACGCACAACAGTCCTGAAACATTTATGACTTATTTTTACACACATTACTGAAATTTTCACAAATTAATAAAATTAATTTTTCATATTTATTTCACATTATTTGCACTTGGCTTGCATCTCACACGAAGTGAGCAACTAATTTCTACACGACCTTAATTTCATCGGTAGGAGGCTAGTGCCTTCCTTGTCTAAATTACACCTATCTCTGTTCATTATGAAACACCACGGTTTACATATATTATCCTTATCAGTCATAATTTTTCTTATCTGATATGACAAAACCATAATTAATCTCAAGTGTCTATCATATTCCATACAAAACAAGTATATATTTCAATACAATACTATCATTCGCATTACACAGCTGATTACTATGCAATACATGACTCTAAATTAATTCAATAACAAATTTTCCTGTAATTAACGCTCGACCGAGGAATCGAACCCCGAACTTCTGTTCGACATTGTATTGAATCTATTCACTTCTAACATAGATTATTTTCTTATGAAGTGCCTGTCCGTAAACCGTTAATATTGTTTATTATTTTCCGCAGGAATAAATGTTAATAAATAAATGAAAATAAATAAACTCTTTTTTAAGCGCGTCGCCAACAATAGCCCAACGGATTAGTAAGCTGAAGTAGCAATGGGCCGGCCATATAGCTCGAAGAACCGAAAACGATAGGGAAGAGAGATTATCTAGTGTAGCCTCGTACCGGTAGACAAAAGGGTGGGCGTCATCCCACACTAAATGGAGTTACTACCTGGTAAGAAATGCAGGAAGTCAATGGATGCAGGTGGCTCGGGACCGTGTTTTGTGGCATTCCTTTGTAGAGGCCTATGTTCAGCAGTGTAATTGTGACGGGCTGTAATGATGCTGATGATGATGATGATCCAGGAACTCACTCAATCACACATAAAAATTACATCAATACTGGTCACGCCATTTTCAAGTATTTTTTACATAAAATTCGTAAACTCTCGCGCTTGTCTCTCATATCATATATGTCATATATATCTCATATATGTCAGATTGGGCAGACCATTCGGGCTTCCATCTGTTACGATCCTGATACAGTCCTCTTGTCTCCTTCACGTCCATATATTTACGCATACATGCTTATCGGTTAAGAGTACTCTCAATTTGGCTCATCTTCAATATATCGCCAGTTTGGTCAGTAAATTTTTGCCTTGCCGACTCTACCACTCACTTCTGCAGTATACATTTAGAATTGATTGATTCGTTTTTCACTGAGTAAGTTTTCCTGTTTAGCTTCACGTTCTTTATCTGACTCTATTCCAATATTCCAATTTTCTTCTCAATTACAAGTGTAGCGGCGAGAATCTCCTAATACGAAATAAGGCATCAGCTGAACTCGGGTATTAAGGCTATAAACGCAAAGCTATAGAGGTGTGAGACCGCGTTACTGTTGTCGAAGTCGTAAACCTGGGCCCGATGACCGTCATCTCGACGTTACGAGGGAGCGGTAATTCTCATTTTCTTAGAAAACATTTTTATATAAAGTCTATCCAAAATAATGTTAGGGTCAATGACTTGGATTTTGGTTCTTCAATATTAAAGGCAAACTTCGATTAAATATGTTTGAAATAAATTACAATACAGACATACAGGCCAAGAATCTCGTATTAGTACTAGAAATATTATCTAAACTTTTATATCATTTCGTTGAAAAGTTAGGAGTTTTTAATTCAGTGCAAAGAAAATAATAAGTACTATGCATTATTGGAAGGATGGTAATTAATTTTTAAGTTAATTTGAACATCATTTGGTTAAAATAATAAAATAATTATTTTCGGCCAAAAGATCTAAAATTTATTAAGTTTTTTTTATAGTCGCAACAGTACTCAAGCAAAATGAACTCAATGCCCGTCGGCACCAATAACATTGTTAATTACAATTATAAGCGCTGATTTACTACTCGGCGTTTAATAAAATACTAGATTTAATTTGAAGAAAGTCATTTATTTGGTGCATACTCACAAAAACAGTGGACGAGTCATACTGCAGAATACGTGCTGTGTTGCGTATGGTTAGTGTAGAGAACTGGATATATATTTTATTGTAAATGAAGCATTCTATCACAGTGCTCATGTATGAAAACGCATCTATATTTTGATTCCTAATCGAGGAAAAATATAGGTTTCTATGGGCTACAACGTCTACTTGCCATCAGTTAGACTTTGTAATTGTTTGTCACTCTTATTCTTTAAAAAAAAAAACATAAAATAGTCTATCAAAACATGCGATACAAAAACAGTTCGTTCATTATCTTCTTATTAATTTAGTGTGCTGTAATAGTGTCAATGATGAGTTCGCTACCCTCAATATTTACGGAGGAATGAAAACAAAATCACACAACACGACACGAATGAAAGTAGCAGCCTACATACATCCCACTTCTGGTTGCGGACCCCAAATTTACCCACTAAAATAATTTATTACGGAGACCTATGTTCAACAGCGAACTTTTCATGGGCTGCAATGATGATAATGAATTCATAAGCGTTTAACCCGGGTTGTTTGCTAACTGTGTTATTTATGGAGACCGCTTCACCCGTGAGGGACCGCGTCTTTGATGAACAAATACATGCTTTTTTATTACTTCTTGCATAGCTAAACTAAAGGTGATTTAACATAATAGTTTGGAAAATCAAAAAGTGCCTCTTGATCATTTCATTTAGATTCGATGAAAAACAATTACTAAAATTATAAAATACACAAATTATAATTACACAAAGTATAAAATCGATATAGGCTATGTGGTACATTTGTGCTTTGTCTGTAAAGGGTTAAGGAAAATAACCAGCCAAGTGCGAGTCGATCACGCGCATGAAGGTTACGTATCATCGTAATACATGTTTCTAGTTGGGGAGACCCGTGTAATTTTTAATTTATTTTAATTTTTATTAAAGTAAAAAGTGAAATTATCATATTATAAGCATTGTATTAATGCCATAATGACTACTTGATAAGAAACATTTTTTTTTATAGGACAAGGGTGACAAACGAGCACACAGTCCACCTGATGGTAAGTGGTTGCTGCGGCCCATAGACATCTACATATATCCTCTATTAAAATCAAAATGTACATGCGTTGTCACCCGTGAGGACTAAGATGGAATGCCTCATTTCCAGCAAAAAGGGCCTCCGGCTACCTGCACTCACCAAGCGAAACGCAGAGGTAAACCTCTACTTCACGCTGGTTTTCTGTGAGGTCGTGGTACCACCCCGGTTCGAGCCGGCCCATCCGTGCGACAGGAAAGCTGCCGCGTGGCTCTACCACTGTTGGAACACACACACAACATAAAGTTAGAAAATATATTTTCAGATAATCTTTGGAAATTTAAACGTGATTTATTGCATTTACAATCCACAAGTAATTGTAATTCATAGTAAAGATATATATTTTTAAATAAGAATGATAGAGATAAAAAGAAGCAAAATTGTGATTAAGTAATGATTGTATATTATAATTTATTAATGTTTTTATTTTAGTTATGTTTAACGTTTATAAAATTTCTTATGAAAATAACAGTAGTAGATTATACATGATTTAAATTATGATATAATAGAAAATTCTAATTTTATTTATCAATCTCCTAATTTTTGTATTCAATTTAATTCACTACATATTATGTATACTTGAGTCTAATTTTTATGAAATGTGTGTAACACTTTTAATTAAGTCAACACGTAGTTTTTATGATTTTTCGTATAAATATTATGCTTTTGTTAGTGTATGTCTTGTTAGTGTCGAATAAATAAATATAAAATAAATTATTTGTTGTTATAGCGGCAACAGAAATATACATTCTGTGAAAAGGAAGATAGTGAGAATGCGTGTATTTAGGGACCCAGTGATAGGACTAGCGTTAATCATGGAGTAAGTATAAAAAGTGGGAGAAAAAAGATATACTTAAAAATAGCAAATAAACTTAAAGTAGAAATTGACATAAACTTATTATTCAAAATACATCTATTAAGGGTAGATGTGATTGCTCCATTGTATCTGAATATTACTTGTATTAATAAGTCTAGCCAGATACATAAGGTAACGTGGAGTCCTAAGATTTATTCCATAGTCAAACACGAGCACGAGGGGGACGGAGCGTTGACTTCATCAGACGAGACCTCTCCAATTTAACGTTTATGTTCAGTGTGCCTCTAACCATTCGGTGATCGCTGCCGGTTTTCACCCTCGCGATCACTGAGACATCACTGAACAGTTGTCGTCTGGTCGTCATAATGAAGTCAATCTAATTTTTTGTCGAACCGTCGGGGCTCGACCAGGTCCACTTTCTGTGGGGCCGCTTCTGGAAGAAAGAGTTCATCATAAAGAGTCCCTCTTTCTCCATGAAGTCGGCCAGCTGCTGGCCCCTTGGGTTCCTTTGCCCTATTCCAAATTTCCCTACTTTCAGCTCACCGTTCTCTCTTGTGCCTAGTTTTGCATTGAAGTCTCCCATTAACACCGTGTATTGGGTTTTGGAGGAATGCTCTAGAGATATCCTCATACATTTTCTCCACCTCCTCATCGGGGTGTGCCGAGGTTGGTGCGTAAACCTGTTTGACCTTCAGCAAATACCGTTTGGTGATTCTGAGTATAAGGTACGCAACCCTCGTCGACACACTCCCGAACTTTACAACGTTGTTAACGAGAGACTTGTGGACGATAAATCCGACACCTCCTTGGGACAGATGGTTGCCCTCCCGGTGATAGAGCAAGTTGCCGGATTCGAGGATTACCGTGTCCTCCCCCTCTCTTCGGACTTCGGATAATCCTATAATATGCCAGCGCAACTTGTCCATCTCTTCTTCCAGCTCCACGATCTTCTCGTCAGTCCTCAGGGTGCGTGCGTTGTACGTTACCAGGTCGAGTCGTCTAAGGTGGCAACCGAACCTCCACCGGAGATTCTTAGCACCCCCTGCCCCGCCGTTACCATGGTCGACACCGTAGCCAGGAATAGCGGGGCCGCCGGGGACTGGGGGCCGACTGTTTGTTGCTCTATTCATTGGGAGGTATTTGCCATATTTGCCACGCTTGGCGAGCGGGTTGGCAACCGCAGTTATTTTATTGTAATTTTGGCTATTATCAGGAAGCTGCTGCCCATCTTCTGCCTGTTTCCCTTTGTCGCCTTTTACGACACCCACGGGAGGATATGGGGTAGTGGATATTCTTGACCGCCACTACACGGCACAACTATAATTATTTCACTATATTTGGCACAAGTCCAAACACTTTTAACACAAATCTATCCTATTTTGTACGCCCAACAGTCCTGAAACATTTATGACATATTTTTACACACATTACTGAAATTTTCACAAATAAATAAAATTAATGTTTCATATTTATTTCACATTATTTGCACTCGGCTTGCATTTCACATGAAGTGAGCAACTAATTTCTACACGACCTTAATTATATCGGTAGGAGGCTAGTGCCTTCCTTGTCTAAATTACACCTATCTCTGTTCATTATGAAACACCACGGTTTACATATATTATCCTTATCAGTCACAATTCTTCTTATCTGATATGACAAAAACATAATTAATATCAAGTGTCTATAATATTCCATACAAAACAAGTATATATTTCAATACAATACTTTTATTTGCATTACACAGCTGATTACTATGCAATACATGACTCAAAATTAATTCAAAAACAAACTTTCCTGTAATTAACGCTCGACAGAGGAATCGAACCCCGAACTTTCGTTCGAAATTGTATTGAATCTATTCACTTCTAACATAGATTATTTTCTTATGAAGTGCCTGTCCGTAAACCGTTGATATTGTTTATTATTTTCCACAGGAATTAAGTAAATAAACTGTTTTTTAAGCGCGTCGCCAACAATAGCCCAACGGATTAGTAAGCTGAAGTGTCAATAGGCCGGCCATATAGCTCGAAGAACCGACACCGATGGGGAAGAGAGATTATCTAGTATAGCCTCGTACCGGTAGACAAAAGGTTGGGTATTACCCCACACTAAATGAAGTGACTACCTGGTAAGAAATGCAGGAAGTCAATGTATGCAGGTGGCTCGGGACCGTGTTTTGTGGCATTCCTTGGGAGAGGCCTATGTTCAACAGTGTAATTGTGACGGGCTGTAATGATGATGATGATCCAGGAACTCACTCAATCACACATAAAAATTACATCAATACTGGTCACGCCATTTTCAAGTATTTTTTACTTAAAATTCGTAAACTCTCGCGCTTGTCTCTTATATCATATATCGACGGGGAAGTGCTAACAACTCCTAACTTACATTTTTTACGAAAACGACTTATGAATGCAGTTCGATATTATAATTAATTGCGCGTCTACTGATATATGAATTAAGTTGAAATTCGCAGAATTGACGTAGCTAGGCACCGAAGAAATATCTCCTATATTAAGGTCCATCACAACCTGATTAATTTTGGCAGGAAATATATTCTAACTTACTAATGGAAACATCTCGTAACTTAATTTTAAATAAAACTTTGAACTAATATCTCCTATCTTCATACGCAAATATAGTTCCCGCTCTAGGTAATGTTTTAGTCAATTTTTCAATTAAAATGTTTGTTATAATTTAAAATTTTGGCTTAACGATCATAAGTTGTACCTACAGAAATAGTTTTACGGAAACGTAATACAATTAAAATCTGTGTCTTAAACAAAATAATTAAGTCAATGCAGGTTTCAGCAAGTACGGTGTGTTAAAAAGAATTTATTTTCTGCAGATACGAATAACGTTTTCGACCAACTTATTCTATCTTAACGCACAAGTGTGCGTAGTTAGTTTGAATTTGTAAATTGATACGGATAATAAATTACAAGTAAATGATATTGTAGTTCTTATTATGCCAGAGAAGAAACGACCAAATTGTACCTTGAACCGAATTTTCAGTCAATAAAAGAGCTATACAGATTCTATACCACATATTGCACAGAAAAAGATTTACCGTCAATGTGCAGGTATACGTTAGAAGACAAATTTCATGACAAAAATTTGTCTTCGAACTTTACACTTTACACATATTAAAAAAAGACAAGTGCGATACTTGCTGTGCGTGCGAAGCTGAGACCTTAAACGAAAAGGATTACCAAGTACATGTTATAAAAAAGAACCGAGCAAGAAAAGAAAAAACTGATGACGAAGACAAAACCGACAAAAAGAAAGCTATAGTTCTGACAATGAATTTAGAGGCTGTCAAATCATCTCCATTTCTGACTGCAAGTGCATTGTAATTTAAAACGAAATTAGTGTTATAATTTTACGGTTTACAACTTAGGAATCCGTCATTGCACTTGTTATTGGTTTTACGAAACAGCAACGGATTTGATAGCCAGGCTTCATCCGTAGTCGATTACCTAGAGAGACCCTATTGGCCTATCAAAATAGGAATACGGTTATGGCTAATGTTGTACTTAAACTTAGTAAGAAACACGAAGTGGTTATTACCCAGAAGTATCTGGAGCCGGGCCATACGCAGATGCATTGCAATTCCGTCCACAGTAATATTGAACAAAAACTCAAGAATCGTGAAATTCATTTGCCTAGCGTTTATGCAACACTGGCCAAGGAAATACGGAAAGATCAGTCGTATGAAGTTGTTCAACTAGATAATGATATCGTCAAGGATTTTGCTAATCTTAAAACTTGGTGTTATAAAAGCATCAGACCTGACCGAAAAACAGGTGAACCACAAGTAGTGGACCTCTGTGCCATTCGATACAATCCTAATTCTACCATCCAAATTAAGCTAGATTTTGACTCTGAATAAATGGCTCTACCCCAGAAAAGCTTTCCTATTCCTCAAACCGTTCGCGCCAATCTTCATGCGGCACCAATACCTATAAAGTTATCGAAATATATCCATCTTCAGCAGTTGAAATCAGTCCTGCCACGTGATTGTCATTCCTTTTATGACAACTTGCTTCATAAAGAAACAGATAATAAAGACTATAATAAAAATTAATATTATACTTTTTAACAAAAAATTGTTCCTTTGTCTTAGTCATGTGTTCGATATTCTTAACAGAAAGTTTATTAAGTAGTGAGCTAAAATAGTATTAATCTAACATTTTACAGTTAATTTACGTTTGTAAACGGAGGGACTGAAAAAGATTCTGCAAATGTTTATACCTAGTCTTAAGAGTCATTAGTTATCATTAGAGTCATTAAAAAGTTACCAGCGTAGAATACATTTCATACGGGTACACACTTGCCTAATGTTAGATCATAAATAATGTGAAACTAAAATATTGGAGTATAGCTCTCCATAGTTGCAGTATAATGAGGAGCTTGAATTCGCAAGTAGATTGCGACTGGATTAGTAAGTAAGAAAAACAAAGTTATTATTTTGTTCTTTTTAAAGAAATTAGTAAATGATCCTAATAGTATTTAACTGTATTAAATACTTACCTGTTCTATTTTTATAGTTGACTTATGTTTGTAAGCATTAGAACTGATAAACTTTATGCATATTCTCATAGTTCATAGGCGATAAGATCATGGGAATTCCTAAATGCATAATATAGTGTGAGCTATACTGTATTTTCTTTGATTTTTATGCCGCTTTCTCAATTTAGAATTCTGACCTAAAGCATTCAATTTTGTTCTCGTTGATTTAGTTTTAGAAGTGGGACTGTTCTAATTTAAACGTTATTTTTTTTGTAGTTACTTTTATTGATAAATAATGTTACAGTTATTAAAGGATTATAATTTGAAACCCTATACATACAAATTGCAATGAATGAAAATTAATTTCTCAGAATTATAACAGTATTTCATTTTGAAAGTACCTCCTATCTTAACCGATATGGTGCTGATGATGGTGATATAGAAAGGCAATAACTCCTATCTTCAAAAAAATCGCCTATTTTGAATATTTGGTCAATTTATAGTAATTTTTAGATTCCTTTATTATATTATCGCTGAATATGATTGAAAACTTCAACGAGAAATAATAATATTGAATGATTTCTGTTACTTTTTTGAAGTATGGAAATTACTCCTATCTTTAAATTTTGGCCACACCAGCTTGGTGATACCTCCTATCTTACATTATCTCGCTAAATACGTATTCCAAGCAAATTTTGATTATTTCCTTACAAGCGGGTCCATTAAAGTATAAAATTGCCATTTACACATTTTTTCTTAAACTTCTGGGAAAAATAATAAACGGTTTTTTTCGCCTCCTGTAAAATTTGGTTTTTGTAAGTTAGGAGTTGTTAGCACTTCCCCGTCGATATGTCATATATATCTCATATATGTCAGATTGGGCAGACCATTCGGGCTTCCATCTGTTACGATCCTGATACAGTCCTCTTGTCTCCTTCACGTCCATATATTTACGCATACATGCTTATCGGTTAAGAGTACTCTCAATTTGGCTCATTTTCAATATATCGCCAGTTTTGGTCAGAAAATTTCTGCCTTGCCGACTCTACCACTCACTTCTGCAGTATACATTTAGAATTGATTGATTCGTTTTTCACTGAGTAAGTTTTCCTGTTTAGCTTCACGTTCGTTATCTGACTCTATTCCAATATTCCAATTTTCTTCTCAATTACAAGTGTAGCGGCGAGAATCTCCTAATACGAAATAAGGCATCAGCTGAACTCGGGTATTAAGGCTATAAACGCAAAGCTATAGAGGTGTGACACCGCGTTACTGTTGTCGAAGTCGTAAACCTAGGCCCGATGACCGCCATCTCGACGTTACAAGGGAGCGGTAATTCTCATTTTCTTAGAAAACATTTTTATATAAAGTCTATCCAAAATAATGTTAGGGTCAATGACTTGGAGGTGCCGCTAGGTTCTTCAATATTAAAGGCAAACTTCGATTAAATATGTTTGAAATAAATAACAATACAGACATACAGGCCAAAAATCTCGTTATATTTACTAGAAATATTATCTAAACTTTTACATCATTTCGTTAAAAAGTTAGGAGTTTTTAATTCAGTGCAACGAAAATAATAAGTACTATGCATTATTGGAAGGATGGTAATTAATTTTTAAAGTTAATTTGAACATCATTTGGTTAAAATAATAAAATAATTATTTTCGGCCAAAAGATCTAAAATTTATTAAGTTTTTTTTTTATAGTCGCAACAGTACTCAAGCAAAATGAACTCAATGCTCGTCGGCACCAATAACATTGTTAATTACAATTAACGGTGCTGATTTACTACTCGGCCTTTAATAAAATACTTGATTTAATTTGAAGAAAGTCATTTATTTGGTGCATACTCACAAAAACAGTGGACGAGTCATACTGCAGAATACGTGCTGTGTTGCGTATGGTTAGTGTAGAGAACTGGAGATATATTTTATTGGAAATGAGGCATTCTATCACAGTGCTCATGTATGAAAACGCTTCTATATTTTGATTCCTAATGGAGGAAAAATATAGGTGTCTATGGGCTACAACGTCTACTTGCCATCAGTTAGACTTTGTAATTGTTAGTCACTCTTATTCTTTAAAAAAAATCCATAAAATAGTCAATCAAAACATGCGATACAAAAAAAAGTTCGTTCATTATCTTCTTATTAATTTAGGGAGCTGTAATAATATCAATGATGAGATCTACTAATCTTCGCTACCCTCAATATTTACGGAGGAATGAAAACAAAATCTCACAACACGACACGAATGAAAGTAGCAGCCTACATACATCCCACTTCTGGTTGCGGACCCCAAATTTACCCACTAAAATAATTTATTACGGAGACCTATGTTCAACAGCGAACTTTTCATGGGCTGCAATGATGATAATGAATTCATAAGCGTTTAACCCGGGTTGTTTGCTAACTGTGTTATTTATGGAGACCGCTTCACCCGTGAGGGACCGCGTCTTTGATGAACAAATACATGCTTTTTTATTACTTCTTGCACAGCTAAACTAAAGGTGATTTAACATAATAGTTTGGAAAATCAAAAAGTGCCTCTTGAGCATTTCATTTAGATTCGATGAAATAAAAATTACTAAAACTATAAAATACACAAATTATAATTACACAAAGTATAAAATCGATATAGGCTATGTGGTACATTTGTGCTTTGTCTGTAAAGGGCTAAGGAAAAGAACCAGCCAAGTGCGAGTCGATCACGCGCATGAAGGTTACGTATCATTGTAATACATGTTTCTAGTTGGGGAGACCCGTGTAATTTTTAATTTATTTTAATTTTTATTAAAGTAAAAAGTGAAATTATCATATTATAAGCATTGTATTAGTGCCATAATGACTACTGATAAGAAACACAAAGTTAGAAAATATATTTTCAGATAATCTTTGGAAATTTAAACGTCATTTATTGCATTTACATTCCACAAGTAATTGTAATTCACAGTAAAGATATATATTTCTAAATAGGATATTTTAAATTATAATATTTTTTTCCAATAATTTATCTACTTTTTTCTTTTTATAGCAAACGAGCATGCGGCTCACCTGATGGTAAGTGACTACCGCCGCCCATGAACAACTGCAACACCAGGGAGGGAATTGCAGATGCGTTGCAGGCCTTTTAAAAAGGAGTACGCTCTTTTCTTGAAGGTCCCTAAGTCGTATCGGTCCGGACAAATCGCTGATGGTAATCGATTCCACAAGGAAGTCGTGCGAGGAAGAAAACATCTTCAAAATCTCACAGTGGTGGACCGCCAATCATCCAGATGGTGTGGATGGTATCGGGAGTTCTACCGCGATGTGCGTTCGTGAAATTTGGCGGCTGCGATTAATCCGAACAATTCCTCAGAGCACTCCCCATGGTAGATGCGAAAGAAAATGCAAAGAGATGCAACATCTCTTCGCAGCGCCAATGAGTCGAGCCGATCGGAAAGGACTCGGTCGTCGACGATTCGAGCCGCTCTGCGCTGGATGCGGTCAAGTGGAAGGAGCTGGCACTGGGGAGCCCCTGCCGAGAGATGGGAACAGTATTCCATGTGAGGCCGAACCTGCGCCTTGTAAAGTTGCAGGCGGTGTGCCGGCATGAAATACTGTCCCGCTCTGCTGAGCACGCCAAGCTTTTTAAAGGCCAATTTAGCCTTCTCTTCCAAATGACCACGAAACTGCACGTCACTCGATATGTCGACGCCGAGGATTCCGATACTGGCTGAGGCAACCAGGGGAGTGCCTTGAAACTGAGGAGATACGACAAAGGGGTTCTTTTTAGCGGTAAACGCGCAAACTTGTGTCTTCTGAGGATTAAACTGGACTAGATTTAGTCGCCCCCAGTTCGAGACTTTGTCCAGCAAAGACTCGACTTCAGACACAAGTTTGTTCCGGTACTCGGAGACGTTTCTATTTTATTTTATTTCTCATAGAGACACATTAATTCAAAATTTTAATCATATTTGTCCAGGAATAAAAACTGTCAGTACGGAATCACTATACCTGCTAGGTACCCCGTTGTTTTTCGATAGTATTAAACCTGTTTTAAAAACAAAATTTGATCAGTTTTTAAACTACGTTGATAAATTGTATAAATTTAACCCCCACATAGCTCTTACTATTTTAAAATATTGTCTTCTTATACCTAGATTTACATACTTACTCCGCTCGAGTCCAGTCTGGAAATGTTCGGATATTTTACAAGATATTGATAATAATCTTAAAATAGCTATAGAAAAAATTCTAAATTTAACTTTAAATACAACAGCCTGGACTCAAGCTACTTTACCTATAAAATTTGGTGGCATTGGTGTGAGAAATCTTTCTAGCATTGCATTGCCTGCTTTCCTTGCTTCCGTACATAGTGTCAGTGACTTATGTAATATAATTTTAAATAGTAAAGTAGACCTATGCTTTGCTACGGAGGCAGGGCAGACATGGCAAACGCTCTGTCCTGGTGAAAATGTTCCACTGGAAGTTAACCAACAAAAACAGTGGGATATTCCGTTGGTACAGGGCGTGCAGAAGGATTTGTTTCATAATCTCCATAGTGACCTAGATAAGGCACGCCTTCTAGCTGTTTCGACTAAGGAATCTAGTCACTGGTTACATGCTTTACCATCAAGTAATCTCGGCACATTACTTGATGCGGAAAGCTTACGCATTGCCGTAGGAATCCGACTAGGAGCGGCGATTTGTCAACCCCATCAGTGTCCCTGTGGTAGCAGCGTCGACAAGTTTGGGCTCCACGGACTTTCATGTAAGAAAAGCGCTGGTAGATTTTTACGACACAGTTCTTTGAACGATGTCATCCGAAGGGCTCTTGTCTCTATAAATGTTCCCTCGGTTTTAGAGCCTTGTGGAATATTTAGAGACGATGGCAGGAGACCCGACGGTATGACATTGGTCCCTTGGGAGAGAGGTAAAGCCCTAGTGTGAGATGCTACTTGCGTAGACACTCTGGCGGTCTCTTATCTCAGGGGTACCTCGTTTAGAGACGGGGCGGCATCAGAGGCAGCTGAACTGAGTAAGTGGCGCAAATATGAGTCTCTGAGAGATGACTACATATTTGTACCATTTGCTGTAGAGACTATCGGTCCGTGGGGTCCACGTGCGGTGAAGTTCCTAAAGGAACTCCATCCGCGGCTGGTCGTTGCTGCTGGTGATAAGAGGGCTGGTTCTTTCCTTGCTCAAAGGCTAAGTATAGCCATTCAGCGGGGAAACGCAGCCAGCGTTCTTGGCGCGATACCGCGGGGAGTAGGACTATATGATATTTTAGTTTCTAGTTTTAGTTTTTTTTTATTATTATTATTATAGTTTTTAGTATTGTAGATAAAAATAAGTATTATTTTTAAATAAGAATATTAGAGATAAATAGAAGCTAAATTGTGATTAAGTAATGATTGTATATTATAATTTATTAATGTTTTTATTTTAGTTATGTTACGTTTATAAAATTTCTTATGAAAATAACAGTAGTAGATTATGCATGATTTAAATTATTATATAATAGAAAATTCTAATTTTATTTATCGATCTCCTAACTTTTGTACTCAATTTAATTCACCACATATTATGTATACTTGAGTCTAATTTTTATGAAATGTGTGTAACACCTGTAATTAAATCAACACTTATTTACTTTTATTAGTGTATGTCTTGTTAGTGTCGAATAAATAAATAAATAAAAATAATATAAATTATTTGTTGTTATAGCGGCAACAGAAATGTACATTCTGTGAAAAGGAAGATAGTGAGAATGCGTGTATTTAAGGACCCATTGATAGGAGTAGCGTTCATCATGGAGTAAGTATAAATAAATATTGGTAAATCCAATTGGGCATACCTTAAGCGCATTAAAAAAATTACGTATAACATGATTATACGGAATTATTAAAGTAGTTTAAATACATTTCGACAGCACTATCGGCTTCAACACCTTCGAAAACCATGAAAATGACACCCAAGATGACAAACTTGATATATATTGCAGCCGCCACTTTGGATTTACATTTCGACAGCACTATCGGCATCAGCACCCCCGAAAACCATGAAAATGACACCAATGATGAAAAAATTTATATCTATTACAGCCGCCATCTTGGATTTACATTTCGATAGCACTATCGGCTTCAACACCCTCGAAAACCATGAAAATGACACCCATGATGAAAAAATTGGTACCTACATCAGCCGCCATCTTGGCTTTACATTTTGACAGCACTATCGGCTTCAACACCCTCGAAACCCATGAAAATGACACCCATGATGAAAAAATTGATACCCATTGCAGCCGCCACCTTGGATTTACATTTCGACAACCCTATCGGCTTCAACTCTCTCGAAAACCATGAAAATGACACCCATGATGAAAAAATTGATACCTATTGCAGCCGCCATCTTGGATTTACATTTCGACAGCACTATCGGTTTCAACACCCTCGAAAACCATGAAAATGACACCCAAGATGAAAAAATTTATATATTTTGCAGCCGCCATCTTGGATTTACATTTTGACAGCACAATCGGCTTCAACACCCTCGAAAACCATGAAAATGACACCAATGATGAAAAAATTTATATCTATTGCAGCCGCCATCTTGGATTTACATTTCGATAGCACTATCGGCTTCAACACCCTCGAAAACCATGAAAATGACACCCATGATGAAAAAATTGGTACCTACATCAGCCGCCATCTTGGATTTACATTTCGACAGCACTATCGGCTTCAACACCCTCGAAACCCATGAAAATGACACCCATGATGAAAAAATTGATACCCATTGCAGCCGCCACCTTGGATATACATTTCGACAACCCTATCGGCTTCAACTCTCTCGAAAACCATGAAAATGACACCCATGATGAAAAAATTGATACCTATTGCAGCCGCCATCTTGGATTTACATTTCGACAGCACTATCGGTTTCAACACCCTCGAAAACCATGAAAATGACACCCAAGATGAAAAAATTGATATATTTTGCAGCCGCCATCTTGGATTTACATTTTGACAGCACTATCGGCTTCAACACCCTCGAAAACCATGAAAGTGACACCCATGATGAATAAATTGGTACCTAATTCAGCCGCCATCTTGGATTTACATTTCGACAGCACTATCAGCTTCAACACCCTCGAAAGCCATGAAAATGACACCTATGATAAAAAAAATTATACCTATTGCAGCCTCCACCTTGGATTTACATTTCCACAGCACTATCGGCTTCAGCACCCTCGAAAACCATGAAAATGACACCCATGATGAAAAAATTGATACCTATTGCGGCCGCCATCTTGGATTTACATTTCGACAACCCTATCGGTTTCGACACCCTCGAAAAGCATGAAAATGTCACCCATGACAAAAAAAAAATTTACTTCTTACTTTTAGTATGTACTACTATTATTTATTCTGTGCTTTTATGTATTGTAATAAAAAAATATTTTATTATTATTAGAATCAAGTATTTAAGAAATTTGGTTATTTGAATATTGTGTATTTGTACAGCGATCTTTTTGAGCCGCTGAAAACAACCGAAACAATGTCCACTCACGACGGCGACTGAAGCCAAACTAAACTTAATACAAAGGTACTCTGTGAACTAAACTACTCTGTGGCTGTACATCCCCATTTACAGAAACAATTTATATACGAGGCAACCAAATCAACGAAAATTTCGCCATTTTGGAGCCCAAAAAAATTAATTATAGCTAAACAAAACAAAATTACAATGCCAATTACATTCAGTGGCTTCCCACATGATAGATGAAGAGATTAAAAAATAAATTGAGTTAAACAATTGATATTTTCAAAAGTTATAGTGTTTACAAGCCACAGGGACATGATAAATCCACACCATAAGCCACTAAAACCCTTTTTTTTATTTAAAAATAGCAATTAATCGATTTAAAAAAATTATTAATAAGTTCAATAATCATTTATCTTTCTAACAATGTGCTTTTTATATCATTTCTATGTATAATATGATTGCTAGATACGATTTTATTCGATAAAATGTTGGAATTTTAATTTTTAGGCGATAGTAGAACATTACCTTGCGCTTTCGCTTAAGGTATGCAAAAGTGGGAGAAAAAAGATATACTTAAAAATAGGAAACAATCTTAAAGTAGAAATTGACCTAAACTTATGATTCAAAATACATCTATTAAGGATAGATGTGATTGCTCCATTGTATTTGAATATTATTTGTATTAATAAGTCTAGCCAGATACATAAGGTAACATGGAGTCCTAAGATTTATTCCATAGTCAAACATTACAGTGGTATTGTCAATACGCGTTTATAATCAAACTCTTGCACATCCTGATATATATTGCTTTAACCTAATTACTGCTCGCTAGAAGAGAGATGCGAAAGGTTGACCTGCTGTGGGACAATTTAGATTATCAAGGAAAACGAAAACAAATTACAACGGTATAAGCAATAACAATAAAAAACAAAGACAAGTGCGGACATGGCAAACAGAGTATTTAATCACTAGGTTTACTGGCGAATAACGTTCTGTTATTGCAAGAAGACCTATTAATAATAAATTATATTTTTTTTGACTCTAGTATGCTAGAGCCCCAATAATTTTTACTTACTTATCTTCACGCACAATCCCTGACGGGGTAACCAGAGAGAACAGATCGCCAAGTGTCACGATCCCTACATACCTCTTTCGCTTCTTTCAGATTCATTATCTTCTTCATACATGCACGTCTAGGTATCCGAGTACTCTTGACCCTTCACTCTTCAAGCAATTTGCTCACATGGTCTTCGATATATTTTTAATATAAACATTGTATAAACTTATAATTATAACTAACTTAAACTAGCATAAGCACGATGCTTTGTTGATTTTAAAATATGTGGGTCCATTTTTGCCATTTTCCTTCCAACTGGCTACCTATTACCGATCATGAGATACAGCCCGCTGACATATAGACAGACGGGCGGATGGACAGCTGAGGCTTATTAATAGGGTTGATTACCCTTTGGGTACGAAACCCTAAAAAGCGCCATTACATTTTTATAGCAATAAAACTTATATAAGTTCAAAATCATTTAATTAACAAACTACGCGTACTAGGCGTGATATGAAACGGGATAGTTGATGTAATCCTTAAGCTAATAAAAAAACTCGATCTCGTTACTTCAATTTTTTTTCAGAAGTTATCGTGACCACAACGTCAACATTCAGACGTTCACGTGAAATTTTTTTTCAAACCGTTTTTTAACAAGGTAACAATATAAAATAATTTTTCAGAAAATATAAAATGGATTAATTAGAGTGTTTTCTTGATACATGGCTACTTATATTTTCGTATAAGTGTAATATGGTTATGATAGAGGCATTTAAAGAGCACAAAATTGCTAGACCTTGAAGTGTAGAGAGTAATGCACTATCTAATAACACTTCGCGTGAAGAGGCGTGCAATAATATTTTTGTGTAACATTCTTCTCGCATAGCTAAACTAGAGATAATTCAACATAATAACATTTTTGTGTAACATTCTTCGCGCATGGTGAAAATAAAGGTAATTCAACATAATGTTTCTGTGTAACAAGTGACATTACTAGTGAAATAGAAAAATGTTCCAAATCACGTTTCACTTAACGAAACAAATAAACGGAAATTTTACATGTGGGAAGTTGAACACGCTCGACGCTCGAAGGACATCATAATGTATAGTATTGTGTACATTTGTATGTACATAATGTACCTTGAGAATGATTTGTATTGACGTAGCTGACAAATATGTGATATCAGAGATTTTTTATAGGATTAGGGTGCCTAATGAGCACACAGTAGACCTGATGGTAAGTGAATGCTGTGACCCATATACATCTAATTCTATCCTCGCTTAAGATTCAAAATGCAGATGCGTTATCACCTCTGAGAACTAACATGGAATGCCTTGTTTCCAGTAAAATGGGTCTCCGGTTCTCTACACTCGACATACGAAACACATTCTATGAGAGCGTGGTACTTCCCCGGTCGAGCCAACCCATTCGTGCTACGACGTATACGACGTATAGGAATATCATCCCTTGGGTGTCGTTAGAGGCGACGGATGTAAACTGAAACAGAAGGTGGATATCACCTTCCTAATAATAACTCAAAATTATAGAAAAACTGCGGTTGCCAACTCGCCAAGTGTAGCGACTACGGCGAAATTTCCCCTAAAAGGAAATATTTGGGGGAGGCCTATGTACAGCAGTGGAATTTTATAGGCTGTAATGGATGGAATAATATGTAACCCACTTATAAAGACCTCGTGTTATTTAAAATCCATTTATCTTATGACGAATGAAACACAGTAACGGTAAATTCAGCTGCATTCCCGTCAGGTCCTGTCATTTCATTTCTAACTCCATAATTCTCCGGCATTTCTGAGGACTCTCGATGTATTGTAGTGAATTCCTGTTAGTAATGTGTAGACAATAACTTAGCGCGGGCAAACTGTTACTGTAACTTTTGACCATGAATGCTTGGTTACCAGCTTACCAGTAAAAAGGGTCTCTGATTCTTGTCTCTCACCATAATAAAAATAGCAATATTCACACTAGTATTCAGCGTGGTCCTTCCTCGGTCCAACCGGTAAATTTTATGATGCAGCCAATAAATGCAATAACCAATAAATCCTAATATTATTTTCAAATCCGATATCAAATTAATACCTACATTTTAAATTCATTAACACGAATCCTTGATATACCCATTTCAATACTAAGGGCAACAGTCGGGCCAAATTGTACTCGTAGAAGGCAATTTAAACAGTATACCCACCAATATTCAGTAATGGGAGGGCGAAATGTTCTTATATCACTTCATTTAAATATAATTGGTTTCAGAGATTAGTAACAGAAAGCCAGGAAAATGGACAAATTATTTTATTGATAAAATTACTTATTGCTTTTAGATCCCTGTCTTTGTTATAAACGAAATGATAACAATAATTAAAATTTGTTTCCCTGGTCTCCTTTGAAGATGGGTAATTGTATATATCTTATATACAATTCTATGATGCTTATTGTATTCAAAAACAATATTCTTATAACCAGATCAATAAATGATCTATTTTATCTCAATTGTCTGTAATTTCATAGGAAAAACATGATATTTATTTATTTAAAATTTTCTCTTAGAACAAATAGTATGTGTAGTGTACATTGCATCGTATATAATGATGGAGGTTTATAAATTTAAGTTCCTAAGAGAATAGTGGTATAAGCTATCAATTTAAAAAAAAAACGATGGCAGCCAAGAACTTTAAGTCACTACAAGATTGTCAGAGCATCACAACTGAATGAAGCATGTTCAAAAAAGTTTGCTAATGTTTAATTTGTTTCAAAGTTTTGGACTTAAAAATTTAATTTAAAAAAAGAAGCAACTGGTGTAAAAAGGGATGGTTTATTAACCTATTAAGAGTAAACATCTGCGTCGGTCTAATTAAAAACGATTTATCTTAGTTTATTTGAAGTAAATAAGTTCTAAATTATTTTATTTTAAACATGAAAGTAAATCAATAGTAATGTGATATTACAGCCTATGTATATGTCCGTTACTTATGGGCATATACCTTCTCTCAATATTAAAAGTAAGTAATAGAGAATTAAGCACATAGTACTGCTCAGTACGTTTTGACAACTAGTATTTGCTAGCTATTCTAGATAATCATAATGTAAGGGGTTGCAATAACATCTAATACTACACCTCGAACGCAAAGTCGAGAGGTTGGGCTTTACTAAGGTCGAGCTACCCGCTCTCGGTTATCTAGTTTGTTATTTTATTTCTGCAACGAAAGAAAAAAATCTCGCTTATCACACTACATATTAAGTCTACTATCACGTTTGAAGTGGGAATGTTATCAACTAATATCAAACGCATCAGAACCGTGCACCATGCCTGATCGAAGGACGAAGCGTTGGTTGGCGACTGATGGTGGAAACATTTACCCAAAAAGGCTAAAAGAAACTTCTCAGATTAATAAGGAGGCGCAGTTCAACCTATAAAAGAGTAATGGCTCCTTACTCACCAGCCTGCGTGGTGAGTAAGGTGCAAACTGTCGCGTTCTTAGAAAGACACATATCCTGTTCTGGAAAGTGTGTAGCTCACGAAATATGTTTTATTAATATTCAAAATAGCAAGTTTCTGGATACCCACTTCAACATATAATAATCAACATATAAGAAAGCTAAGTCGGAATACAAAAAATGTATCAGGTATCGACGCTCGATTGGGTGGCGTAAATTCTGTGGCAACATAGAAACCTGCGAACAAGCAAATAGGATAAGGAATATTCTAGCTAAACAGAACACGTCGGGATCCATGTCTCTAAAGAAACCCGACGGTAGCTACTCAACATCGCCGGATGAAACCCAACGCATCCTAATTGAAACGCACTTCCCAGGTTGCTGCGTAACCCAGGAGGCAAACCGGCATGACGACATACTGACACCAACAGCAGAAGACTGGATTTAGCACAGAGAGTGGTAACGATGGACAAAATCCATTGGGCCATTCACAGTTTCCTCCCCTATAAGTCGGCAGGACCTGACGGCATATTCCCGGCACTCCTACAGTGGGGGGGTAAAGCCCTAATAGTCAGACTTGTTGCCATAATGCGAGCCTGTCTGGCCCTTAAATATGTTCCTAGGGGATGGAGGGAAGTGAAAGTTACATTCATACCCAAACCAGGTAAGAGCGACTACACTGACTCTAAATCCTACAGGCCCATTAGCCTCACATCCTTTCTCCTAAAGACGATGGAGAGGATGTGTGAAAGGGAATTAAGGGGGTCGGCGCTAATGAACTTACCACTACACGACAAGCAACACGCCTACAGTCTAGGCAAATCAACAGAATCGGCCCTTCATCAGGTAATTACAAAGATTGAAGAGGCCATCCAAAACAAAGAAATATGTCTAGGTTCCTTCATGGATATAGAAGGTGCTTTTGACCGAACGAACTTCTCCAGCATAAAAGGTGCACTCAGTAGACATAAAGTTGAACCGGCACTGATCGACTGGATAGTTTATATGCTCAGTACACGATTAATTAAGATTGCTGGTGAATCTCAACCAATCCAAACTAAGAAAGGCTGCCCGCAGGGTGGGGTTCTCTCACCTCTCCTGTGGAATATGGTCATTAATGAACTCATCAGCAAATTAAATGACAATCACTTCTATACAGTAGGTTATGCTGATGACCTGACAATACTGGTCTCTGGAAAGACAGCAAGCATAGTGTGCGACCTGACCCAAGCGGCTCTCCGTATAGTGGAGAGATGGTGCAGGGAATACGACTTAACCGTCAATCCAAATAAAACGGTTTTAGTTATGTTCACACAAAAACGAAAGCTGAATAACCATCATCCTCCAAGTCTTTTTAGCACAAAACTCCAGCTATCCTCTGAGGTAAACTATTTAGGTCTTACCTTGGACAGCAAACTTAACTGGAATAAACACATAGAAAACAAAATCAACAAAGCTAGTATAACTTTCTGGCAATGCAGAAACATGATTGGCAAAAGATGGGGATTGACGCCAAAAATCATACTGGGGCTTTACAAAACTGTAATTTGGCCCATGATCACATACGGCGCTCTGGTATGGTGGACCAAGACAAATGAAGCCACCACAATTAAGAAGCTTCAGCGCTACCAGAGACTGGCATGTATGGCTGCCACAGGCTGCATGAGAACTACGCCAACAGCAGCCTTAGAAGCGATGCTAGAGCTAACTCCGCTTCATCTACATATACAACAAGAAGCGACTTTAGCTGCCATCAGACTCAAGACCCTAAATCTTTGGAGTAAGAATAGTGTCCCTCATACAGGCATAATTGATAGAATGATTTCTTATATTTACGCGAACACTACACACTTAAATAAAACTAATTTTACGGATTTTATCGCGTATATTAACTTATTTTATATTCCCGACGTTTCGAGCACTTTACAGCACCCATGGTCACGGGGGGGACTGAGGTGTATGACGTCCCAATGTCATAGTTAACCACGGCTACCTCCAGATTAAAAATTATTAATTTTTGTTCCGATCCACGCAGTATGAACTTACAGTATCATGAAGTCTTGCAGTTGTATGCTTGGGTTGGGATTTAATTTTATTAATTATGGGATCCCAAGCAGATGGTAGCACCCAGCCATCTTCTCTGTTGAAATTAGGATGTTTCTTGATTTCAATAGCCTCGCGAATCATCCTTGGAAGGAATCGGTGTTCTTTAGCGAGGATTTGTGGTCTATCAAATCTAATGTAGTGACGGGGGCGATCCTGTACGTGTTCACAGACTGCAGACTTCCCGGAGCGTCTATTCTTCACATAGCTGATGTAAAAAGTCCGGGAAGTCTGCAGTCTGTGAACACGTACAGGATCGCCCCCGTCACTACATTAGATTTGATAGACCACAAATCCTCGCTAAAGAACACCGATTCCTTCCAAGGATGATTCGCGAGGCTATTGAAATCAAGAAACATCCTAATTTCAATAGAGAAGATGGCTGGGTGCTACCATCTGCTTCATCATCATCATCATCATTACAGCCCTTCACAAGTCCACTGCTGAACATAGGCCTCCCCCAAAGAATGCCACAAAGCACGGTCCTGAGCCACCTGCATCCATCGACTTCCTGCATGTCTTACCAAGTCGTCACTCCATCTCGTGGGGGGACGCCCTACACTTCGCCTAAAGGTACGAGGCTGCCACTCGAGAACCTTTCTTCCCCATCGGTTGTCGGTTCTTCGAGCTATATGGCCGGCCCACTGCCACTTCAGCTTACTAATCCGTTGGGCTATGTCGGTTACTCTGGTTCTACTGCAGATAACCTCATTCCTAAGTTTATCACGCAGAGAAACTCCGAGCATAGCCCTCTCCATAGCTCGCAAAAAAAAAATAAAAAAAAAAAGATAATTAAACTAAAATTTAAAATAAAGAATATAAAAAAAATAAAAAAAAGCAAAATTTAAAAAAAACAATTTCGTTTTAAGGTTTTGAGGTATGTCTGACGAGAAGATGTGTCGTAGCTTCCCGAACGCTGTCCAGCCGAGTTGAATCCGTCGATTGACCTCTCGGTCGAAATTGGACTTACCTAGTCGGACTATTTGTCCCAGGTAAACATACTCGTCAACAACTTCGAGCTTAGTGCTCCCAACAACTACCGGCATAGGTGTGACATGGACATTAAACATAATCTTTGTTTTGTCCATGTTCATCTTAAGACCTATCTGTTGGGAGACACTATTGAGGTCATTGAGCATTGTGCTTAGGTCCTCCAGCGATTCTGCCATAAGGACTATATCGTCGGCAAATCGAAGGTGAGTGATGTACTCGCCATTGATGTTAATTCCGTATCCTTTCCAGTCCAGAAGCTTGAAAACGTCTTCCAATGCAGCGGTGAAGAGTTTCGGAGATATAACATCACCCTGTCTTACACCTCTCTGCAATTGGATAGGTTTCGTACTCTGGTTCTGTACTCGGATAGCCATCGTAGCTCTACTGTACAAACACTTCAGCACTTCGATATACCGACAGTCAACTTGGCACCGCTGAAGGGACTGCAGCACCGCCCAAATTTCGACGGAATCAAAGGCTTTCTCATAGTCCACATACGCCAGACATAGACCATCTGCTTGGGATCCCATAATTAATAAAATTAAATCCCAACCCAAGCATACAACTGCAAGACTTCATGATACTCTAAGTTCATACTGCGTGGATCGGAACAAAGATTAATAATTTTTAATCTGGAGGTAGCCGTGGTTAACTATGACATTGGGACATCATACACCTCAGTCCCCCCCGTGACCATGGGTGCTGTAAAGTGCTCGAAACGTCGGAAATATAAAATAAGTTAATATACGCGATAAAATCCGTAAAATTAGTTTTATTTAAATAATTGATAGAATTCACTCAAAAATTCCTATCCTACAAGCCAAATACGATAGGATTCTTAAACAATTTGTTTTCGATTAGAAATACAAGATACAAATAAATGAAAACAGCCAGCCGGAAGGATTAAGCCCAAAAGAGCTTAGAATTTTCACCGATGGTTCTAAAACAAATGAAGGTGTAGGTTCTGGAGCTTTCTCTGAAGACCTCAATATTCACATATGCACACCGCTAGGTACCTATAACACGGTCTTTCAGGCGGAATGTATGGGTATCATTCAAGCGGCCATAGCAATAGATGCTAGGAAGGTTAATGACTTCCCCATCAGAATACTGACCGACAGTAGGGCGGTACTCCAAGCCCTGAGATGCAATGTGGTGAACTCGGGACTAATATATGAATGCCATCAACGATTAAATGAGGTATGTAAAAACAACAATGTGACCCTGCAATGGATAAAGGGACACAGTGGATCCAGAGGCAACGATGCAGCAGACGAACTGGCCAGAAGAGGATCGGCTCTGGCCACTATAGGGCCGGAACCAATCATACCAATCCCCTTTGGTAACGTTCGTCCACTAGTACGTAGACACTTCACTAATCAACACGCTCAGCTTTGGAAACTAGACTGGAAATTAGACTGTAGACAAGCTAGGGAGGCCCTGCCTGAAATATACAGTCGCTTAACCAAAGTTTTAATGAGACTGAACAAGCCGCTGATTAGGATAGTAACAAGTGCTATCACAGGACACGGCACCTTTAACAAACATTTATTTACTATAGGTGTTACAGATAGTCCCCTGTGCAGGGAATGTATGGGGGAGGAAGAAACGGCGGCCCACGTGCTACTGAAATGTCCGGAGGTCGCTACATACAGGGCTAAACATCTCGGCACGCCGGGATCACTCCCCGAAGTTGCATGCAACATCAAGGGCCTGTTGAGCTTCTTCGGAGAGATCTCATGGCTCGAATAATCACATTATTCCTGCCCACACGCAAAATACGCGCATAGACGTGGAGTTGCGGAAAACAGCCCGTCGTAAACTAAACTAAACTAAACTATCCTGTTCTGGAAAGTGTGTAGGTCACGAAATGTTTTATTAATATTCAAAATAGCAAATTTCTGGATACCCACTTCAACATATAATAATCCGAAGTGACAAGATATAATAGTATACAGATAATATGGTGTAATCTTCCAAGTGGTGAAGTTATCTGCATAGAGATATTTAATTCCTTCACGGAAGCTTTGCAATATTGGACGAATACGACATTTGACTAAGAAATTTTGCCTGACGAGTATCGTACATCGTCAAATACAAACAAAGTCATCAGAACCATTTCCGTAGAATGAATTAGCAAATGATATAAAATAAAAATTAAGGTACAAAGAAATAAGACCGTTTGCTATCGTATCCATGATAAAAGTAAGAAATTATGTGTAAATATGAATATAATAGAGGTCGTCCCGCACTACGCTTGTAGAAGTGAGGAATGTCGTAATATCAGTAATACTTCTTATTAATAAATTAAAATTATTTTTTTTGTACAGCCGACTTCAATATAAGTTATGAAGAATAACTCAAAAACTATTGGTCTGACCTTGATCAAGACCACGCGAGAAGTATCAGCTTTCATATATTAAAAGAGTCATCGAATTCGGTTCATCCAGTAAAAAGTTATGAGGTAATACACATAAAAAAATAAAAAAACATACAGTCGAATTGAGTACCGTCTCCTTTTTGGAAGTGGCCAGAAAATATGGTCGACCGAGCAGGCCATCCCTGGAACTTCTCGCCTATTTTTGAGCGCAATGCTCGAAAATCTGTTTAATTTTTGTTTTTTATTTTTAGAAAATCTTTGAAACGGCCCAACCGATTGACTTGAAAATCTAATCAGATCGAAGTTTCAATGAACAATATTGAACGCCGTGATCAGCTGGTTCGTTCTAAAGATATCGTACGACAAAATTTTATTTACTTGCACACATACATGCATACATACATGCATACATACATACACACACACATACACACACACACACACACACACACACACACACACACACACACACACAGACACCCACACGGCCGATCGTCCAGCCGGGAATAGTCGGAACGGCTTCATAGGACATCAAAATTTTCAAAACGGGAAGTTAAATTATATTGTAGCTTAGGAAACAGCATTCGTAATTTTTATTCATGGAACACAATCACGTTAATACATACATAATTCAGTTTAAAAAAAGGTTAAAAAATATAAGCCCGCAGGCAAAATGTGATCATCTATTACAAATATGACATCAAGTAAATATATTGAGTTTCAACAACCGATCATTAGTTATCAGCTCTCTAGAGCTTAATACAATTGTATCAAAATTAATACATTGTTAATCTTTGTGACGTGAGGTATTGGTTTCCGTTATCGCTTCCGCCAAGCGTATTGTGAAACGCTCTTATAAATAAAATAAATTTAGTGAGAAATGTTAACCAGTCCTTGTAACAGTACGTATTAAAATTTTATTCGTGCGCGAATCTATAGAAACATCCTCTAATAATGTTGAAAGACAAGAGCAAGAGTGAATAAAGTTGACTTAACTTCTCAACCTTAGTCATAAGCTTTTAAGGTTAGCTAAGTTGTCAAAGAGTATAGCGGCTGAAAGGCTGACATAAACACGACACATACGAGTATAGCCAGAGTGCTTGGATAGAGGTTAGATCCACAAATCTCAACATTTGCGTTTTGTTCCACGGCAATATATTTGCCCAGCTGCCACCAGAGATGGCGTTACTTTTAGCAAAAATTATTGAAAAGTTTTACATACAAACAAAAACATTAACTGAAAGTACCATAATAGCAAAATAAAAAGATAAAAGAGAAAGACGCAAATCGAATACAAAATTACTAAACGAACGAAAGATACAAAAAAAAATTAAGACATGAATGGAATTTTTGATTTTATAAGTTATGATAGCACAATTCGTTGCAAAAAAGTGTGTTATTTATAAACACGGAGTAGGGTAGCTCGTTTTTTGAATGATAACGATTGCAGCCAATTTCACACATTGAGCTTTACTAAACGTAAAGTACAGTTTGAAATTTCCATCTTGCATATTTTTGATTGTGCGCTCTTTCCATGTATTCGCAGGTGCAAGCACTCGGAAATTCAGTATTGAGAAATAGTTGTAGAACATTGATGAACAAGAACATTTTAGCTCAAGAAACTAATCCATTAGGTAACCAAGCTTTGTTGAAATACATTTTAATATATTTCCCCTACCTTCACCAATAACAACCATTCAGACGGAACTCAATTTATAAAAACAATCAAATTGCTAATTTACAACTTTTAAATTCCTAAATTACAAATTCTCATTACCAATCACACTTAATATCATACAAGAGTTAAAACTAAAACATTTTCTGTTACTAGTAGAATTACTTGTGCTAAGAAAAAAAAATCGAAACCTTTAATAGTCCTGAAAGCATGGAAAAAGGTAAACCTTTTTGTAAAACGAGCCATTGTAAGTGCGTCTAGTCATCGATAGTGTTTTCTAATTTTATTTAAATTTCATCAGCAAGAACATCAACAAATTGTTTAACAACACAATTTTTTTTAATTCTAACCATTGCAACGTTAAATGTAAACGTTACCTCATAAAATTTGGGAAGTTTCCCTACAATTGAAGTCTCACGATTGAAGATGACAATAATACAAACGACAATTATCGTCAAAGCAATACCTCTTAAAAGGTAAACAGATTAATAAATATTCTCACGAAATTTAGTGGCGCACAAATGATAATACTTTTGACGGTACAAAAAATACACCAAACTAATAATTCTCATCAAAATGTAGGTTTAAGGTGTAAACGCGTTCTGCATTTGTTCAAGTTATTTCTGTGATTATGTTTCATCGTTAAAGATCGTTTTACAGATGATGAACAATCGGTTAGTGTAGGTGAATTGTTGCAAATTGATATTCATTTATCTTTTTGAAGTGACGAATTAAGAACCAGAATCGAAAACGAAAGGATTAAGGTAATTCTAATATCCATCCTACCCTACTCCATGACACTAGTTTGTAGTATTCACACGCTCCTGCTAACTATGAAAAGGAAATGATTAATTGCTTGTTTAATTTCAAAAGATTTATAATATTTTCTTTGACGTTGCATCACGACACCGCAATTGACAATGAGCTTGTGGAAACTTAAGCTCGTGGAACCTGTCCATACGGTTGGAACTAAGTTCTGCTAGACCCGCCGCAGAAGAACACAAAAACTATCCGACCACACTCTTAATCTCATGGCTGTTAGACGGGAAATGAAGGTGCAGTCTTAAACAGATTTGACAGCATACAGGTAACTGAAATCTCAAATGCCCGCAGCGTGACTTACGCAACTTCAATACAGCTTGTATTATAGAAAGGATCGAGCGGAACCAAGGCTCCAAAGTCTTTGCCAGAGATCTGTCTGCCAGAAAGAGCCAACTGTCAAAGCTGAAGACCGAGTGTGGCAGCATCGTTTCCGGGACACTTGAGATTTTGAGTGAGATTGAGAGGTTCTATGGGCAGCTGTACACGTCATCGTTTGAGCCACACGCAAGTGTGAGTAACGATCCAAGAGAGAGTCTTATCAAACACTATTCCGAAGATATCCCGGACGTCAGTCTGAGCGAAATTAGAATGGCTCTCCAGAACCTTAATAACCACAAGTCCCCGGGCGAGGATGGAATTACAGCGGAGCTTCTAAAAGCGGGTGGAAAACTGTTACTTGAAGTCCTTCAGAAGCTCTTTGATTCCGTCCTCCATGGTGGTACTACTCCGGAGGCGTGGAGCAGAAGTGAGGTGGTATTGTTCCTGAAGAAAGGCGATAACGCTCTCTTGAATAACTACAGACCGATTTCCCTTCTAAACCGCGTCTACGTGCTGTTTTCGAAAGTCATTACTAATCGTTTCGCTTGCAGACTCAGCGACTTCCAGCCTTCCGAAAAAGCCGTTTTCAAAAAAGGCTTTAGTACCATGGACCACATTTTCATCCTTCGGCAAAATGTACAGAAGACAGAAGAGTACAATCTGCCACTTTGCCTTGCGTATGTGGACTATGAGAAAACCTTTGATTCTGTCGAAATTTGGGGGGTGCTACAGTCCCTTAAGCGGTGCCAAGTTGACTATCGGTATATCGAAGTGCTGAAGTGTTTGTACAGTAGGGCTACGATGGCTATCCGAGTACAGAACGAGAGTACAAAACCTATCTATGTCGGTGTCCGGTAATGAATGGATAACCTTGAAATGTCTTATAGTACAACTTATGGCCGTTCTGAAAAAAATACGAAACATAGTACATCACAAGTAGTACCTTTGATATATTTTTTTTAATTTTTGAATTTTAATCTTATTTTACTGTCTTGAACACTATGACCAAAAACGAATGATTTCTATTGGTTTTTTTGTTGTTTTATTATTATAAACTAACTGTGCTGATAGATAAGAAGTAAATAGTATAATTAACTTTTGCAGTTTTTATTTTAAAAATTCGCATATCAATTTATTTTTGAAAAACATGCAAAAAATATTATTTAAGCGAAGTTCAAACCTCTTGGGTATGAAAAAAATGTATTAATGTATGGGTGACCAATAATTTTACAATAATGTCGGTTTTGTGTAAATTTTAAAGTGGTATAACTCATAAATGTGTCTTCCATAAATAGTGACTTATTGTCATTAATGTAGAAAAGGAGAAAATTGACTAAGTAACAAAATTTGTAATATGGGAACATTTTTTAAATTGAATTGTCTCTGATCATTGGGAATTAATAAAAACACATCAGGAGTTGATCATACATGAAAACAGCTATTTTTAAACAAATTGAAACCAAATTAAGTATTAGAAATTAACTTATTGAAATTTAATAAAATAACCGATTAATAAAAAAAAATGTTAAAATGGTTACTTTACTAGCGTGAAATGGGTCGTGTGACCTTCATATTTACTACCTGCTGTCTTTTGTGTTATATTAGACAAAGAGGGGTCTGAATTGGGTAAGTGGGAGAGAGAAGAGCTAAATGTAAAAGAGAACTTAGTGCGTCACTCGACTTGCTCGAATTCGCATGTATTTATTTTGTCTCCGTTTGCAATTATTTAAATCAATGTTAAAACGATTACTTGGCTATTTTACCGGACTATTCGTTTTGCTTACTGAATTGGACTTGCTTTGCGTTTGGTGACATTTGCAACGATTTGGCTTGTGTCTGGACTAAACTGGACTTTTGTGTACCTATCAAAATGCCACGTCATCAGTACACGGCACAAGAATATGCTAACATGCATTTTATTTATGGAGAATGCAGAGGCAACGCAAATGCAGCCGCAGCTCTTTGTAGGGAGAGGTACCCTAATGCGCGCCACCCAGACTACCGCGTATTTATAAGAGTCCACGGTTGTTACTCCGAAGGACGAATGCCGGGTAGTGGTGTCGGTGGTGCTAGCGCTTGAAGAATCGCTCGTCCTGATGTAGAAGACGTGGTGCTTGAGGAGATTGAAAACGATCCTTCAACCTCTACGCGAGCAATAGCTCGACGCACAGGTATTGGAAAATCGACCGTACACGATATTTTAAAGAAAAACGAATTCCACCCTTACCACGTCACACGCGTGCAAACTCTCCAACCAAGAGATTATCTCTCAAGAGTGCGTTTTTACCGGCAAATGCTGGCAAAGATGGAAGAAGACCCGCAATTATTTAATAAAATTTTGTAGAGCGATGAGTCAACGGTTAATAGAGACAGTTACTTAAATTTTACTTTTTAATGTTACTATTTACATAGTTGGATACTAGAAAATCCCCATCTTATGCGTGAAGACAGATCGCAATACCAATTTAAAATAAATTATTGGACCGGAATATTAAATGGTATGATAATTGGCCCATTTGAATTACCGGGGAATTTAACGGAGCAAAGTTATTTGGAGTTTCTTCAAAATGATCTCCCCAATTTATTACAAGAGGTTCCCGAGGAGCTGAGGGCATCGTATTGGCTGCAAAATGACGGTTGTCCTCCGCATTATGCTGTTCCGGTTCCTGCATATTTAAATAGCAGATACCCAAATAGATGGATCGGACGTCTAGGGCCAATTTTGTGGCCTTCACGTTCACCGGATCTAAATCCATTGGATTTTTTTTTTACTGGGGCTGTCTGAAAGAGGAATACTGTAAGCCTGTGCGGTCTTTGGATGAACTGCGCAGATGTGTCAGAGGAGCCGCATCAAAAATATGCGAGCGACGGTACACAAGACTGCTCAGATCATTTATCCGAAGATGTTGGGCATGCATAAGAGTGGGAGGCAAACAATTTGAACATTTTTTGTAAATTAATGAAAAATAAAATATTTTAATTTTAAATGTTGTTTTTTATTAATGATCAGACACAATTCAATTTAAAAAATGTTCCCATATTACATATTTTGTTACTTAGTCAAATTTTCTCTTTTTCTACGTTAATGGCAATAAGTCACTATTTATGGAAGACACATTTATGAATTATACCATTATAAAATTTACATGAAACCGACATTATTGTAAAATTATTGGTCACCCATACATTCATAAATTTTTTCATACCCAAGAGGTTTGAACTTCGCTTAAATAATATTTTTTGCATGTTTTTCCGAAATAAATTAATTTGCGAATTTTTTAAATAAAAACTGCAAAACCTATTTATACTATTTACTTTTTATCTATCAGCACAGTTAATGTATAATAATAAAACAACAAAAAACCAATTGAAATCATTCGTTTTTGGTCATAGTGTTCAAGACAGTAAAATAAGATACAAAAAAAATCGACTTTTCTTTAAAAAAAATATATCAAAGGTACTACTTGTGATATATTATGTTTCGTATTTTTTTCAGAACGGCCATAAGTTGTACTATAAGACATTTCAAGGTTATCTATATGAAGTCTACGCTCTGTACCCCTCGTGCTCTAATCCAAAGTCCCGAAACCTTTCAGCTCGAGCTAAGAAACCGTTTTCAGTGCCTAGAAGATTGCAATGCAATGGACGATATGAATGACAAGCTCGTGGAAACTATCCATGCGATCAGAGCTAAGTTTAGCAAGACCCGCCGCAGAAGAAGACAAAAACTCTCGGATCACACTCTTAACCTCAAGACTGTTAGACGGGAAATGAAGGTGCAGTCTTCAGTAGATTTGACAGCATACAGGCAACTGAATAGACAGATCTCCAAATTCATGCGGCGGGAATTACGCAACTTTAATACTGCTCGTATTGAAGAAGCGATAGAGCGGACCCAGGGCTCCAAAGTCTTTGCTAGAGATATGTCTGCCGGAAAGAGCCAACTTTAAAAGCTGAAGACCGAGTGTAGCAGCGTCGTTACCAGGACACCTGAGATTTTGAGTGAGATTAAGAGGTTCTATGGGGAACTGTACACGTCATCGTTGGAGCCACACGCAAGTGTGAGTAACGATACAAGATCGAGTCTTATCCGACACTATTCCGATGATATCCCGGACGTCAGTCTGAGCGAGATTAGAATGGCTCTTCAGTACCTTAAAAATGGCAAGGCTCCAGGTGAGGTAATTACAGCGGAGATTCTGAAAGCGGGTGGAAAACTTGTACTTGAAGTCCTTCAAAAGCTCTTTACTTCCGTCCTCCATGGTGGCATTACACCGGAGACGTGGAGCAGAAGTGCGGTGATCTTGTTCTTCAAGAAAGGCGACAACGCTCTCTTGAAGAACTACAGACCGATTTCCTTTCTGAGCCGCGTCGATGTGCTGTTTTCGAGAGTCATAACGAATCGTCTCGCGCGCAGACTTGACGACTTCCAGCCTCCAGAACAAGCCGGTTTCCGAAAAGGTTTTAGCACCATAGACCACAAATATACCCTTCGACAAATTGTACGGAAGTCCGAGGAGTACAATTTGCCATTATGTCTGGCGTATGTGGACTATGAGAAAACCTTTGTTTCTGTCGAAATTTGAGAAGTGCTGCAGTCCCTTAAGCGGTGCCAAGTTGACTGTCGGTATATCGAAGTACTGAAGTGCTTGTACAGTAGGGCTACGATAGCAATCCGAGTACAGAACCAGGGTACGAAACATATCCAATTGCAGAGAGGTGTAAGACAGGGTGACGTTATATCCCGAAACACTTCACCGCTGCATTGGGAGACGTTTTCAAGCGTCTGGACTGGAAAGGATACGGTATTAACATCAATAGCGAGTACATCACTCACCTTTGATTTGCCGACGATGTAGTCCTTATGGCAGAATCGCTGGAGGACCTAAGCACTATGCTCAATGACCTCGAAGATAAACAGGGACAAAACAAAGATCATGTTTAACGTTCATGTCACACCTATGCCGGAAGTTGTTGGGAGCACTAAGCTTGAAGTTGTTGACGAGTATGTTTACCTGGGATAAATATTCCGACTAGGTAAGTCCAACTTCGACCGAGAGGTCAATCGTCGGATTCAACTCGGTTGGGCAGCGTTCGGGAAATTACGGTACATCTTCTCGTCAGGTATACCTCAAAACTTAAAAACGAGACTGTACAACCAGTGCGTGTTGCCAATGACTTATGGAACTGAGACGTGGTCCTTCACTGCTGGCCAGATGAGGAAGCTCAAGGTCCCTCAGCGAGCTATGGAGAGGGCTATGCTCGGAGTTTCACTGCGTGATAAACTTAGAAATGAGGATATCTGCAGTAGAACCAGAGTGACCGACATAGCCCAACGGATTAGTAAGCAGAAGTGGCAATGGACCGGCCATATAGCTCGAAGAAGCGACAACCGATGGGTAAAAAAGATTCTCGAGTGGCGGCCACGTACCGGCGGACGAAGTGTAGGGCGCCCCCTTCTAGATGGAGTGACGACCTGGTAAGACATGCAGGAAGTCGATGGATGCAGGTGGCCCAGGACCGTGCTTTGTGGCACTCCTTGGGGGAGGCCTATGTTCATCAGTGGACTTGTGAAGGTCTGTAATGATGATGATGATGGTGGTAATAATTTGATTGTTATTGTTTTGTTGTTCATATAATTAATAAATAGGTCAATTCTAATGGTCAACCAAAACATTAAAACGTATCGAGAAAGTCTTAAATTCATAATTTAGAAAAAATCGTTGACCTTTTTCTGCTCGGTACCTTGGCAACCAGTACTAGCCGTTACGAACGGACACCTGCTCTTGATTTCTTTGGGGCATTAGTCACCTTTATTGACTTTATTCCCAGGACATGAACTGAAGTGTAAAAGCTTTTTCTATATTTAGGATTGTAATTCATTTTTGTGGTTTTTTATTACTTTTAACATCAAAAATATGCGAGCGACGATACACAAGACTGCTCAGATCATTTATCCGAAGATGTTGGGCATGCATAAGAGTGGGAGGCAAACAATTTGAACATTTTTTTGTAAATTAATGAAAAATAAAATATTTTAATTTTAAATGTTGTTTTATATTAATGATCAGACACAATTCAATTTAAAAAATGTTCCCATATTACATATTTTGTTACTTAGTCAAATTTTCTCTTTTTCTACGTTAATGGCAATAAGTCACTATTTATGGAAGACACATTTATGAATTATACCATTATAAAATTTACATGAAACCGACATTATTGTAAAATTATTGGTCACCCATACATTCATAAATTTTTTCATACCCAAGAGGTTTGAACTTCGCTTAAATAATATTTTTTGCATGTTTTTCCGAAATAAATTAATTTGCGAATTTTTTAAATAAAAACTGCAAAACCTATTTATACTATTTACTTTTTATCTATCAGCACAGTTAATGTATAATAATAAAACAACAAAAAACCAATAGAAATCATTCGTTTTTGGTCATAGTGTTCAAGACAGTAAAATAAGATACAAAAAAAATCGACTTTTCTTTAAAAAAAATATATCAAAGGTACTACTTGTGATATATTATGTTTCGTATTTTTTTCAGAACGGCCATAAGTTGTACTATAAGATATTTCAAGGTTATCCATTCATTACCGGACACCCGATATATCTATAATAATAAAGATTACAACTCATTATTAAAGCTTCAAAAATATCTTATTCCTTTGCAAAATCGTTTTATTTACTAGCACAGTGTCGTCATGAGCTGAACAGCATGATAGCGTTTCCATGGGAAACTTAAAACGATAAATAAAAGTTATTTCTATGGCACTAATCGGTTTAAAAATATATTTATAAATATTATAGTGGTTCATTATTACTCTAGCATTCATTTTCACCACACACCACATACAACAACACTACTTGAAAATGGGTGTGATACCCTATTATGTTTTTCCCGTTTTAAGAAGGACTTCTTAAGGGAAAAACATAACCCCCACGCTTGGTTGGTAACAAGTAAGATAAATCCTCGCCATTTGATGGCGGTTTAAAAATGTCAGCACCAGACATCTAGCACATTTGACGATGCTGCTCGTCGTCCATCTGGATATTTAATACGCCACGAAAGTATGATGGATATAATATATATATGTTGCTGTCGATTGAAATACATATTATTACATTGTTAGAAATGATACACACTCACGTAAACACTATTCATTTATCCATTTGTTCACTCTATCTCGATTTAAAACTCAACCGTTTTTTTTTTCATTTTGCGCCAAATGCAAGGCACCCTCCAGAATCGGGGGAGGGAGGAGGTGAATGCTCATAGCATACCACAGCAGCCGACTGCGCGGTTATGTGGGACTCACTTTGAAGAAGTGCCCACCCACTAAACACCACCTGTGGTACTGGCATTGGCTTGTATGGCCTTTCTGCCGAATAGGAAGCAACCCCCTTTAGGAAAAAGGGGAAGCTCAACTGACATTAATTTATAAGCATCTAGGTACAATGGCAGGATACCTTTATTAGTGTGAACATAAATCAAACAGTACCGTCTGTCGATCAACAGACTGTACTATATAGGTATATGAATCATTTTGCTCAATATCATAGCAACATTTATGACACCACCGGGAATGGTGTAATGGATGTTCTTATGACACCCCACATGAAGCAAGTCATCTAAAACATCGGTTGTTACTCGATTCATATAAGATCCAGGATATTCAAAAGTGTAGTCAAACAACTTCACACTCATTCCCATATCACATACGAGTAGGATTTAAGTTTAATATGTATTATGCAGACTCTTATTTAAGTGTTAATAAAATTTGATTGCCGTGTAGTGGTTAAGAATATCCACTACCCCATATCTTCCCGTGGGTGTCGTAAAAGGCGACAAAGGGAAACAGTCAGGAGATGGGCAGTAGCATCTTGCTGATAACAGCAATATCACAATATAAAAACTGCGGTTGCCAACCCTTTCGCCAAGCATGGCAACTATAGCAATATACCCCCTAAATGGATAAAGTTACTAAGAGATGGCCCCCAGTCCCCGGCAGGCCCGCTATTCCTGGCTACGGTGGCGAACATGGTAACGGCTGGGCAGGGGGTGCTAAGAATTCCCGGTAGAGGTTCGGTTGCCACCTACGACGACTCGACCTGGCAACATAAAACGCACGCACACTGAGGACTGACGAGAAGATCCTGGAGCTGGAAGAAGAGATACACAAGTAACGCTGGCATATTATAGGACTATCAGAGGTCTGAAGAGGTCACGGTAATCCTCGAATCCAGCAACATGCTCTATCACCGGGAGGACAAAAATTTGTCCCAAGGAGGTGTCGGATTTATCGTCCACAAGTCTCTCGTTAACAACGTTGTAAAGATTGGGAGTGTGTCGACGAGGGTTGCGTACCTTATACTCAGAATCATCAAACGGTAATCGCTAAAGTTCATAAGGTTTACGCACCAACATCGGCACACCCCGATGTGGAGGTGGCGGAAATGTATGAGGATATCTCTAGAGCCATGCATTCCTCCAAAACCCAGTATACGGTGTTAATGGGAGACTTCAATGCAAAACTAGGCACAAGAGAGAACGATGAGCTGAAAGTGGGGAAATTCGGAATAGGGCAACGGAACCGGAGGAGCCAGCAGCTGGCCGACTTTATAGAGAAAGAGGGACTCTTTATGATGAACTCTTTCTTCCAGAAGCGGCCCCACAGAAAGTGGACCTGGTCGAGCCCCGACGGTTCGACAAAAAATGAGATTGACTTCATTATGACGACCAGACGACAACTGTTCAATGATGTCTCAGTGATCGCGAGGGTGAAAACCGGCAGCGATCACCGAATAGTCAGAGGCACACTGAACCTAAACGTTAAGTTAGAGCGGTAACGTCTGATGAAGTCAACGCTCTGTACCCCTCGTGCTCTAATCCAAAGTCCTGAAACCTTTCAGCTCGAGCTAAGAAACCGTTTTCAGTGCCTAGAAGATTGCAATGCAATGGACGATATGAATGACAAGCTCGTGGAAACTATCCATGCGATCAGAGCTAAGTTTAGCAAGACCCGCCGCAGAAGAAGACAAAAATTCTCGGATCACACTCTTAACCTCAAGACTGTTAGACGGGAAATGAAGGTGCAGTCTTCAGTAGATTTGACAGCATACAGGCAACTGAATAGACAGATCTCCAAATTCATGCGGCGGGAATTACGCAACTTTAATACTGCTCGTATTGAAGAAGCGATAGAGCGGACCCAGGGCTCCAAAGTCTTTGCTAGAGATATGTCTGCCGGAAAGAGCCAACTTTAAAAGCTGAAGACCGAGTGTAGCAGCGTCGTTACCAGGACACCTGAGATTTTGAGTGAGATTAAGAGGTTCTATGGGGAACTGTACACGTCATCGTTGGAGCCACACGCAAGTGTGAGTAACGATACAAGATCGAGTCTTATCCGACACTATTCCGATGATATCCCGGACGTCAGTCTGAGCGAGATTAGAATGGCTCTTCAGTACCTTAAAAATGGCAAGGCTCCAGGTGAGGTAATTACAGCGGAGATTCTGAAAGCGGGTGGAAAACTTGTACTTGAAGTCCTTCAAAAGCTCTTTACTTCCGTCCTCCATGGTGGCATTACACCGGAGACGTGGAGCAGAAGTGCGGTGATCTTGTTCTTCAAGAAAGGCGACAACGCTCTCTTGAAGAACTACAGACCGATTTCCTTTCTGAGCCGCGTCGATGTGCTGTTTTCGAGAGTCATAACGAATCGCCTCGCGCGCAGACTTGACGACTTCCAGCCTCCAGAACAAGCCGGTTTCCGAAAAGGTTTTAGCACCATAGACCACAAATATACCCTTCGACAAATTGTACGGAAGTCCGAGGAGTACAATTTGCCATTATGTCTGGCGTATGTGGACTATGAGAAAACCTTTGTTTCTGTCGAAATTTGAGAAGTGCAGCAGTCCCTTAAGCGGTGCGAAGTTGACTGTCGGTATACTGAAGTACTGAAGTGCTTGTACAGTAGGGCTACGATAACAATCCGAGTACAGAACCAGGGTACGAAACATATCCAATTGCAGAGAGGTGTAAGACAGGGTGACGTTATATCCCGAAACACTTCACCGCTGCATTGGGAGACGTTTTCAAGCGTCTGGACTGGAAAGGATACGGTATTAACATCAATAGCGAGTACATCACTCATCTTTGATTTGCCGACGATGTAGTCCTTATGGCAGAATCGCAGGAGGACCTAAGCACTATGCTCAATGACCTCGAAGATAAACAGGGACAAAACAAAGATCATGTTTAACGTTCATGTCACACCTATGCCGGAAGTTGTTGGGAGCACTAAGCTTGAAGTTGTTGACGAGTATGTTTACCTGGGATAAATATTCCGACTAGGTAAGTCCAACTTCGACCAAGAGGTCAATCGTCGGATTCAACTCGGTTGGGCAGCGTTCGGGAAATTACGGTACATCTTCTCGTCAGGTATACCTCAAAACTTAAAAACGAGACTGTACAACCAGTGCGTGTTGCCAATGACTTATGGAACTGAGACGTGGTCCTTCACTGCTGGCCAGATGAGGAAGCTCAAGGTCCCTCAGCGAGCTATGGAGAGGGCTATGCTCGGAGTTTCACTGCGTGATAAACTTAGAAATGAGGATATCCGCAGTAGAACCAGAGTGACCGACATAGCCCAACGGATTAGTAAGCTGAAGTGGCAATGGGCCGGCCATATAGCTCGAAGAAGCGACAACCGATGGGTAAAAAAGATTCTCGAGTGGCGGCCACGTACCGGCGGACGAAGTGTAGGGCGCCCCCTTCTAAATGGAGTGACGACCTGGTAAGACATGCAGGAAGTCGATGGATGCAGGTGGCCCAGGACCGTGCTTTGTGGCACTCCTTGGGGGAGGCCTATGTTCATCAGTGGACTTGTGAAGGTCTGTAATGATGATGATGATGGTGGTGATAATTTGATTGTTATTGTTTTGTTGTTCATATAATTAATAAATAGGTCAATTCTAATGGTCAACCAAAACATTAAAACGTATCGAGAAAGTCTTAAATTCATAATTTAGAAAAAATCGTTGACCTTTTTCTGCTCGGTACCTTGGCAACCAGTACTAGCCGTTACGAACGGACACCTGCTCTTGATTTCTTTGGGGCATTAGTCACCTTTATTGACTTTATTCCCAGGACATGAACTGAAGTGTAAAAGCTTTTTCTATATTTAGGATTGTAATTCATTTTTGTGGTTTTTTATTACTTTTAACATCTTTATTGATTATTGAATTTCATTAAGTAATAAGTATATTAGCTGTTTTATGTATATCAATTAAAAAATTATTTTCAATTGAAAATGTATGCAAAGCATTACAAGATTTTAGAAAATATTTTTTTATATAATAGGGTGACAAACGAGCACACAGTCCACATCCACACGTTGTCACCCGTGAGGACTAAGATAGAATGCCTCTTTTCCAGTAAAAAAGGTCTCCGGTTCTCTACACTCACCATACGATACACAGCAAATTAAGCTAAGCTCATAAAGTTAAGCTGATATTTTACGCTGGTATTCTGTGAGAGCGTGGTCCTTCTTTGGTCGAGCCGACCCATTCGTGCTACAACTATACTACTAATATAGCTGTAGCATGGCTCTACCACGTATAAAAGCTATACAAATAAATATTTAAACATATATACTAGAAAAAGGCTATGTGTCGTTTAGTGGTGGCGTAAGATAATCCACTGCCCCATGCACCCCGTGGGTGTCGCGAGAGGCGAAGAAGGAAAACTAAAACAGGAGTTGCGCAGCGGCATCTTTTTCTAGAATACGGGTGAGAAACTAGTGCAAAGTCCATCTCATGGTAAGTGAATACTGTGACATATAGACATCTACATTTAGCCTTAATTCAAGAATCAATATGCAGAGGAGTTGTCACCCCTGAGGGCTTAGATGGAATGTCTGGTATCCAGTATTAATCTCCGATTTAGTGCACTCACCGTACGGAACACAGCAGTATTAAGCTGCTACTTTACACTAGTATCCCTAGCTGCAGCATGGCTTCACCACGTAAGTAATTTCGAAAACTGGCTTGCTGATTTGAAAACAATAATATTAATTACTCACATAACCATATAAATGTTTAATATTTCCATTAAAACATATTGTAATAAAATATACAAGATCGACGTACACGCATGCGATCATTCCAATGTGATTAGATATCACCCTACAGATCGTATAAATATTCATTCAATATTTACAGCGAACACGCTATGCGTGAATTATGAACACAAAAATAATCATGTCTCTCTTTGAAATACTTATTAAAATTAATGAATGCCTTATATCGTGTGTTATTTCATATGTTTACAAATTAGTAGCTTTACGTATTGAATATATAAAAGATATGAAGTCTTTTATGTATTCAATAATTATTATTATGTTTTTGTTATCAGATATGTCAGAGTCTTAGGTAAATTGTTCATTAAGCTTCCAATTTATTCCAATCGCACTACATCGCGTAAAAATCATAATCAATCAATTCTTAAGTAACCCCTCAGTAGTGTAGTGTAATGTGACCTTGCAATGGCGGTGTAAGATTATTCATGTCCCCATATCGTCCCTTGCGTGTCGTAATACAGAAACAGAAACAGAAACAAAAACCCGCCTGTATAGCGTGGAAACTAAATTAAATATCTCTCCTACGAGGCAGTCTATGGGAGGCCTGTACTCGGCAGTGGAATTTTGATAGGCTGTATCAGTAACAGTATCATTAGTTTCGTCTCCTTTGCATTCAGTAACTACGCAAGTTGAGTCAACTAGGCTCAGGTATTTTTAATACTGTGGTTTTGTTTCTACTACTAGGGGAATATCTTAAAAATAAGTCTATAATATTAGTATAGGAAACTAGCTCAAATTAACCTGGCGGTAAGTGGTTATGGCAACCCTTTAAATGAAGCATCAATCGAAGAATATCGCAGATGTAATCTGGTTGAGTTTATGTGAAACCTTACAGCATGCGATTATATCTCACCCTTCGAACTAGAATACTGGAGTGTACGAGTGTGCATATATATATATATATATATATATATATATATATATATATATATATATATATATATATATATATATAAAATAACATCAGGACACAACACAGTCTTCGCCCTCCCTCTCCCTCCATGACCATGGGTGCTGAAAAGCACCCGAATCGTCGGGAATTCAGAAGTTAAAATTAAATATTGATTCATCTAATGCACTGTAACAAATATGAGGACGATAACAACATTTAGGAACAAGGATACCGCCGCCGCACCTGATTTTATTTTTGAGTCTTTCAATCCCTTAATATTTATAAAAAATATCATGCGACGAAGGATCTAACAAAGGAAAAAGTCGCGTCACAAGGAATTGGTCACATTACTCAAACAATACGAAATCGGGTTTTTGTTAGATAATTTTGATACTTTTAAACATTTAATAATAATAATAATAGCCTTTTATTCCTAAACATAGGGTTACAAGAGGTCCCTAAGTTCGGTGTGCCTTTTGGCATAGGCCTCCTCCAATTCCTTCCAATGGTTCCTGTCCCTTGCTACTCTCAACCAGAATGGTCCCGCTGTCTGTTTCAAGTCGTCTTCCCATCTCCTGACTTGACGACCCCTGCCTCTTTTGCCGTCTCTTGGTTGCCAGAGAGTGACTTGCTTGCTCCATTTGTTAATGGGGTGGCGTAGCAAATGTCCAGCCCATCTCCATTTTTGGACGTCTATCCGGGTAAGAATGTCTGTGAGTTTTGTTCTTGTTCTAATGTCTACGTTCCTGACTCTGTCTTTGATTTTTAACCCTAGCATGCTTCTTTCCATGGCACGTTGGCATTTTGTTAGCCTTTCCCTATGGTGAAGTGTTGTTGACCAAGTTTCACAGCCATAAGTAAGAACTGGTAGAATACAGGTCTCGAATGCTTTCTTTTTTATGTGATTGCCTAGATCCTTACTTTTCATTATTTCCTTCAGTGACCAATATTTTCTCTATCCTTGGGCTATTCGCCTGTTTATTTCCTTTGTCATTTCATCTGAAGGGGATATTATCTGTCCTAAGTAAATATATTCTTTGACATATTCGATCTTGTTGCCATCTACCATAACGTCTATTTCCCTTGAGTTTGACATTAATTTTGTTTTTCTGGCATTGATTTCCAGACCAACTTCTCTACTTATATTTGCTAGGCTCTGCATCATTTGTTCTATTGCTGTTGGATTCTCTTCAAGAAGCACCAGATCATCGGCAAATCTTAGATGGTTTAGGCGAGCTCCATTAATGTTCAGACCTAAGTGGTCCCAGTTTAGCTGTCTAAAGATGTGCTCGAGTACGGCGTTAAATAGTGCAGGGGAGAGAGGATCGCCTTGGCGTACGCCCTTTTTGATAGGAAATGGTTCTCCTGTTGATTCTAGTTTAATACTGGCCTTGCTAGATTTGTATATACTCTTAAGTATTTCTATATAGTTGCTCTGGACCCCTTGTTGTTCAAGGCTCCGCCATATGTATTGGTGCCTGAGGCTGTCGAATGCCTTTGAGTAATCTATAAACGCCAAGTAGATTTGTTTATTGTATTCATTATACTTCTGTATCAACTGTTTTATTCTGTGAATGTGATCTATTGTGCTGAAGTCTTTTCTGAATCCTGCCTGCTCTACGGGTTGGCTTTCGTTGAGTGTTAATGATATTCTTTCTAGGATCACTTTAGCAAATACTTTATATATATTTGATATAAGAGAAATCGGCCTATAGTTCCCAATCTCTTCTCTATGGCCTTTTTTATGTAGTAGAACTATGTGACACTCGGTCCACTCTTCTGGAATTTGCCTTGTTTGTAAGATTTCATTGAAAAGTTTTGCCAGCACGGGACTGTATTCCTCTAAGGATCCCTTGAGTATTTCATTAGGTATCTTGTCCGGCCCTGGGGCTTTCCCGAGTTTTTGAGATTTTATTGCCTTGATTACCTCTGATGTAAGGATTTCTGGCACTTCATCTACTTTGTTTTCTTTTACTTCGTTTACTTCCGGAATTGTGGCCATCCCTGAATCGAATTTATCAGAGTACAATAGGCGGTAATAGTCCGTAGCTAGTTTCTGTATTGAGAGTCGATTAGTTGAATAAGATTCGCGTTGCTTTAGTTTCGCTATCCATTCTTTCCCATGTTCGCTTAGTTGTTTCATAGCCTTTTTTGTTCCTCCTGTTCTTTTTATATTTTCTTCCAAAACTCTATTTCTTTTCTCTTTACGGTCTTTCCTCATATTCTCCTTAATTTCCTTGCTAAGGGTTGCAATTTTTTGCCGTCTTTCTTTGTCTTCTTTATTTGATATTAGTGTTCTTCTTTCATCTAATAGTTCTAGTGTCTTTTTACTTAAATAGCTTTCTTTGCTTCTGGGTTTGCTGACTAGCATCTCTTTCAATTTGTTTTGTAATCTCCTGTATTTAATCCCAGTTTCTGCGTCGGAGGTAATAATTTCATTGAGTAATAATTTCATAGACTGTTGTGCGGGAATTTGTGGAATGATTGCATTCTGATATTTGATACAGCTTATTATTGTTTACTAGGTTTTTCCTGGATATTTTGGGTTGGTTTAGGTTTAGGCAGCTTCTTACCATACGGTGGTCAGTGTTAAAGTTGAGGTTTTTAACTATGTTGGTATCTGTGAACGCTTTTGCTTTGTTAGTTATAATAAAGTCAATTTCAGTTTTGAATTTTGCACCTGGGGAGGACCACGTCCATTTGCTTTTAGTTTTTTTGTTAAAACATGAGTTCATTAAAATAAGGTTATTTTCCATCATGAATTCTACTAATTTCTGTCCATTTTGGCTTCTTTTGCCATGCCCAAACTTCCCAATTGAGGATTCTTCTCCAGTTTGCCTTTCTCCAACCTGTGCGTTAAAGTCGCCCATGATTATTATGTTGTTGTTGTAATGCGGTTTTATTGCTTCTGAGATACTCTCATAGAAATATTCTATTTCTGATTTCCCCGCTTGTTCTGTTGGGGCGTATATTTGAAAGATGGCCCAGTTTTTCTTGTACCCCGGAAATTTTAAATGAACTACAGCAATTCTGTCAGAAACTCCTTCAAATCCCATAATGTTCTTCTTCAGTTTAGACTTGATGAGGAAACCTACTCCTTTTTGTCCAGTGTGTTCTCCTTTGTGAAACATGATATAGTCGTTCCTCTCTTCTATCCCTTCTCCTGGCCTTCTCATCTCGCTGATGCCAATTATGTCCCATTTTATGTTAGATATGGCTATTTCTAGTTCTTTTAGGCTCTCTTCTGTTCTTAGTGTCCGAGTATTCAGTGTGCAGATATTTATATGTTCAGTGATCTTTTTACCTTGTTCTATCTGTATTGTTTTCTTATTAAATATGTTTGCTTTAGGGTGTTTCGAAATATAATGTTTTGATTTAGATGGAGGGTGTTTGTCTTCTTCCCCCACGGTGACAAGCCGGCTTGGGGTGCAATTTATGAATGTTGTATTTGGTAATGTGGTTGTTAGGGTTGTTTGGATCCGGGTGTCGCTTATTAGTTTTTTGAGAGATTTGATAATGAAGCTGATCTCCCACGCTCTACATAGTTCAGTATATTTGGTCTGATAATATCCTTTGTCGCAGTTTTAGAGGGGGCGTTGTTCAAGGTGGTCAATGTACTTTCGGTACTACCTGCATTGACTTTCTTTTGTGATGGTATTTTCGGTGATCTTGAAGTCTCTCTTTTCCTTTTTTCTCTGTTGCTTTCGTGTGTTTTCCTTATTATCAGTTTGTCGTATTTTATGAAGGCTATATTCCCTTTTTTCTTTTCCTCTTCAACTTGCAGCTGCAGTTGTTTACGTTTTTCTATTATTTCTTTAGGTTAATCCTCTTTGATATTTACACCTTTTTGCAGGTTAGATCTGTTTCGCAGAATCATATGTTTTTTCCATGTAGTTGTGAGTGAGACTACAACAGGGCGATTTTTATCTAGCTCTTTTTTACCGATTCTGTAAACATTATTAATTTCGAAGACTTCAAAATGTACTCCCATTTCTATTATAATGTCTTTTATGTAGTCTACTAGCTCTGGTTCTGTTCTTGCTTTTCCTTCCTCGATGCCAAAAAAGACAAGGTTATTTTTGCGCTTATCCTTATCAACGAATTTAAGTTTTAACTCTAGCTCGTTTATTTTATTTTTGAGTTGGGCGTTTTCTTCGGTGACCACTTTAAGCTTTTCGTCTAGTGCTGCCATGACATTTTGTGTTACTGAAGTTGTTATAAGTTTAGTTTGTTGGTCTAACTTTTCGTCTAATTTTGCCAATAGGATTTCCATACTTTTTTCCATCTTTGGTATTTTTTATATTGTTATGGCAACACTTGGTTCACTGTGGCAACACTTGTTTCTTTATGGCAACACTTGTTTTGCTGTGGCAACACTTGTTTTGCTATGGCAACACTTGTTTTGCTGTTTGTTATGTTGGTACTGTAGTTTCCACTCTATAGTCTATGTACAATTTGCATCAGCTGACACTTGACGGTATTTTTGTAGGTTAGAATGATTACAATTACGGTTGATTAGTACTCGCAATTTAACACTTTTTCTGTAATTTTTTCACTGATCACGTATTTTGTACTTTGTTGTAGTCGATAGTTCGTATGACACACTTTGTTGGCACTTTTTTACACTGTTTATTTTTTATTTTTCGCGGAGCTCTGTGACGTGCGTATTGACTGATCGACGACCGGAACCGGAACTTTTTAAACATTTAATATCTATCTATACTTATAATATGATAAAACGGAAGAGTTTTTGTTTCTTTGTTTGTTTCAAAACCCTTATCTCAGGAACTACCAGTCTGATTTGAGAAATTCTGATAGGTTATCTAACAGTAGGTTTAACATCTCAGCTAGCTTAAAATATTGAGTTTGCAAGTCGGAAAAAAGAAAATAGCAGTAAACGTTTTATTAACGAGGTATCATGTCGCGCGGCAAGAACGCGTGATCTACGCGGGTGAAACCGCGGGCCACAGCTAGTTTTATAACATACTTATATTTAACCTCGTACCGGTAAGCGAAGTGTACGGTAATCCCCACTAGATGGAGCGACATGATGGTAAGATATTGTGACGGCTCATAATTATTACGAGATATAATAATTAAATTCAATATAGAGACTATAAAATTTTTATATATATATTTATATATATATGACGGGACCAGCACCATTGCACGTGCGGCGCGGTAGCCGTCGGTGCAGTTAGATAGAATTCTTGTAAATAACACGTGTTCCGCACACCTGCACCATTGCACTTGCAGTGGCGCTCGTTTTGCTTGTATAAAACGGACGGTGCGGCCGCCGTTAGGACAGTCTTGGCTCTGACGTGGAACGGTACGCTTGTCGTATTCCGTTACTAGTTTATCCTCGACTCGCCGGATAATTAATTCGTGTAAACGAATTAATTATTATTCCTAACTACAAAATTAGTGTCTGTACTATACTCAATTACCCTTTCTACATCAGAAGTAGGATAAAGTCCCCATTTTTGCCCACATATAATCTTCGAATAGTATGAGGATTATTACATTTGTGGAAGGCTGTAATGCACTCCGCATTGATGAATCTGTTTTTATGTTAAATACCGTAATGAAATTTGCTATGCTACTTACGATATTTTCGTACCATTAAAGTGTAGAGAAAAGATAAAGTGAAATTATTTAAGCCAATTTTCTTAATTTGTTCGATTTGTATTAAAAGTACCCCGCAAGTATTTTCATTATTTCTTGATGTACCTAAATATGTTAACAAATGTCGAAAGAAGTTGAAGGCTTTCTAATTAACTTATTCAAGTTATGTTGTAATTTGATATTTCACGCGAAACATGATTATCATTTGCTATATTTTGAAGTTCAAAACGTTTAAGGGATGTACTAAAATAAAGGATTAACTTTAACACGCTATGAATTGAAAATAATAAGTGACATTTTTGTGTTCTAATGTATTAATCAGTTTTGCAGTTTGCTCCGAATATTGTGTCGTCGACAAGATTGGGGTTTGATGTCGAGGGATTCGTAGAAGTCTCTACAACAATGATCAATGAGGAAGATGTTGTGACGGCTAATCGAACATGTTTAGGTACGGCTGAGCGCTAGTAAGATTGAGCCTACACCGCTACAGTCGGTAGCTTATCGGCTGATCTTATGGCAGGGCAATTTAAGCGGCCGCCGAACAAATGGTGCTTTGGCGCTGTAAATGGACGTCTGAGGTCGGATTCCGTAGATTTTGCGCAGTTACCTCCTTCCCTTTGAAATGTTGTGGTATTTGCCTCTACACATAGTTTCTGTTATTTTTTGCAATGTTTTCAAATGTCATACTGTTGCCGTTTCTTAAGACAATATGTGATGAATTTTGGAAGCTCGGAATTCCATGGTTCGCAATACATTTATCTCGATTTCTTTTCATTTTACAAAGCAGTGCAACGATTTGCTAGAGCTAGTACGGCTACGGTGCGACGGCTCGCTGGCGCGATTGTGGCACGAACGCAGCAGAATGAAAAGCTGGAGTGCGTTTGCCTGAAGGTAGCCATATCGGCGCGTTCATGACTTAAATGAAGTCTGGGATGGTCGACCGTTGTAATATTTAACAAGAGTTAATATCTGTTAGCAGGTGGTGATGACTGACAGACCGTATGCTGTTCACTGTCAACCGCACGAGGACGTGCGACAGTCAGAGGTAGCCGTGTCTGTGCATCTAGAAAATACTAGAGACGTTGAAACACTCTAGCGAAGTAATTATTCTTGTGCAGGAAAAGAACATGGAGTTGCAGGAAGGCTGGTCTGTGTTGCACTGGGATGTGTCGTGTTGCTGTTGGTTTACATACTTAGGTGTTATCATGTCACTGCGTCCCTCACGATACACTTTTGTTTGATTATGACAGGTACATGTTTGCGGTATGGTTGGTCTGTACCTGTTCTATATTGAATTGAAAAAAAGAGAGTAAGATAAAAAGTGGTTCTTACCATCATTGCAGGGCGTTTGCCGGTCCAACGATATAGCTACAGGGAATAGTGATTCCGGACTAGCAAATAGTACTTGAAAAAAAAAAAGAGTAATATCATTGCAGGGCTTTCTGCCGGTCCAATGATATGGCTATTGGGAATAGCGATTCCGGACTAGCGAAAACAGTACTTGAAAAAAAAGAGAAAATAGAAAAGCTACAGACTAATCATTCCGATCTCGCATAAAGTTGATTAAAGTTTTGTGGGGCTTACTGCCGGAACAAAACTGATTGTCACCCAAGTCTGAAGGGTCAATATAGACCGGACCAGACGCTATTATGTCAGGACAGTCGAACGATGTTTTTTTGTCTACAGATAACTAAAATTGTGATGGAGCGCGTGCGAGGACGCACGCATGTCAGTATGGCCGTGACGGGACCAGCACCATTGCACGTGCGGCGCGGTAGCCGTCGGTGACGAATTAATTATTATTCCTAACTACAAAATTAGTGTCTGTACTATACTCAATTACCCTTTCTACACACATATATATATATATATATATATATATATATATATATATATATATATGATATTATGAGATAAATATATATATATATATATATATGATATTATGAGATAAATTGAAAAACTAATATGCGTTAATAAGCATAAAGTTTAAAAATATTCATTTCGAATATTTAATATTTATTTATCTTTAAAAACCTTTTCATTTATTAAAACTGTGCTTGAAATATGCAAAATGGAATAAATAATAGAAGTACAAAACGATTATATTGCAATAATAAAGATAAATAACATTTGTTATATAATTGAAAATGGGTCAAAATTTTCTTTAGGTTAATGAGGGTGTTCTTGTATCATCTTGCTTATATGAAGGCGTTGTCGGAGATACATACCCATGGTTGTACATATTATTATATATGGAGTGGTCGGCTGACCGACTGCTACTGGTATTGTTACACAATGTATAATCCTATAATAGGGAATTATGATAGCAAGGTCTATGGTGCACTACGCACTTCCAAAGAATAGTAGGTACTCAGCGAGCCTTTACAAAACATCTTGCCTTCATATGTAGTGGAATTTCATAAAGGTGTCCCTACGAACAACGGTTGGAATTTTGGACATACATTCCCTGAATAGAAGGAGAAAAATTCACGACTTGCTGGTATTATATAAAATAGTAAACGGACGAACTACCTGCTGTGAACTACTACAATATTTCTCCCTAAAGGTACCAGACAATATCCCTCGTCGTCCAATAACAAAACTGTTACACACTCCTCAATCTAGGACTAAAATAGGGTCATACACCCCGGTTCGCGAATGTGTGACACCTATAATTCACTCTGTGGTGTGATGCCTACTGTTCATATTTTTCATGATACTTTCCCTAAATATAGGGAAAATGTAATAGATCACTATTATAAATAATTTGTGAATGTTTTAATTATAATCTTACAACCATGGTCCCCACAGCTGCTGATTAGCTATGTGTATGTTTTTATTGTCTTACTTATATCTTTAAGTATTATTTTTGATGACATATTTCTTTATAAGCTATTGAAGCTCTGCCCTGTCTTCATTTTTATAGTATTTTGTAATGCTGTGTCACCTATAAGGGTGCACACATCAATCCCTAGATTAAGCACACTTTCTATAAAATTTAATAATATGTGCACTGCTGGTATCATATGACAAAATAAACAAATAAATAAATAAGTTTATATTACGTGGTAGAGGCATGCAGCAACTATATTAGTAGTATAGTTGTAGTACGAATGGGTCGGCTCGATCGGGAAAGGACCACGCTCTCACAGAATACCAGCGTCAAATAGCAGCTTAACACTGCGGTGTTTGGTATGGTGAGTACACAGAACCGGAGACCCTTTTTTCTGGAAAAGAGGCATTCCATCTTAGTCCTCACGGGTGACAACGCATCTGCATTTTGATTTGCAAACGAGGGTAAATGTAGATGTCTATGGGCCACAGCAACCACTTACCGTCAGGTGAATTGTGTGCTCGTTTGTCACCCTATTCTATAAAAAAAAAAATTATTACATTCTCATGTTTTCATTGACGCAGCACTACATGAAAATTCTCTTCTTTTATGCAGGAAAAGATTCCCCGATATTAACTTAAACCTCCGATTTATATATTTTTAAATTAATAGAACATTGTGTAATTCTTTTAGCTGATTTTGTCACAGCCGTATTACATTCACAATAAATAAACGCACACGTCTGTCATTGAGGTAGGCAGAGACTCTCACACGCCTCTGGCTTCTTTAACATTCATATTTATTTTCATACATGCCTGTCGGTCAAGGTTATTCTTTATTTGACCAATCTTAATTATATGGCTAATTTGGTCGATAGATTTCCATTTAGGGCGTTCCTTGTCAACTTTTCCATTCTCTTCAGTACCCTAAATTTACTTTGTAACACTAATTCTCATTTATGTTTCCAACGTGTCAAAACGACCTAAAGATTTCTTTCTTAATCCTGGTCACTATATGTTCTTGCAAACCACACATTTCTCTTATCACACAATATTCCTATGATTAAGAATTACAATCGTATTATTATAATTATAATATGTAAGTTTGTAAAAATTAGGTCATAATTATCATTACAGCCTATTTAAATCCAATGTTGAACAAAGGCCTCCCTCGTAAGGGAATATTTGCGAACGCTTGGCAGGCAGGTTGACAACCGCAGGTTTTTTTGCTAGTTGTTACGTAAGCCGATGTATTCCATCTGGTTTATTTCCTTCTGTCGCCTTTAATTTTTAACATCCTAATTTATAATCAATTTCCGCGACGTAACGCTAGATCCTATATAATAATTTATTATTATTATTAAACAAAATCCCTATATGTGAGTAATAACAAACAAAAATAACATAATTTAAAAAATAATACTACTAACTAGATGGTAAACTCCCGTTAACCATCTCAATTAAGTTTAAAATGTTTGAGTTAAGAGCTTAAGTCGTGAGTGTTTCAGAGTAAAGAGTATTCCATTTCACGACTTTCTGAGTTAGCAATCCACACTCTTGTAAAGTAATTTGATTTCTGAGTACGTGGGTACCTACGAGTTGCTACTTAAGTCGGTGCGTTGCACCCTATGACTCTGTCAGACATCTGTAAATTGCATCTGAGTTGCGAACAAAATTACATAGTTTTGAGAACTCTTTGAATACTCCAAATCACTCGTAATAGTCTATAAGATTTTCATTTTCTTATTAATTTTGAATATAACTGATTACAGTTCCACAACGAGATGTATAAATATTAAGTAAAACCATTTCTTCTAATTTTATTGCATTCTCTTTAAACATAAAACATTATATTCTTGAGACTACGACGGCTTTAAAACCTGTACAGTAACTGATGTTTAAAGCTGGTACATTGTAACCAACAAAATTTTCAGACGTGCTGATAAACTATCACCAAAATTTTTTGTCCGTAGACATCTACATCTATCCATGCTAGAGAATCAAAAAGCAGATGTGTTTTCACCTCTGAGGACTAAGATTGAATGCCTCGTTTTCAGTAAAAAGGGTGTCCGGTTCATTATACTCACCATACGGAACACAACAGAATTGAGCTGGTATTTTACGCTGGTATTCTGTAAGAGCGTGGTCCTGCTCCGGTCAAGCCGACCCATTGTTTCTACAACTTTAGTATAGCATGCCTCTAACACGTCTCTTTATTGCACTCTTGCGGGATGATAAAAACACGTGGACTCTTCTAAGAACTACTGCACCGGACCTTTCCCGTTTTGGGAAGCTTTTGTCTTTCAAGACACACGCGTTTGTGACATTCACGTGACGCTTGTACACTCACGTAGTTTACGTTATATGCGGGAGATTATTTTACTTATTATATAGCCACCACGCTCAATACTTAATATATCATCTTCTAAATTGATCCCACTGATAAATACGACTTCGCTTAAAATGTTATACCTCTAATGAAAGAGACGAGCTATCAAGTGTATCCTAATGAGTTTTGTAGCAGGGCGTAATGAGCGAAGTGACGTGCTTTTGACTGAAACGCTCCCTCATTAGCTTCAGCGATATTATACTTTCGAAACATATCGGCTTTTATTAGAAAAAAAAATTTATGATCGTTATTGAACTTAACTTACTTACTTACTTACTTATCTTCACGCACATCATCTAAGGTCATCTTTCAAACCTGCCATATTGCGAATCTCTTCGTTTCGCTTTCGGTCGGCCATGGTAACGCCGCACATTTTACGAAGAGATCGCATCTCCACTGCATTCAACTTACTTTTATGCTTCTTCTGGCATACCCAGGTTTTGCTGCCATATAACAAAGTTGGTACCAACACTGCGTTATATATTGCAAGGCGTGCACTCTTCACTACGCCTCCCTTTTGACTAACGCAGTCAGGGCACCATTGACTTTGTTCCCGGCAGCGACACCCCTGTCCACATCTAAATCAGATCTTCCATCCCGGCTAAAAGCACTCCCCAAGTATACAATTTCATTTACCTGTTTTAGACATTCCTGATTTACCCATATTTCACACTTCGTTCTCTCTTCGTCCCTTTCAAATACCAGAACCTTAGTTGTATTAGCATTCAAACGGAGACCTATATTTTCATATTCCTCTTTCATACACGTGACTAATGCCTGCAGTTCTGCCTCTTATGGTGCAATAAACACTGCATCATCAGCAAACAGCAGACAATTTACATTAATGTCACTCAATTTCACACCCAAACAGCTATCTTTCAGCTTCTGTAAACAGCTGTCGAGATACAGTATGAACAGCCAGGAAGACATGACACAACCCTGTTTTACGCCCGTTTGGACGCCAAACATGGGTGACAGGTGATGCCCTACCCGCACACAGGCTTTACAGTTACAGTAAAGTGACTGCACAGCCCTTAGAAATCGACCATCCACACCGTACCCCGGCAACAGTTCCCACATTTTCTTCCTTACAACATTATCAAATGCTTTCTCAAGATCCACAAAAGCACAGAAAATCTTCTGGTTAGCAGCCAGAAACTTTGTCGTGATCATGCGGAGAGAAAACATTTGATCCGTACATCCTCTTCCAGGTCTTAATCCGCTTTGTGCCTCCCATAGAAATCTTTCTGATTTCTCTTGCATCCTATGTGTCAAAACCTTTGAGTAAACTTTACTTGCTAAACTGGTCAAACTGATCGCCCGATAGTACCCGCAGTCAAAATGTGAATCTTTACCTTTATATAAAAGTACAATGACTGCGGATCGCCAATCATCCGGGACATCCCCCATCTGCCAGCACAAATTGCACAGCAGATGAAAGCTGTCCCAGACGCGAGGCCCACCATACTTGACCATTTCAGCAGTAACTCTGTCTAGTCCCGCAGCCTTACCACATTTCAAACTTCGAATCGCACATTCAATCTATTTCATACTGATGACATCAGTGTCATCGAGGTCCGGGTCTGGCGTACCAGTCACGGCATCACCCCCGGATCCCTCACTAAGATCATCTCATCAAAATTCGCTCCATCGCTGCATGACGTCCGATTTTTCTGAGAGGACGTCATTGGTTCTCAAAAGCACTTTGTTCATTCTTAAGGCCGTCGCACCACTTCGGGTCCTTCAAACCTCTTTCCAGAAGAGTTTGGAGTTCTCCTTAAAGTTGTGCGACAACCTTTCGTCCGCTTCCATTCTACACCTTTTACGCACTTCCTCGATCAATGCTTTCGTGTGAACTTTCTGCAGCTTATATCTTTCTTTTATCTTCTCTCTAATATCCTTATCATTACTAGAGGCCAAGTAATCTAACCATGCTTTCTTCTTCTTCTTTACAGCTTCTTTCACTTCATCATTCCACCATACATCTCTTGTTTTACTACTGCCTCTTTTAATCGTTCCACACACATCTTTCGCTGCACTTACCATTCCATCCCTAAGGTTCTGCCATGTTCTTTCCACACATTCTTTTTTGCCATCGATGGTGTCAAGCTTTTCCGCTACCCTCGCATGATATTTGTCCCTAGTATCCGCTTCCTGAAGCTTCCAGCTTCGGATGCGACAGACCGACTGTGGTTCTGTTACTGCCGTACGGTAGCGCCAACCTGCGAACAGACCCCTAAATCTAGTAATCACTAGATAGTGATCCGTTCCCATGTCAGCACCCCTGAACACTCGCGTATCCATCACCTGTTTGTTGAGTTTAAAATATTAAATTTTAAGTATAGAATGAACCTGAAAAAGAATTCGTAAAAGGAAAAACTAATTTCAGTATACGATTTCGCGTAGAATTCACGAGAACATCATACTGTAAGTAATAATGTAAAGGGGCGCTCTCGCTGTTACGGTTTGTTTGATTTGTTTTTCTAATACGATCTTGAGTCAGATTTCCGATACAGTAAGACATTATACGTTTTGTGAAAAGTTTTGTGAAATAGCACGTCAACGTTGCGACCGGGGTATTTTAACTAACTTTATCCCATATTACTTTTCACTCTTCAGTCAGTGTTGTAAGTAGTTCAATATTTATTTTACCCATTGCTAATATACGTCTACACACATACAAGTGAGTGCAATGTGCAGCGACTGCCCCACCAAAAATAATGTCCTTCGGACCGAACTTCGGTCACGACCGCCAATCGCAACTGAGACTAGCTATTTGCGTAAAACGGGATTATAATGCAGGAGTGTGTACACTTGCACAGTTCGATTGCATAGCAATCCGACATGATTGGAGAGAGATCAGGCGCAAGAACAACGACTTAAGCAAGGTCCCGAACCTTACCCTACATACCTCTATATCATTTTATTATAATACAAACTGCGGTTGCTAACCCGCCCGCCAAGCGAGTCACCTATAAGTAAGTATCTCCCCTAAGAACAATCAATGGAGGAGGCTTCTGTTCAGCAGCGGACTATTGATGGGCTCTAATGATCAAAATAAATGAATACATATATCCGTAGTCTATAAAGTTGAGTCAACTTACTTTACTTATATGTTTATAGTTATTTATTTATACATCTATTGAGATATATATGTATAAATGTGTTTATTTATTTATATATGTGTATCAATTAATTTTTATGTATATATATATATAATATATATATATATATATATATATATATATATATATATATATATATTATATATAATAAATTATATATGTGTATATTGTATGAATGTGTTGCATGTATATATTTGAACTAAATTATATCATGACAACTTAACTGCCCAAACTGGAAGAGGTGGTAGAGAATGCTATATAGCACTAAGCTCGCCTTTTGTACATATATTTGGTGCAATAAAGAATAACTAAAACTTCTTTTTAAAGATTTTTTTGTCATTTTTACATGATGAAAGATTCACAAAGCACAGAATATTACATCAGCATGAGCAATCCTCATATCATACTCATATTATTTTTATTTTCCAACTCTTACAATATCTCATTTGCTGGCACTGCACGAAACCTGTCAACGTTCAACGAAGTCTCCAATCATCAATGTTCAACGTATGCCGAATTCGCCGGTGCCTGGTGGTGGCGATAAATCGATACTACGTCAAAGGAGTTTGCCTGCCTTTTTTATTGAATTAAAATAATTATTTAGATGGACATTCTAAGTCATTCACACTTTTTAATTAAAGTAAACTTGAGTGCCTTATTTTCATTTCTCACCGGCTCACGACTGGTGGAAGACATTGTGACTGCGAGTTTAGTAAATTCTTATAGTTTTCTTTTTTATATTTTTGACAGTATTTTGAATTATGGTGGTAGTGGTAAGAATGCTTGTCGGTAAGTACCACTTACTACTACTTCTAATCCGTCTTCTCTCTCGTCTCTTCCGCCTTCAAGCAAGAGTGCGCAAACTGATCTCTTCCGGGTTTAATGGTACAAAGAGCGAGTATGATTACATACTGTGAGGTATTTCATCTTATTCTTCTGTGATATCATCTGTATTCTTTTCTGTTGCAAGTTAGTTGCAGGTGTCGATGAATTGCAGTAACCACTTACCATGATGAAATGTCAGTTCGTTTGTCACTTCAATTTAAAAAATAACTATTTTGTAAAACAATTGTTTTCGCTTCTTTTTTTTTTATTAAAACGTTAACTCCCATACTAGGATTTTCTCCTGTATCGTGGAGGCAGTTTACTTACATAAATTGCACAAGGACAAACAACCCAACCCGGAACAATTATTTATAAGCTATACAAATAATTGTTTCGTGCGGGATCCGAACGCGCAGCCCTCAGCTCCGCAACTCATTACTAAGCCACTGTATCACGGAGTCGTCAAACACTGTATCAGTTTTTAAAAAATGGCATCGACTTTATCCGTATGAGAGCGACCAGAGCGAGCTGCAACTTTGACATCAAATTTCCCGAACTGAAAACGATTGAACTAACTTACACTGCATTAGGCCCATAAACTTCACAATTTTTTCGCGGCTTGAAACCAAAGACATTTAAGTAGTAGTAGTATGATATATATATATTTTAAATCTTTTTGCTTGAAACGCATTTTTCCCTTTCCCTTTTGTAATAAAACTTCAAAATGTATCGAATTTCTTCGTCACTCATTTTGGCGGACAGAAAAACAATTGAAATATGTATTGACATTAAAACCTGCCAGATACAAACAGTACAACCAAAGATATTTTCCTTCAATTTTACACAAATAAAATATGAAGAAACTTTTTCCCCATCCTATTACGAGTATATAACTATAGCAATTGTTTGCCGGTGAGAATCACTTCACAGCTAGAAGGTGTTGGAGTCCCGCTGGGTTGTTTCCATACTGGTAACTTTGTCTACTGCCAAGCAGAAGTGCTTGTACTACTCTGTTTCTGTCTTACGAGTATAGAAAGCCAACATAATTACAGGCTGTAGCATTACACCGATTGAACGTTCACTGTCACTGTGTGACAAAACCCCTTTTTTGAAAATAAAGATTAAAAAAAAACGTTCACTGAGGATAATGATATATGTAATATTTTTAATTTTTTTTAACTGTTTGTCAACAGAACTAATAGCATTTAGTAACATTATAAAGTTAGTAAATATTTACATTTTTTACTTTTTTTTTATAGGATAAGGGTGACAAACGAGCACACAGTCCACCTGATGGTAAGTGGTTGCTGCGGCCCATAGACATCTACATCTATCCTCGTTTGCGAATCAAAATGCAGATGCGTTGTCACCCGTGAGGACTAAGATGGAATGCCTCATTTCCAGTAAAAAGGGCCTCCGGCCACTTGCACTCACCAAGCGAAACGCAGAGGTAAACCTCTACTTCACGCTGGTATTCTGTAAGGTCATGGTACCACCCCGGTTCGAGCCGGCCCATCCGTACGACAGCAAAAGCTGCCGCATGGCTCTACCACTGTTAAACACTGCCAATTGCAGGTTCTTACTTCATATAAAAATAATCTTATAATATATCGCTACAACTGTATGAATATTATATAGAAATAACATTTAGCAATTACCAACATATTTGAAGACATTTATGGGTATTTTAAGGTACGCATTTTACAAAACACAGTGCATATGCGTATATCTAGTAGTGTTTTGATTTAGCAAGTATAAGGTTAAGTGTACACCCGTATATATATATATATATATATATATATATATATATAATATTATATATATATATATACATAAAAATTAATTGATACACATATATAAATAAATAAACACATTTATACATATATATCTCAATAGATGTATAAATAAATAACTATAAACATATAAGTAAAGTAAGTTGACTCAACTTTATAGACTACGGATATATGTATTCATTTATTTTGATCATTAGAGCCCATCAATAGTCCGCTGCTGAACAGAAGCCTCCTCCATTGATTGTTCTTAGGGGAGATACTTACTTATAGGTGACTCGCTTGGCGGGCGGGTTAGCAACCGCAGTTTGTATTATAATAAAATGATATAGAGGTATGTAGGGTAAGGTTCGGGACCTTGCTTAAGTCGTTGTTCTTGCGCCTGATCTCTCTCCAATCATGTCGGATTGCTATGCAATCGAACTGTGCAAGTGTACACACTCCTGCATTATAATCCCGTTTTACGCAAATAGCTAGTCTCAGTTGCGATTGGCGGTCGTGACCGAAGTTCGGTCCGAAGGACATTATTTTTGGTGGGGCAGTCGCTGCACATTGCACTCACTTGTATGTGTGTAGACGTATATTAGCAATGGGTAAAATAAATATTGAACTACTTACAACACTGACTGAAGAGTGAAAAGTAATATGGGATAAAGTTAGTTAAAATACCCCGGTCGCAACGTTGACGTGCTATTTCACAAAACTTTTCACAAAACGTATAATGTCTTACTGTATCGGAAATCTGACTCAAGATCGTATTAGAAAAACAAATCAAACAAACCGTAACAGCGAGAGCGCCCCTTTACATTATTACTTACAGTATGATGTTCTCGTGAATTCTACGCGAAATCGTATACTGAAATTAGTTTTTCCTTTTACGAATTCTTTTTCAGGTTCATTCTATACTTAAAATTTAATATTTTAAACTCAACAAACAGGTGATGGATACGCGAGTGTTCAGGGGTGCTGACATGGGAACGGATCACTATCTAGTGACCGAAGACGCTAGTACCAGATGGCATTTAACAACTGAAATATTCCAACAAATATGGAAGAAGTGGAGGTCAGAGTACTTGTTAGAACTAACTGTAAGAACCAAATGGTTTCGACCACAACGGAACATAGGAATTGGGGATCTGGTAACAATCCATGATGACAACCTGCCTGCTGGGAAGTGGCCTATGGCAAGAGTGGTCGAGTTACATCCCGGCAGCGATGGCCGCGTTCGAGTTGTAACTCTTAAAACAGAATAGGGTTACTTAAAACGGCCTATTGTAAAACTAAGCATTTTACCAATTCAAAAAGCAAGCAGTGACAGCGATAGCAGCGAACAGTTGCAAGAAAATAAAACAAGAAACAAGAGGTCAATAGGTCATTCAAGTTCACACTCCATCGTTATGACTCTACTATTTTTTACAACATTGGTGTCTACGGTGAATTGAACAAGCAACATAACTCATCTGAATGAAGAACAAACATTGTACTTTAATCCGTTGGCAAAACTACAACTTCTGAGAGATCAATGGACCCTAGTAACCTACTATGAGATAGAATCCTTTTGGGACGGGACAGAAGCATTCAAGAAATTATTAGACTACCTAGAAAAATCATGCATAATTATGGATACAAACAACAAATGTAACCTGATTGTTCCACAGCTACGTCACGAGTATACGGAGTTACAATACTATAATCAGCTGTTGCTGACCCAACATTTTACCGAGCGCTCCAGACGGCGACGACGCGGCCTTATCAATGGGGTCGGTTACCTGGCTAATACATTGTTCGGAGTATTGGATGAGCGATTCGCCGAACAATTTACACGTGACATTACCCTTATCAAACAAGACCAAGCCCATCTTAAAAGGTTGTGGATCAATCAGACATCTGTGGTAGAATCCGAATACAACTATCTGAAACGGTTGGAGGGAATTATGGATAAACAACATAAAGCTATAAATAGACAACTAAACAATCTTGGTGAGGCTATAAAGACACTAAAACGAGAAATAATCGAAGTCGATAAGGAAGAAGATTTCACTATGTCGGCAATTATGGCTACCAATATGATCCATAAATTGAAAGAAATCCAGGCAATGATGGTCGAAACGATTACAGATATTTACCAAGGCCAATTCAATTTACATTTATTAACGCCACAACAATTACAAGAACAACTAAATATTATTGCCGGATTATTAACCAAAGACTTAACACTGCCAGTTGAAAATATACATACAGATTATCACAAGTTATACAGACTCATGAAGATCAGAGCCAGGATAACAAAGGATTATTATAAGGGATCGAAGTGGACTATATTTATTTATTACTGTAGCTAGTAGACTGTATTGACTGATTGACTGACTGATCTGAGGTTAACTATGCTAGGGGACTGCTCGAAGAAAAGATGGTACTGTAGAACTATACTGTATTCAATTATTTACAATGGTTGGGCACTATTGTTAACTATGCTAATATGTACAGAGATATCTTCGCTTATGGAGTCTTAAGTCTTCTTTCTTCAGTGCCGCTTCCGAGAATGAACAGCTCACAGACCAAAACGCCCTTCTTATAACCCGCAAGAGAGCGTCTCAGTCTGTGAGTAGTGCCGTGCGACGATGCTGCACGCCCATTGGTCGTCGCTCCGCTCCGGTGCGCGGGGTGTGCGGGCCCCAACGGGGTATGAAGGGGCGACGGGGCGGCGGGTCTCTAGCTGACCGCAACATCCTTCCCACCGTAGCTTGCGAGCCTAAGCTTCCCTCGGGAGGACGGCGATCTTCCTGACTGGCCGCCGCAGCACTCCGCCCCTGGTCCTCACCTCCACGTTGCGCACTACGCCGTCTGGTCCGGGAAAGGTCCTCGTTACAATTCCCCGTGGCCACATGTTCCGTGGCATGTTGCTATCTGCCACCACGACGAGGTCCTCTTCTTGGATCTGGCGCTGCTGAACATCCCGAGAGTCCCCGCGCGCAACCAGCGTCGGCAGGTACTCTTTGATCCAGCGCCTCCAGTATTCATCGGCGAGTCCTTGCGCCGCTCTCCACGCCCGACGATCACTAGGTGTGCACGGCGCGGTGACTGGTAGGCTCGATGGTCCCAACAGCAGGAAATGGTTGGGTGTCAGCGCCTCTTCCTCGTTGATGTCGACCGGTACGTGCGTCAACGGTCGAGAGTTGACTGTGTTCTCAGCTTCTGTGAGAAGCGTTGCTAACGTCTCCTCCCGTGGGCTCTTCTGGTGCAGAGTGGCTTCGAGTGCGGTCTTCACTGAGCGCACGAGACGCTCCCATGCGCCTCCCTGGTTCGGCGCGCCCGGTGCGATGAATTTCCAATCTGTCCGCTGAGTCAGCGCGTAGTCCTTCAGCTGTGGTGCCCACTCTTCCATTGCCCGTTGTAGCTCAGTATTTGCCCCATGAAAGTTCGTCCCATTATCCGAGTATATGACCCATGGCCACCCACGCCTAGCCGCCACGCGCCGCAATGCCGATATCGCCGAGTCCGTCGTAAGGGAGTACACTAATTCTAAATGCACCGCGCGCGTCGTTAAACAGGTAAATAACGCTACCCACCGTTTTTCATGCTGACGTCCTATAGTCACTGTTATAGGCCCGAAATAATCGATTCCGGTGTAGGTGAATGGTCGCGCGAATGCCCCTAATCGTTCAGGTGGTAGGTCTTCTATAACTGCTGGCCGTGGTGTCGCCTTGCGTACCCTGCATCGCAGACATCTCCGCTCTACTTCTCGTACTGTTGGTCGTAATCGGAGGATATGATATCTGGTGCATAGGTTGTTGACCACCCTCTCCCTGTTGGCGTGGCTTGCTTCCTGATGCGCCTTGTCCACAAGCAGCTTCACAAAATGGTGGCGTCCGTTTAGTATGATGGGCCTCTTCATCTGGCTGTCCACGTCGGCTGGGTCGATTCTTCCTCTGGCTCGTAATACGCCATCCTCTAGTATGGGGTCGAGCTTCCTTAATGCGCTGCCGGTTGCCAGGTTCTTCCCCCGCTGAAGTCGACTGATGTTTTCAGTGAAGCTCTCATTTTGGCTGTGCTCTATCCACATCCGCTCTGCTCTCTGGATGTGCTGCAATGTCAGTCCGTGCGCCCTTCCTCGTATGGCATCGACGAACTGTAGTATCCGTGCAGTGGCCCTGATTAATCTCTCGTATGAAGAGAATCTTTCTATGTCTGGCAGGTGTGGAGCGTCCTTGGTGTCACTTTGATGGGCCACGACTTCCTCCAGTTCTTCATCATCATTCTCTGCCTTCTCTTCTTGACGGTGAGGCCATCTGTCTTCTTCCTCGTACAGGAATGGCGGTCCCGTGAACCACCGGTCGCCCTCTTCCTTGTTCACGTAATTTACGCGCGTCGCCTGGTCTGCGATATTTTCTGCAGTCGGTATACACCTCCATTGCTCGGGTGACGTCTTTTCCGCTATCTCCCCTAACCTATGAGCCACGTATGGGGTGTAACGCGCCGTATCGTTCTGTATCAAGTGGAGCGTCGTAGTGGAGTCTGTCCAATACACTACCTTATCGGCTACCACTCTGTGCTTGCCTTGCACAAATTCCGCGAGTCGCGCGCCTATCAAATTCGCCTGCAACTCTAAACGCGGTATGCTTTGCGCCTTTATTGGGGCGACTTTCGCCTTGGCCGCCACTAATCGTACTCTAATTGTTTTGTCACGATATCGTATACGCCAATAAGCCGCGGATGCGTACGCACGTTCGCTTGCGTCGTTAAAAACGTGAAGTTGACGCTCTACCACTCCCCTTGTAGGAGCATAGCACCTAGGCAGTCGCAGTCGTGACACCTCCTCGACGACTCGTAGCCACCTCTGGAATTTATCCGCTGCCTCCTCGGGTAGTTCATCATCCCATCCGACGTTCTTCATTCGCCATAGGTCTTGTAGGAGGATCTTGGCGGTGATGGTGAGGTAACTAAGCAGTCCGAGTGGGTCAAACACCGACATGACTGTGCTTAATGCTTCCCTCTTAGTCGGTGGTCGCTGTAGCGCCTTTACTTCCTATGGCACCCTATTCATAGAGGTGTTGAACGTCAGGGCATCTTCGTCGGCCATCCATAACAACCCTAGGGTCCTGCCTGGGCTGTCTTGCCTTAAGCCTACTTCCTTAGGCTTGCTCGCCAGTAGTTCCTCCGGCTTGTCTTCCAATAGGGCTGCGTGGTTATGATTCCAGCCTGCCAAGGTGAAACCGGCCTTCTAGTGCACTTCCGTAACCTGCCTTGCCGTATTTACCGCTTCCTCTACCGTTGCATAACTGTCTAAATAGTCGTCCATATAATGACTACGCACGATAGCGTTAAGCGCCAAAGGATGTGTTTCTGCGTGTGCGCGCGCGTCTGATACAGATTGGGTGTCCTCAAAGCAATAATGAACAAGCTGTTGTTACTATTGTTACTTTACCATCGTCAGCTGTATTACTATGGTCCATCATCAGGTGGGATAGTAGTCAAGCATTTGTTTAGATTAGTTAAAACACGCAATGGAGCAGCTCGGCAGACTAATCAATTCTTTCCCTTCACAGAAACGATAGGAGACCTATGCCCATCAGTGGGTGTTACGGCTGCTCCTACAAAGGTTCAATTTTCGGGCCCATCAGCGGAGATTCAACGAACAGACGCAGGTTGGGCCCAAAACGGCCACATGGAAATGTTTTATCACAATACAATTTAATGGGGAGGCTAATCAAATAAATAGTACGTACCTGGGTTGAGGCGAAGACTGTCTCAAGGCTCGGTCAGGCCGTAGCTGTGTATGTGGTAAGTAAAAATTAAAATCTCTAACACTATGTGCGAGAAACGGCGAGCTCCTCGCGCCGAAAATCATAGACGTCATAACGTACTCCCGCAGTGGGCTGGATCGCTCATTACCTCGCCACAGAAACAATTGCGCGGGTTGGTCGCGACGGTCGATTTTTACACGCAAGAACATTTCCCTAATATCCGCGGACACGGCTATCTCATTCTCCCTAAATCTAAACAGTATGTCCGGTAAGTTCCGTAATAAGTCGGGGCCATCGAGTAAATAGTCATTAAGACATCTACCGGATGCGCGCGCTGCCGCGTCGAACACTACTCTTCTCTTCCCCGGCTTGTTCAGGTTCCGTACGGCGAAGTGTGGCAGGTACCAGCTCTTGGGGTCCTCTCCCTCTGTCCCCTCGGCTTCCCTTGCGTATCCTTTTGCCAGGAGGTTGTCTATCTGGGCTGTGTAGGCTTCCCAAAACTCTGGTAACTGGTCCATTTTTCTCTCAATCGTCCGTAGTCTTCGAGCTGCCATTTCGTAGCTGGGTGGCATCCGCACGTTGTCGTCCTTCCATGGCAGTCCAACTTGGTATTGCTCGCCGACCTTCTTGACGGTGCGCTGGAATATGTCGACAGCACGCTCCTCTTCCCGTCACGGCCTACTCTTTAGCGAGATACCTATGGAATCTATCTCGTACTGCCGTTTGAAGAGTTCCGTTAGCTCCTCGTCCTGACTGGCAAAAGTGCGGATGTCCCTATCTGACCTTCCGCTAGCGCTTACGACGTGTAATACGGTCTCACCGTCTTCCCTACACGTGAACCGCGGCACGGTTCCCTGTATTACCCACCCTAATAACGTACGTGCAGCTATAGGCTGCCTTCGACGTCCTATTCTTAAATTACGGGTGATTATTAAATGTCAGTCGTCGGCGCCTAATAATAATCTCGGTTTTGCGTCGTCGTAACAAACCGAACTCGGTAGGTCGCGTAAGTGTTTTAAACGTAAACACTCCTCACTTACAGATTGCGAACCTATCTTTAAATTTGCTATTGTCCGCGCATTTATATTATACACCTCACTGCGCGTCTTGCCACGTATGCCTATGTTAACTAACCTACTATCGCCTCTCTCTAATATTGAGCTACTTTACCGGTCCGTCCGCTCCTAACTCGCGAGCTAAGTCGTCGTCGATTAACGAAATAGTAGAACCTTCGTCAAGCAGCGCATACGTATCTATTTCCCTACCACGCGGTCCACGTACGGTAATGGGACACACTTTCAACAATACGGACGCACTACTACCAAAGTTCGACGCGACGAGCACGGTCTCATCCGGTTTTGCCGATGTCTCAGGTGCGCGGGTCTTGCAGGCGTAAAGGAGGGCATGGTGGGGGGCGTTGCAGCCGTCGACGCCGCATTTCTTAGCTTTACATCTAAATCGTCGGTGTTTACTATTTAAACAACTAAAACACACCCCATCTTCCTTAACCCACTTCCACCGGTCGTCCAAACCCATTTTCGCTATCTTCCTACATTTGGCGATTACGTGTTCACCCCCGCAACACATACATGAGGCACTACCGGTGTCCTCCTGGGCGGTGAACGTCTTAACGTCGCGGGCCCTATCCTCTACGCGGCGTGTCAATATAATCCTTTTCGACGGCGGCGCCTCTCGTCTTACGGGCGATTCCTTAGTCGGCGCTACGGACGTATAGGCATGATTTAACGCAAGGTCAGCCTCTCTCATCATGAACCGGGATAGCGTGATAATGTCCGCTTCGTCCGCACTTCCGTAGTGCCCCGCATAATCGCACCAACGCGACCGTAAGTGAGGGCTAAGTTTGCTAGTGACTTCCCTAGTTAGCATCGGATTTTGTAAATATCCTTTGGCGTCGACGTTCTGTAAAATACACACTATATTTTGTAACTTAATCGCGAACGAATTTAATTCCTGAGCGGTTTGACACGGGCGCGGAAAGCGTTTCAGTTCCTCTAACGCACGATCTATAATCACTTCCGGGCGGCCGAAACACTGCTCCATGGTCCGCATAATATCTGCCGGATCCTTTGCGGTAAACAGCAGTGCCGATACTACTTCCCTAGCCTCACCACGTAGACAATTTCTTAACCTTGCCATATTTTCCGTATTTGTGAATCCATATAAACGCGTGGATTCTTTCATTACGGCTTTGAAGGCTAACCATTCCGCGGCCGAACCGTTAAAAATAGGCAAGTCCTGCGTCTGCTTCGCGGCAGTGGGCCTGACTCTAATTATGTTTTCTAGAGCTTCCGCTAGTCGCTCTGTACCCCTCTCTTTCCCTCGCGGAGTAAGCGACCTATCTCTATCCCTATCTCCCTCTAGCCTACGCTGTGGCGCTGACGTCCTATGTACGCCTACATCCTTATGACACGGCGACGATAATCTACGATCCGCGTGGCGATGTGGCGATGGCGATCTATGTATACCTACATCCCTACACGGCGACGGTGATCTACGATCCGCGTGGCGATGTGGCGATCTATGTATAGGCGATAGAGCGCGGCGTTGGACGCGCGACGGCGACGTAACCCGTACACGACGATCCACCTGGTTCATTTCTACGGCGACTCCACTATACCTCTGTATCGTTTCTACGCGACGCGGTTGAACCTCCGTCCTCCCCTGGGCATCTTCAGCGTGGTCGTAACCGGTTTCCCTATTCGGTAGGGCCTGCTCTATCTCGATGCGGGGCGCGGGCTGAGACGGGCGGTAGGGCGGCTCCCCCCGCACAGTCTCTACGTTCCTAACCACCTATCAACGCGTACCCTATTTTCAACTAAATCGTCTTCGTTAATACTTTCCCTATCTGTTTCTTCTTGCAGTTGAGCGACGTGCCTAGCGTATTTCTTCTTGATAAGATCTTCTTCGAGTTGCAATTGCTTCCTTCTAATTGCAGCTAGTTCCCTCCGCGGCGTTATATTCGATTTGCTTTAATTTTGCTATCGCGCTAACTGTCGACCGGGCTGAACGAACTGAACGGACCGACGGGGCGCGGGGCGTGGGTCTATGTAAATCTGCTACTGGCGCGACGGTACGTACTATCGAACTAGTTTCTGTAGTCGGAAGATCTTCTATAATCTCTGTGCGCGGCGCGGATGTGCTAACTTCTCCCAAACGATCGGTCGTAGACACGGACATAGCGGGGCGCGGCGGCGGGGGCGCGGGCGCGGGCGTAGATGCGGGCGCGAGCGGGACCTGGGGCGCGGCGGAGGGCGCTTGTGCCAACGCGAGATAATCGGACGGGGACGGGGGGCTTCTTCGAATATCCACATTCCTACCGGCGTTTCGTCGTCGTTCCGTGTCTTCTGGCTTCTTGTTTTCCTCATGACGTCCCTCGTTGCGACCTCCGATCGTCTTTAAAAAGACGCACGTATCGTCTTCAAAAAGACGCACGTATTGGACGCCGTTCCCGCCACAAGGGCGTTACCAGATGGTCACAGTTTGGCACCGTTAGGGAGCAACCACCTGGCCGCGTAAACGCGGTTTAAGAAACAAGAAATTGTCTGGAAACAGACAATATGACTTGTATGACGTAGGCGTAATAAGAAACAGGGAAGAAATTAGTATCGACAATCTTCTTTCTTCGTCGACAAACTTCTTTCTTCCTTGAAGATCTTCTGTAATGATCTTCTCTCTTCTGTAATTATGTTTTTTCTTCTATAATTGCCTTCTTTCTTGTTTTTTCTTACTTCTCGCTTGAATCTTCTGGCTTGAATCCAGCGACGATGGACCAAGAATATAAGGGATCGAAGTGGACTGTATTTATTTATTACTGTAGCTAGTGGACTGTATTGACTGATTGACTGACTGATCTGAGGTTAACTATGCTAGAGGACTGCCTCGAAGAAAAGATGGTACTGTAGAACTATACTGTATTCAATTATTTACAATGGTTGTGCACTATTGTTAACTATGCTAATATGTACAGAGAGATCTTCGCTTATGGAGTCTTAAGTCTTCTTTCTTCAGTGCCGCTTCCGAGAATTAACAGCTCACAGACCAAAACGCCCTTCTTATATCCCGCAAGAGAGCGTCTCAGTCTGTGAGTAGTGCCGTGCGACGATGCTGCACGCCCATTGGTCGTCGCTTGGCTCCGGTGCGCGGGGTGTGCGGGGCGCAACGGGGTATGAAGGGGCGACGGGGCGGCGGGTCTCTAGCTGTCCGCAACAATTATTTTATATTTGAATTAAGATTCCGTTAATAAGTCGTGAATCGTTTAATCTGTATAATGTGATCTCCATCCCGAAGAAAATCGGCAACTACGTCTTAACAATATCACCAGTAGCTGAGATCATCGCAATCAATCTCCAAAAGGATAGTTACTTACCTATAACTCAAGAGAACTTGAAGGAATGTGTCTCATGGGATGCCAAAACATTTTTGTGCAAAGTACAAACTCCAGTATTTAAGATGAAATCTGATAAAGATTTGTGCATCTTAGACAGTACTAATAATGAATGTAAAACAAGCAAAACCGCGTGTGAGAACAAGTGAACTGGATTAACTACAATGAACACTTACCTTTATTTTTGTTGCGAACAATGTCAGCTGAGAATAATATGCGGAGATCGTGTTTCCGCACACCACCTGATCGGTAGCAACGTCATATATCAAGACGACGAGTGCGTCATCAAAACAAACGACTTTACGATTTATGGACATAGAAATTTTGAAAGCAAAATGAACCTTAATTACGACATACAAATGCCAAATATAGCACCATTAAATCATATAATAAATATATCGTTAGACTACTATTTAGACGACAATGATACTGTAGCCGAACTCACATTATTTAAGAAAGACATAGAAGATAAAATTAAATCATTAAAACAAAGTAATGTGAATAATGGACAAAGTGTATCATTTCATGATATACACCACTACGCTTTAATTAACTGCATCGTCGGTGTTATACTTCTGGTGGGAGTGATAGCAGCATGGCGTAAGGTGCGACGGAGTTGTGGAACAACCCTAATGTAAACCCGAAAACGGAAGATCAGCGCTGCGCTCGCCCGTATCCTGCGCCGCGAATCAGCATCTCCACATCACAACAGGATATTTAGATGGTGGACATGAACATTTCAGGAAAACAAGATGTGAAATCGCGCGTTGCGTTCCCTAAATTAGTGCTCACCGATGAATCTTTATAATATGTGTTTCTTAATTTTAATTTTACTGTTTATTACTTATTACTTCATCCCCCGGGAATATGTTCGGTGAAACCGAACACCTTTGTCAGCAATTGGCGCCATGCCGCCAATTTATTTAGTGCATTTTCGTTACGCAACAGTGGCGGGTGCATTCATAACAATTTATTAACATTTTTGTAACTGTTTTAAATAAAGTGATTTTTACTATTCCGAACGTTATCAATTCAACATTCTTAACAAACAAACAGACACAACACCGACACCTGTGCTTGCGCGTACACTCGTTCACTATATTCCTGTCCTGCGCAGATGGCCAGTCCAGTAGAGACTGGTCATCGTGACAGAGATTCAGTCTGAAGTACATTATATATGATTAAATTGACATTTCAAAAACATACGTATACATTTGACATTTATACTTGAAACTGCAACATGACGTTTGATAAAAAAATATCCCAGAGTTTTTGCCGGTTCTTTTCTGAGAATGTCTTGTTTTCTGAACCGGTGTAAATTCTGACGATCATAAGAGTTTTAAATAACCCTAAATTAAACAAAAAATATTGACTTTGACGTTGAAATGGCTAAATAAAACAACGCATCATCAAGGTGAACGTTCGTAATTCAACAGAGCCGTGACTTATCGCCCCACGCTCCAAGTTAAATCTTTTCCATTCGACAACATGAGCACGTCACTGCCAACGACAGCTTTATTGGCAATACATGTTCCATTCAATTTGATATTGGGTCGTTGAGAAGGACAAAGTATCCATTACACGTAGCTGTCTGCGCGCTAAACAAATATTTTACAGAATTTTTGTTATTAAATTGAAGTGACATGCTAACTAACAGTCCATCTGATGGCACTTACCATCAGATGTCAGATGTCATCAGCTACTGTAGTATACTGCCTATGGATACCTTTTTTACATGGGCAAATACCTACGCATACTCGCCTTATGGGAGCAAGGACGGGTTACGTTGGACTCGCATTGATTAAAATCCCATGGTGTTCCACTTTTGCCGTATATTGGCTAGGCCACGGAACCGAATTTTAGCTTACATCTGCGGCCCCACCAGCACCAACCATGGTGGCCCTTTTTCGGTAGATGACTACATTTCTTCCTTCTCTTTCTCAGATAAGGTGCACCTTCTTTCACGGCCTCTAACTTCGACTGCGCAACGGAGAGGTACGTTGCGCAGTCGAAGTTATAGGCCGCGATACTTAATACTCTATCTATACTCAACTGCTATATACCGGCAGAAGGTGGGATCTACTCAGTCGGACTCTTATGCAGAAGAAGAGCCCTACCACTTAGAAGGTGTGGACTAGATTGTAGTGTTCCCACGTCTGCATCTGAATTTTACCTCCAACCTTTTGTTAGTGTTTCACCGATTAAGAGTACCGAAATATATAGGAATAAGTGCGAATCAAACATTTCCTACTAATTTTTTTATCATTAATTGGACATTCTTTATTGAGTTAAAAGTAATTATAATTTAAAAATTTTACCTGATAGAGCCATATTACAGTATATTTTACTGTTAACCTCACAGCTTATTAAAGTCCACTGCTGAACATGGAGAGGCCACTTTTATGAGATTGTCTCATAAGAGAGATATTTTCCATAGTTACAACGCCTGCCATGCGGGTCCGGCAACCGCAGTTCTTATTTTTAGTCGTTATCAATAAGATGCCGTTGCACATGGGGGGTGGGGGGGGGGACTGGATGTTCTACACACCCACTAAACTTTTTGCGTGTTTGCATATTCTTGCTATGGCAAGAGTACTGCTGTGTTTATTATTGTATGTACCGAGAACCGCAGACCTTTTTTGCTAATAATGAGGCATTCCATTATAGTACCTGGAGTTGACAACGCTTCTGCATTTTGATTTTTAATTGAGGGTACATGAAGGTGACCATGGAGGATACCATTTCATTTACCATTAGGTAAACTGTGTGTGATTTGTCTCCTTGTTCCTTAAAAGAAATTAGTTTTTTTACCTATATTTTACATAATATAATAAAAATATATATTGTATGTGTCCGTACATTGTATATTTTTTATTGAAATGATTGAGTGGGACTAAAATAAGTAATTAAATTCTTTTCTATCACTTTTGTAATTGTCTAATTATCTGTCAGTATGTTTATAAGCGCATCACGTCTATAGTACTATTTTTTTTTCAAGACATCGTTTAGAATATCATAAAGCGAATATACGAGTATGAAGTATAGATGATATTCTTTATCTATATCTGTTCAATGGTGGAGTTGAGTCATAAAATGCATCTCAAACTAATCTCAGAAATCGTAATTAAATAATGTAAAATAATGTTCCATAACGATATATGTATACCTAAAACACAAAAAAAGAATATGTTATACAAACCATCTTGGTTAAAAAAGTACAAAAAACACAATATATCATCGATAGATGGTGTTGTGTAAATGTAATGCAAATACGCAGGCTGTATTTTTTTTTCGCAGATGGCTTTCATAATTGCTTTATATCACTTATAGGAGGAACAACTCATACACCAATGTAAGATTTATTATGAAGTTCTTAATATAAATATATGAACGGTAAGAACGTTGTGATGTAGAGCAAGAGCTAGATGTGATTGACAAATCAGAGATTTAAGTTGTATTTTCTTTTATTGCGCCCATTACATGGGTAAAAAAAATGTTCAACTTCATTTAAAAAGGAACTTAACAACCCATATACGTCTCTCAACTGGGTGCCTGTAGCACCGACTATTTCTGAGACAGTTTTTTTTTTTGGAAATGGGTAAGATTTCATTGCGCTGCCTTACTACAACATGTCGATCAATTCATTTATTTTCCTACACAATGTTTTCATTTACCACCGAGAACGTTGTATTCGCAACCACTCGGTCGACCTCGTGACCCTCTGGCATTTTCCATCGTCGTCTTTTACGAAACCCACGGGACGAAATGAGGTGATAGATTTTCATACAACACGGCATAATTAACTTCATGTTCATTGTTTAATAATTTAAAATTAAAAATTTTATACAACCGCCTTTAATATAAATTATTAATAATTATTCAAAAAATATTGGTCAGAACTTGATCAAATTTATATGGAACTATATGTAAAGCACCAGCTTTCAAATAAAAAAAGAATCATCGAAATCGGTTCACCCAGTAAAAAGTTATGAGGTAACACACATAAAAAACATACAGTCGAATTGAGTACTGTCTCTTTTTGAAGTCGGTAGAAAATAAAGATATTGAAAATAATTATAATTTAGATGTTTGATAAGGAGAAAACTAAATTGTTGGCATCTGGAAGTGAGAACATAATTAGCGTTTCATTTCAGTATAAAAGGGTTTGTAATTAAATCTCAAAGTGAAACGGCCTAATTGTATAGCCAGCCCCGCTTCAATGAATTTGTGTTGTGTTTATGTATTCTTCCATCAGTATTAAATTTTGCTCTTTGTTCAAATCCTATAATCTTGATAATTTATTCTTTGAAGCTACACGTATTGCAGGGTGTAGTGCAACTTGTATTGATAATATTTTTACAGGTGTTGTACCAATCAACAAGTAAATAATTCAAAAACTTAGTTCAGATCACAGGATCACAGATCCTATAAAAAAAAAAAACTGTGGACATCTGGTTTCATTACCTTATATGCACAAAAAACAGGATTTTATTTTTTATTTTATTTATTTCCAAATATACAATTATCATTACAGGTTTATCACCTAATGCGATAATGTAGACAACTATTTCTTTTATAAAGTACAATTATAATTACACAACTATTATTATATTGATCATTTCTATAACAAACACCATATTTATGTCACAGTAGGACCATAACTTATTTCAAACAGAGCTCTCGCTATGAACTCATCCAGAGTACAACAAAATAGATCAATGTCTTCTGCTATACGGTTGAGGATATGGAGTACGCGGGTAAACGGCGCCTCATTCACCAACTTAGTGCGACCGCGCGGCACAGCCAGCAGCCGCGGCCGCCGCCGCCGCCATACGTATCTGTCCGGAACACACATGCGCACTTGTCGCAATACGTCTGGATTGTGAATTTTTCCCCTCATCACCTTAAAGATATATAAGACTAGCGCTAAATTCCTTCTAGCTGTTAGCTCGTAGTATCCTACCATACCTAAGGTGAGTAAGGTAGGATACTTATTTGGGTAAAATGGGTATACTCCATACATTTTTTTATATAAATATCTAATAAATATATTCTGCACTCTCTCCAACATGATACTATATTTAGTTTCATGTGGAGACCAGATGACTGCGTTGAACTCTAATTGGCTCCTCACTAAACAGTTATACAGTGCAGTAATTGCCTTAATATTAGTAAAGTACCTAGCTACCCGAAGCACGAATTCTAAATTTCTGTAGGCTTTTTTACAGATTTTGGTTGGTTGGTTATATACTCTCGAAATTCTAGTTTACAGGAGAAATTTACCCCTAAATCTCTGACTTCTGACACTTTCGCTATTGGTACCCCGTTAATTTGGTACTGGTACGTAACTGGAGATAGTGCACGGCTGAAAGTCATAGTTATGCACTTCGAGACGTTAAACTGTAAATTATTATTTTTGCTCCAGGTTACTACCCTATCTATATCTTGTTGTTACTTTTGGCAATCTACTCTGTTCCCAACAGCAAGGTACAGTTTCAAATCATCTGCAAATAGAACGCAATGAGCATCCTTGACAACAAAACAAATTTGACATGACATAATTGAAAAATTGAGAAAATTGTGTTTGTTCCTATTAATGCAAAACGTCTAGAGAGATTTAGAAGTAATATGGTAAAAAACCTTCCATTGCTTTCTTATAAAAACAATGCAGACTTTTTATATGGAGAATTATTAGCATACCCTTATAAGCAATGAAATTAAAAAAAACATTTACTTCTAAAACATTCTCCAGAAACAGTCGCAAGGCATTTAATGAGTGGGCGACAGTGGGAATTCATAAAAGCAGACGAAGGTTATATGACCTTTACCATGAAAGATCATATAATCCTTCTGATGCTTTTAAAGAATATGTCAAAAATTATTCTAAAATGTTTAAAAAAGTTTGCTCCACAGCCAAATCGTTACATATTAGCAACAAATTTAAGACGGCTAAGAATAAAATTAAAATGACGTGGAGTATAATTAACAGCGAAACCGGTAAAGAAAAACCTCGTAACTCAAACTATCAATTAAAAATTAACAATGAATTTACTAAATAAAATCAAGAAGTCACAGCGGTGTTTGAGAAATATTTCACTGATATTCCTATTTTGACAACAGAGTCTTTGAATACTTCTCCAACTGTCGCCGAGTCATCACTCAAACAGAATGTTAAGACCTGTTTAAAAGAATTTAGATTTGAAAAAGTATTACCGCAAGATATTGTAAAATACTTCAAAACCATTGATGTTAAGAAAACCGCAGATTTGTAGGGGATTTCCGTGACAGTTATTGCGTCCATAATAGATTTAATTGCACCTCATCTTGCTATTATTTTTAATACTTGTATCGATTCTGGTGTGTTTCCTGATTTAATGAATTATAGTAAAGTAATACCTTTATTTAAATCCGGTAGTACATTGGACCCCGCTAATTTTAGACCTATTTCTGTACTACCAACTCTCAGTAAAATTTTTGAATAAATAATTTTGGATCAATTGTTAATTTTATTTAATACAAATTAATTACTTCATAAAAATCAATTTGGTTTTACAAGGGGTCGCTCGACGTCTGACGCCGGTGTTGAGCTTATGAAATATATTTTTAATGCCTGGGAGAATTCACAGGATGCCTTAGGTGTTTTCTGTGATCTTTCCAAGGCTTTCGATTGTGTTCATCATGAAACATTAATCAGGAAACTACAACATTACGGTGTAAAAAATTTGGCGCTTAGACTTCTTACTTCATATTTATGTAACAGAACTCAAAAAGTCGTGATAAATGGTAAAGGTTCCTCCGGATCGGTAGTATCAATGGGCGTTCCTCAGGGCTCGATTTTTGGCCCATTCCTGTTTTTAATCTATATTAATGACTTACCTTATCTTGTAGGGGACAATCACGATATAGTATTATTTGCTGACGATACCTCTTTAATTTTCAAACTCAAACGGCAGTTAATTAATTATGACGATGTAAATAATGCTCTATCGAAATTAGTACATTGGTTTAACGCCAACAATATGCTCTTAAACGGCAATAAGACTAAGTGTATTAAATTTACAATACCTAATGTAAAACATTCGAGTACCAATGTGCTATTAAATGGGAAGGAGTTGAGTCTTGTGGATACCACTGTTTTTCTCGGTATTACTATTGACGCGAAACTTCAATGGGGCCCCCATATATCTAAATTAGCAAGCAGACTTAGTTCTGCAGCATATGCTGTAAGAAAGATTAGAAGTCTCACAGATGTTGAGACAGCTAGATTAGTGTATTTTAGTTACTTTCATAGCGTAATGTGTTATGGAATTTTGCTATGGGGTAATGCGACTGATATTGAAGCTATATTTGTTTTGCAAAAGAGAGCCGTTCGGACGATTTATAACCTAAATTGTAAAGAGTCCCTCAGACAAAAATTTAAAGAAATAAACATATTAACTTTGGCATCGCAATATATTTATGAAAATCTAATGTACGTACATAAAAACATAAATAGCTTTAATAAGAATAAGGATGTGCATACTTTGAACAATAGGAACAAACATAAGCTTGTAATACCAGTTACTAGACTCCACAGAATCAGTAATTCATTTATGGGGCAATGTATACGCTTTTACAACAAAATCCCAGAACATATTCAAAGTTTGTCAATAAACAAATTTAAAAGTTTTATTAAAGAAAAACTATACAAGAAGGGTTATTATAATATCAAGGAATACATGAATGAAAATAACCCCTGGGAATAAGGTGATCGCCACCATGCTGGTTCTATCAAAAATCATTTAAAAATTGTATAAATGAAATTATTGTTAAGTGAAATATGTTTGAAAAAAAAAGTCCCGCTGGGTTTCTTGCTGGTTCTTCGCAGGACAGAGATATTTTCCGAACCAGTGGTAAATAAAAAATGACTTTCAATAAGAATTATGTAATAATCATTATTGAATAAAAAATTATTCTATTCTATTCTACGAAAACTTCGTGAACACAACATTATTTACGTGGTAGAGCTGGCTATATTATGGTTGTGGCATGAATGAGTGGGCTCTACTGGGTTAGACCACGCCCTCACATAATACCAGCTTAAAATAGCAGCTTAATGCTGTTGTGTTTCATATGGTATATAGAGTAAGAGTGTAAAGAACCAAAGATGCTTTTTCTAGGAACGACGCATTACATCTAAGTCCCTAGGGATGATAACGCATCTGTATTTGATTCTTAATTGAAGATAAATGTAGATATCTATGCGCCACAGCATCCACTCACAATCAGCTTTACTGTTACCCCTATTATATAAAAAAATTATGTGTTTATTTATACGGCACAACGTTATAATGTCATCGTAAAGGGATTAATAACTGTATATAGTAAGTGGTCTAGATATAAATGAGAGAACTCTAATTGAGCACGTGGTTTGCACAGCGTAGTAGTACACCGTGTACTCGTAGTAGCGGTGACTCGTAAGAACATCGACCACCGCATATCGCCCCGTGGGTGTCACGAGAGACGAAAGAGGAAAACAAACTAGCAGCGGGGCAGTACAGTGACAAATTTATTTGGTTACTATGACAAATTCCCCCCTATACGGTAATAAATGGAGGCAGACTACATAGGCCATTACAGCAGCGGACTTTTATAGGCTGTAATGGAGGGATGAATGGATTTACAAAGAACTATATTCTAGAATATATTGAAGTATATTTGAAGTATTTTATGCTAAAAATATATCTTGCGTACATAATATCTACCCAATGTTGACAAATCTATTTGTTGGTTTTTAAATTTGTTCTTCGCCAAATCTTTGTAATGTACTTTTTCATCAATTTAATTTGATAGTATGGGAAAAATAGATTGCTTTACCGCCAATTTAATTTCAGTCTCCAATACTTAGTAAATAAAAAAATAAAATTGCTTGCTGAAGCTATTATTGTTCCAGGTGCCGGACGTCCCGCCGGATTGCTAAATAATACAGCTCAGTAAATTGAACTGGAGGACATATTATATAACTTTCAATCAATATTTTTGTCAGATATTTTAGGAACATTGAACTATTGAGTTTTCAAGGAGGAAGTGGTAAAAGTTTAATTAAATTGATTTCACCACGTTCAACTCTTGCTTATTCGACTGATTGTGGTGGAGCTGAAAAGTTATTTTTTTTGGTTGGTAACAGACTATAGTAACTTCAGTAGAAGTTAAGAAACTTGAACCTATTAGTATGTTTACTTTTAGGAATATTTATTTAATAGAAGTAGTTTAAGTATGTTATGATAACATGTCACAAAGTGTCGTTGATGGTGTGCGAGCCTGATTTGATGATTAGTTATAAATTAGAAGGTAAAAGCAAATGTCACGTTCTTCCAGTTTTATATAATTGCCCCTCTGTTTATTTTTTATTTTTCTGTGTAATTTATTTAATAATTCTTTGTAGAAAGCACTTTTGTTTTTAGTTATCGTTATATTATTGTAAGGTCAATTATTTTTGACTTGTAGTAGTAGTTTAATTTTATTACAATGTCGAGCCATTACCGCCGACTTAGCGTAACCGACAAAAACCAAATTTTACAGGAGAAGGTATTTTTTAAATATTTTTACAAATAATTGCGCTATTTTAAATTGAAATTTAATATATAATTATGATTTTTGAAGCCTTAGGTGTAGCAGTTAAAATTCTCGAAAAAACAATAGGTTTAGAAGCTTTTTTGGCGTTTACAATATTTTTTGCTGTCTCAAACGAACCACTTCTTATGATTCCTGGCGTTTAAGATAACACTTGCGATAAAAATAACCTGGTTTTAGTTTTAACGTAAGCGACAATAGGTCATTTTAACTACGGATAAATTTTCATAAATAAATGAGTATTTAATAGAATAATGTAAAAAAATAACTTAAAATATATAGTTAAATATATAGAATATTGCTCATTATTTTTACATTTTAGAGAATACTGAGATCAATAAATGAAACTTAAAATAGTATTATTAAACTTAAAGAATTATCAAGGAAAATAAAGCTTTCGTATTACCTGCATTCGTTTCAGCTAATATTACTCATTAATTTAACATTTAAAAGAACACAGATCAAATAATCCAATTTCAACTAAAACTAAACTCTTTATCACTATCATCTGCATCAGTTTCAGTAACACGTCAGGAACTGCTTCATCATATTTCATATTTACATACTTTTCATGGTACCTGCATGGTATTATATTTTTATTACACAGATCCAGAAGATCTTTGTACTTTGCAGGCGAAATTTTTAGTTCCGAATGGTAAAACTGTACTGGTCCATTAAATATAGTTGCCGTATTACCTCTTCATCTAATAATTAGATCCATATTCAACTTTTGTTTATTGCTATCTTCGAAAAAACCATATTGGAGTGTAATTACTGGATTGTTCTTTTTAAAATGTACTATTCTTAAAGTTTTGAAGGCTATTTTAAATTTCGTTGGCAATAAAGCTTGCGAGAAAGACTTCCAGTCCATAAAATCAGTATAATTCAAAACATGTACAAAATAACCTGTTGGATCGGATCTAGAATTAGTGATCATAGTTGGCCACTCACAAGGAGCCCACACTATTTTATTACGGATAAAACTTTCAATTGTACTATGAATGGAGTCAACAGGCATCAGTGTGTCCAGGTAGGAGATAAGTTACTTTTATTGTAGTAATCGTAGTTGCTGTCTTCAAAAAATAAAATAACATGAATATCATTGCACGGTTTCTGTTTTGCCCAACACAACTATCTGCATACAGATTTATGACACTATATGGGTTCTTTTCACAGAAATCTAAATAATAGTCTTATTATTTAGATTTCTGTGGTTCTTTTACTGTAACTGTAGGGCAGAGGTAGGTACTTCCCCAGTCGGTTCAGTTATATAAAAAAAACCTTACATACATCTAACAACAATTACTTTAGCTAAGTAGGTAACAGATTGAGTAAGCAATAGAAGGAGAACAGACAGTTGCCTAAAGCTCAGTGGCGGCAACGCTTTAGTGATTACCAAAGTTAAGTACGAAAGCCACGTAGTCACTCTCACGCAGGCAAAGTCACGAATAATCGCTAGTCAAAAATTAGTAGCCTTTGGTTATTTATTTACATTCTTTACTAACAAAACCACAATACTTAAATGTCTTCCAACATACCTTTGCCGGCGTTTCGTAGAATTGCAATAAGTAACTGCAGTAATTTACTAAACACTGTACAACACTATCGCACCACTTTAAACTTAATAAAACCTAGTTTTATCACGCGATAACCAGGTAATTATATCATCATCATTACAGCCTTTTACAAGTCTACTGCTTAACATAAGTCTACCCCAAGGAATGCTACAAAGCACGGTCTCGAGACACCTGCATCCATCGACTTCCTGCATGCCTTACCAGGTCGTCACTCCATCTAGTGGAGGGTCGCCTACACTTCGCCTACCGGTACGTGGCTGCCACTCGAGAACCTTTCTTCCCCATCGGTTGTCGGTTCTTCGAGCTATATGGCCAGCCCACTGCCACTTCAGCTTACTAATCCGTTGGGCTATGTCGGTTACTATGATTTTACTGCGGATATCCTCATTTCTAAGTTTATCACGCAGAGAAACCCCAAGCATAGCCCTCTCCATAGCTCGCTGAGCGACCTTGAGCTTCCTCGTACGGCCAGCAGTGAAAGACCACGGCTCAGATCCGTAAGTCATCACTGGCAACACGCACTGGTTGTACAATTTCGTTTTCAGGCTTTGAGGTATATCTAACGAGAAGATGTGTCGTAGTTTCCCGAACGCTGCCCAGCCGAGTTGAATACGTCGATTGACCTCTCGGTCGAAGTTGTTGTCGAACCATTGTTGTTGTTAATACCGCATCCTTTCCAGTCCAGTAGCTTGAAAACGTCTTCCAATGCAACGGTGAAGAGTTTCGAAGATATAACGTCACCCTGTCTTATACCTCTCTGCAGTTGAATAGGTTTCGTACTCTGATTCTGTACTCGGCAGCAGTGTGGCAAAGTGGCAGATTACACTTCTCTGTCTTCTGTGTACAATTTGCCGAAGGGTGTGTGTGGTCTATGGTACTAAAGCCTTTTCGGAAACCTGCTTGTTCGGTAGGCTGGAAGTCGTCAAGTCTGCGTGCGAGACGATTCGTAATGACTCTCGAAAACAACACGCAGACGCGGCTCAGAAGGGAAATCGGTCTGCAGTTCTTCAAGAGAGCATTGTAGCCTTACTTGAAGAACAAGACCACCGGACTTCTTCTCCACGCCTCCGGAGTAGTGCCACCATGGAGGACGGAATTAAAGAGCTTCTGAAGGATTTCAAGTACCGGTTTTCCACCCGCTTTCAAAAGCTCCGCTGTAATTTCATCCTCGCCCGGGGACTTGCCGTTTTTAAGGTGCTGGAGAGCCATTCTAATCTCGCTCAGACTGACGTCCGGGATATCTTCGGAATAGTGTCGGATAAGACTCGCTCTTGGATCGTTACTCACGCTTCCGTGTGGCTCCAATGATGACGTGTACAGCTGCCCATAGAACCACACAATCTCACACAAAATCTCAGGTGTCCCGGAAACGATGCAGCCCCACTCGGTCTTCATCTTTGAAAGTTGGCTCTTTCTGGCATACAGATCTCTGGCAAAGACTTTGGAGCCTTGGTTCCGCTCGATCGCTTCTTCAATACAAGCTGTATTGAAGTTGCGTAAGTCCCGCCGCATGCATTTGGAGATCTGTCTGTTCAGTTGCCTGTATGCTGTCAAATCTGTTGACGACTGTAGCTTCATCTCCCGGCTAACAGCCATGAGATTAAGAGTGTGATCGGAGAGTTTCTGTGTTCTTCTGCGGTGGGACTTACAAAACTTAGCTCCGACCACATGGACAGTTTCCACAGTTGTCATAATTAATTATAATTTAATACTGCATCTAGCAGAGAGATAGTTATTGCGTCACAATTTTCACTGGAATGAGCTCATCGCAATACATTTTTTGCCACCTTGCCTATAGTAAACGACAAAATTTTGATGTACTGTGTCGGTTGCGATAACAAGTAGGGTCGCTTATGCTGCAAGTCTTAGATAATTACACAACTTACGATATATATTGATTATGTCGAATACTCTAAAATATAGAAAATCGTTGCGCTAACGATAAACTTTGAATTTGCTATAACTTTCGAATTGATTGTATTTGGGCGGGAAAAGTCGACGAATCGAGTCCGTTATAGTTTAAAATGTGGTTTGCGACAAAAAACGCTGTTTAGGTAAAAATGTCGCTTACGGTTATTTGGCGGTAATGGCTCGATGTACTTATAATGTTACAAGTTTAATGCCCGCTCGCTTCGCTGTCCTCATAATATTTTATTTCGGAACTTACATCTAAAGTATTAAGATTTTTTTTATTGGACTATCGTAAACGCCGTTCTTAGTTAGCGTCTACATTGCGAAATTAGTAACTATACCAAATTTCAAATCAATGGGGTTTATAGCTTCTAGCTAGAGATCTCGTGATGAGTCAGTCATTCCGTCAATCAGTCAGTGGTATTTCGCTTGTATATTTATACATTAAGATTATCGTGTAGTGGAGTTATAAGAATATCCACTACCCCATATCATCCCGTGGGTGTCGCAAATGGCGAAAGAGGGAAACAAATCAGGAGACGGGCAGCAGCGTGTTCCATATAACGACTAAATATAAAAAATGCGGTTGCCATTTCGCTTGCCGAGGGTGGCAATATGACAAATATCCCCCCTATAAGGCAATTTATGGAGGAGGCCTAAGTTCAGCAGTGGATTTTAATAGGCTAACGGTAACGGTATAATGTTAAAGTACTGTTCTCAATGACTGCTTGTAGGCATGTTAGTAGTGCCGACAGAATAACAGTTCTGCATTGCCTGTATGACTGTCTGCCTGCATGCTAACGTTACTGCAATCCAATAAATTGTTTATAATGTTTGTGTATATTATGTACGCTTATATTATATATTCTTATTATATAATATGTATTATGTGGTATCAAAAAGTAAAGTTTCTTTCTTTTTAAAAGCGAGATAGTTTATTAAACGTTCCCTAGACTGAATTTCGGCCATGGTGGCCAGTCTCAACAGAGATTAGCCATCTGTGCAGTTGTACAAGCGTATGGTTAAACACAGCTGTGCCTTCTCTATTACCTTACTCTCATTCTCAAATGACACGGCAAGCCGACACGAATAGATTGAACTCAGGCGCAGGAACAACGGCCTTAGGTGTCGAGGCAAGAAGGTGCACACCGCCAACTTCCCGACTCCTGGCTCCTACTGAGAATTTCTTGACACAAAAATCCAATTATAGATTTTGGTTCGATGCGGCATTGAAACCCAGGCATTGAAACCCAGGCATTGAAACCCAGGCATTGAAACCAACCTCATGATTTGCAGCATCCGTGACTACTGGAACAACGACTCTATAACGACAACGAGAGAGTTTGATGATTTGTAAATAATCAAAGGTAAGGTTTACTTGTATACTTAACTAACATTCTCTAACCATAACGTATAGAGTCAAAACAATTACAAGATATGAGACATTCCATCGTAGTCCTCAGAGGTAGCAATGCAGGTATCTTTGTTTGAAGCTGGCTGCAGATGCCCATGGACTGCATTAGCCACTTTTTTTCTTTTTTTTTTTCTCTTTTTAAAAAGAACGTTACCTTGACACTAGGATTTTCTCCTGTATCGTGGAGGCAGTTTACAAACACAAATTGCACAAGGACAAATATCCAGACCCGGAACAATTATTTATAGGCCATACAAATACTTGTTCCGTGCGGGATTTGAACCCGCGGCCCCCAGCGCAGCAACTCATTGCTAAGCCACTACGCCACGGAACCGTCAAACTTACTATCAGTTACATTTTTAGCTATAAATAAAACTTTATCACGATGTTTTCTTCTTTCTAAAATTTATAGTTAATTCATATTATTATACTTTAATGATCGTGCTGATCCCATCCGACATTTGCGTGTTCTTCAATACAGGCATACAAACAAGCCAACAGCTGTAAACTATCATTGGCTGTTACGTATTATTTTTACGAGGAAGAGCAGCAGCACTGCTACTGCTACTGCTACTGCAGCTATATCATGTTGGTAGCAAGAATAGGTCGGCTCTACCGGGGAAGGATTACGCTCTCACAGAATACTAATGTGAAACGACAGTTTAATCCTGCTATATTTAGCATAGTCTGTATAGAGAACCGGAGACCCATTTAATTAGAAACGTGACATTCCTCAGGGGTTCCGCATTCCTATTCTTAATCGAATATGGATATAGACGTCTAAGAGGCACAGTATCCACTTACCATAACGTGGAGTGTGCGCTGTCACCATTATTTAAAAAAAAGACAACTCAAAATTATTTCTTTTATTTTATAAAATGTCTAATAAATTATTTAATTAATATTCCTCTTTTCTTATTCATATCATTAAAATGAAACCCCATAACGAAAATCAGTTTAATGCAAATTCATCATCATCATCACAGTTACATCCTATCAAAAGCTTACAGCTGAACATAGGCCTCCCTCACATGTAGTCTACAAACTTGCTTAATCCTCAGTTTGCACATAATATATAATAATCTACCCACTAAAGGGAAAAATACTTCTCTAAACATTTCAAATATACTTGGGATCATTGCCTTTAAAAAATTTAATTTATAGAATCAGGCGTTACTTTGCGGAAATCCATCATAGTAAAAAGAAAGTGAGAAAAGAATTTGAAAATTGTTTTTGCACAGTCCACCTGGTAGTAAGTGGATGTTGTGGCCCATAGACATCTACATGTTCAATTTATAATCAAAATGCAGATACGGTGTCACCCCTGATAGAGCCACGCGGCAGCTTTTGCTGTCTCACGGATGGGCCGGCTCGAACCGGGGTGGTACCACGACCTCACAGTAAACCAGCGTGAAGTAGAGGTTCACCTCTGCGTTTCGCTTGGTGAGTGCAGGTGGCCGGAGGCCCTTTTTACTGGAAATGAGGCATTCTATCCTAGTCCTCACGGGTGACAACGCATCTACATTTTGATTTGTAATAGAGGATAGATGTAGATGTCTATGGGCAAACCACTTACCATCAGGTGGACTGTGTGCTCGTTTGTCACCCTTATTCTATAAAAAAAAATAAAAAAGAAAAAGATAGAATGCCTCGTTACCAGTAAAAGGAGTTTCCGGTCCTCTACACTCATCCTACGAATCACATCATCATTGAGCTGCTATTTATGCTGATACTCTGTGAGAGCGTGGTCCTTCCCCGCTCGAGCTGACCCATTCGTGCTGCTACCACAATATAGCTGAAGCGTGGCTCTACCAACACCATCATCATCATCATCATATCCCAATTCAAAATTACATTGGTATCCAGATGTTTGACATTTGGAGTTATGAGTTTCATATATTTAATTTTAGTGCCATTTAAATGCTTTACATATCATATCAAATTCTTAACATCAAACCAATTTACTAATTGACTATAACCCCTCCTGGTAAGTGGTGATGAAGTCTTAGCTGGTAACTCGCACTGTTTTAGGATAAAAAAGTTTTTTCGTGATTTTTTGACTATTATTATCCAATGCTTGAATACCATCCCACCTGATGGTAAGTAGTGATTACAATAATGTTTCCTTTTTTATTGAATAAGAGTGACACACAAGCCTGATGGTAAGTAGATGCTGTGGCCCACAGACATCTACAATTATTCTCGAATAGCTATGTCTCAACAGTGCGCTTTCTGTTTCGTCTTGCGTCTTCCTCCTACGCATGCCTGAGCAATTATAACGCATGCAATAGCGCATGCGTTAAAACTAGTTCCATCACCGGGGGGTTCGCACGCAATATTTCGTGCATTTTAGTAAACGAAATGGCGGAAGTCAAAGTTAAAACATTAGATAATGAGTGATGTTTCGTAATTTTAGGATCCACTGTTTTCAAAAGCTTGTAGAATATGGCTTTAGTCATTCGTGACAAATCTTTAAAAAGACTGTCATTGTGTAGCTCTAAATCTTTCAATATTGTTTTGTTCCGTTTCTTCAAATAATATTTCATCCATATTCGCTTCTTCCTGCGTTTTTACCTGCACTTAACACAAAATATGCTGCACAGATAGCTACTAGTGCAGCGTCCATCTCTAACCAAACCTAACCGAGACGCGTGAAGTGTAGACGAGTTGCATGCGACAAGAGCACGGGTATAGACGATAAGCTGCATGCGTGATATGGCACAGCGCTTAACTCAGGACAAACTGAAAGTTGAAACGCAAAATGAAAATGAAAGCGAAATTTATAGCGCACTGGTGTAGACATAGCGAATAGCTAATTAAGAATCAAAATGCAGATGAGTTGTCACCATTTTGGAAGAAGATGAATACCGCGTTTCCTGTAAAAACTGTCTCCGGTTCTCCACACTCTCCATACAAAACACTGGTCATATTATTCCGAGAATTCGATGCTGGCATAGGCAACGAGGAAAGTACCTTATAAATTGAGGGGATACGACAAAGTGGTTCTTTTTTACGGTAAACGCGCCAACCTGTGTCTTTTGGGGGTTAAACTGGACTAAATTTTTTATACGTGGTAGAGCCGTGCTGCAGCTATATTTGTAGTACAGTTGTAGCACGAATGCGTCGGCTCGACCGGGGAAGGACCACGCTCTCACAGAATACCAGCGTAAAGTGGCAGCTTGACACTGTTGTGTTTCGTATGGTGAGTGTAGAGAACCGGAGACCCATTTTACTGGAAAAGACGCATTCCATCTAAGTCCTCACAGATGACGACGCATCTGCATTTTAAGTCTTTATTGAGGATAAATTAACACTGTGTTCGTATGTCACACTATCCTATAAAAAAAAGAAAGACTGGACTTCAGACACAAGTTTTTTCCGACACTCGACGACGTGTTCTTAAGAAGTTTTAGCAGGGACGGTATATTTTTTTTTTATAGGATAAGGGTGACAAACGAGCACACAGTCCACCTGATGGTAAGTGGTTGCTGCGGCCCATAGACACCTACATCTATCCTCTATTACAAATCAAAATATAGATGCGTTGTCACCCGTGAGGACTAAGATGGAATGCCTCATTGCCAGTAAAAAGGGCCTCCGACCACCTGCACTCACCAAGCGAAACGCAGAGGTGAACCTCTACTTCACGCTGGTTTTCTGTGAGGTCGTGGTACCACCCCGGTTCGAGCCGGCCCATCCGTGCGACAGCAAAAGCTGCCGCGTGGCTCTACCACTGTTAAAAATATATATAATGCATCGCCAGTGCTGTCGTCTGCATAAAAATGAATGTTGCTAGTATGCAACATATCATTGATATACAGAAGGTACAGGGTAGGCGACGGCAACACGCTTGGAATTGGAACATGCACCGTCGACTACGACCTTAAGTTCTTGTTCACGTTAACTCGCGGGCGCGGTCACGAATTATTAATTTTGCTGTATTAAGCTGCCATTTTAAGCTGGTATTATGTGAGAGCGTAACCCTACCCCGGTCCAGCCGACCCATTCGTGCTACCACCGTAATATAACTGCAGCGTTTCTCTACCATTTAATGCATGAGTTTTGTAGATAAAGAAGTGTTCTGAAACAAAAAAGTTTCTGCAAAATACTTTACTGTTGTTCTTTACATATCATCGACACATATGGCACATAAGATGCACTTTACACAATTTTTTATATTTTCAAGAGCCATGGGCAAAGAAAGTAAATTGTAAAGCAGGAAATAGAACAAAGTACAAGCGACATTAATTACACAGCAATAAGTACACTATCTTTGCGGTTCTTATTTATGGCTCATGCTATACGGGCCGTTTTCCGTCCTAGGAATCGCACGAAAGGTGTCATTGAATATGTTTTTAAGCGCGTAAGCAGAATGGGTCCTCTCAACCGACGACCACGCTTTCACAGAATACAAGCGTATAGTAGCAGTTTATTATTGCTGTTTCGTATGGTAAGAACCAGAGGCTCTTTTTACTGGAAACGAGGCATTCCATCCTAGTCCTGAGGGGTGAAAATGCATCAGCATTTTTATTTGTCAATGAAGAATAGATGTCGATATCTTTGGGTCACAGCATTCACTTACCACCAGGTGGACATCATCATCATCATTACAGCCTTTCACAAGTCCACTGCTGAACATAGGCCTCCCCCAAAGAATGCCACAAAGCACGGTCCTGAGCCACCTGCATCCATCGACTTCCTGCATATCTTACCAGGTCGTCACTCCATCTAGTGGGGGGACGCCCTACACTTCGCTTGCCGGTACGAGGCTGCCACTCGAGAACCTTTCTTCCCCATCGGTTGTCGGTTCTTCGAGCTATATGGCCGGCCCATTGCCACTTCAGCTTACTAATCCGTTGGGCTATGTCGGTCACTCTGGTTCTACTGCGGATATCCTCATTTCTGAGTTTATCACGCAGAGAAACTCCGAGCATAGCCCTCTCCATAGCTCGCTGAGCGACCTTGAGCTTCCTCATACGGCCAGCAGTGAAGGACCACGTCTCAGTTCCGTAAGTCATCACTGGCAACACGCACTGGTTGTACAATTTCGTTTTAAGGTTTTGAGGTATGTCTGACGAGAAGATGTGTCGTAGCTTCCCGAACGCTGCCCAGCCGAGTTGAATCCGTCGATTGACCTCTCGGTCGAAGTTGGACTTACCTAGTCGGACTATTTGTCCCAGGTAAACATACTCGTCAACAACTTCGAGCTTAGTGTTCCCAACAACTACCGGCATAGGTGTGACATGGACATTAATCATGATCTTTGTTTTGTCCATGTTCATCTTAAGACCTATCCGTTGGGAAACACTATTGAGGTCATTGAGCATAGTGCTTAGGTCCTCCAGCGATTCTGCCATAAGGACTATATCGTCGGCAAATCGAAGGTGAGTGATGTACTCGCCATTGATGTTGATACCGTATCCTTTCCAGTCCAGAAGCTTGAAAACGTCTTCCAATGCAGCGGTGAAGAGTTTCGGGGATATGACGTCACCCTGTCTTACACCTCTCTGCAATTGGATAGGTTTCGTACTCTGGTTCTGTACTCGGATAGCCATCGTAGCCCTACTGTACAAGCACTTCAACACTTCGATATACCGACAGTCAACTTGGCACCGCTGAAGGGACTGCAGCACCGCCCAAATTTCGACGGAATCAAAGGCTTTCTCATAGTCCACATACGCCAGACATAGTGGCAAATTGTACTCCTCGGACTTCTGTACAATTTGCCGTAGGGTATGTATGTGGTCTATGGTGCTAAAGCCTTTTCGGAAACCGGCTTGTTCGGGAGGCTGGAAGTCCAGGTGGACTGTATGCCCCTATTCCGTAAAAGAATATATCGTTAAGCCGCAGCTGATAACCACTCGTTCAAAGTACACTACAACGATTGCCGGCGTTCATGCGTGGTTGTGTGAAATATTATTTACATATTAACGGGTGCTAAAACATAAGATTATTGCAGATTTTTTTTTACCAATAAAACCAAAGATAAAGGATAATTATACAATGGGACTGTCCGGTTAACGAATGATTTTTTCTTAATGCATGGTTTAGGGGTCCCGTATGGGTTGGTACCACCGTTTTACCTACTTTCGCCAAGCAGCAGTAGGTACACGACTGTATTCTCGGTTGAAGAGTAAACAGAGCCATTATAATTAAATGCTCTGAGGCGTTATTTCTCATAGGTGACAACGTTTCTGTAGCCTTCTTTGTTTTAAGTTGCTTGCAAGTGTGCATGAGCTACAGTAGTCGCCATAGATGAACTGTAAGTTCGTTTGTCATTTAATTTGAAAAAATATATCCGTGGCGGAAGAACCGCTCGTATATGAAGAGCCTTAATGTTACTCTCGTAAAGTACACAATAGGAAATACTACCGAACTGGCGATACAATTAATTGCTTCTCTTCTCGCATAGTCTATATAACAATAAGAGAACGTTTCTTACAATTAGTTTTATTAAAATAACAATAAGGAACCTTTAAGCGAATATCTTTAAATAAAATCAAAATAATTTTGTTACCTTCAATAGTTTCTGCGCTATTATTTTGCGAGTGATAAAACAGGTTTACAATACATGTGTGTGCATGTGCGTGTGCGTGCGTGTGCGTGCGTGTGTGCGTGTGCGTGCGCATGTGCGTGTGCATGTGCGTGTGTATTGTTACAAATTTTAATGTAGAGCTACAAGAAAAAAAGAAAAATTTATTTATGCGTATACATGCACCTTTAATTCTTTATATGCCCTTTGTGTGTAGTTGACCCAGAGGGAGCACGAATATAAAGACTGGCAGTATGCCTTAAAAGTAGTTATTTTAACGGCACTGATGCATCGTGCATACCTACGGGCCAACATATTACTCCGGGTCGCTAAAGCCCTACGCTCCCTCTTCATGTCCATTTCATCACGCAAATCTTCGGTCACGTAGTGTTCCAAGTATCTGAATTGTGATACCCTCAACAAAACAGTGTTGTAGAGTCTGATAGGTGGTATGTACGTGGGACTCTTGTTATTAGCTTTAAACAACACAAACTCACTTATCTTTATATTATAAATTAGATGGGGGATGAGACGCTCGCGTCCGTAGGCTTTGACCACCTAATCCTAGGCCCACCCTACACGTGTCCCCCGGGTGGTGCTAAACAAGCGACAAAGCCGAAAGAACTGACTCGGCTTCTCGCCGTGTGGTAGCGGCGTAAAAAATACCACACCCTACTTTCGCACCATGAGGCATAGAATTAAAGAAATGGCCCCGAGTTCCCAGCGCCCCTTTAATGGGGCAGGGGTGCGAAGAATCTCCGGGAGGAAAACCGGCGACGAGGTTCGCCACCCGTCACGTTCTGTCCCCCGGAGGGGCGAAAAGTGGATTGCGGAAGCCCGTCTGGCTACATTGAATGTATGTGGAGGAATGAATGATAAAATGGATGAAGTATGCGATATGATGCATGATAGAGGAATAGACGTGTTATGTGTAAATGAGACAAAACGGAAGGGAAAGGATGCTACTACACATGGCATGTATACCGCGTACTGGTCTGGTGTAGACGAGACCGAGCGGGCATGCCAGGGAGTCGGTATCATCCTTTCAGAAAGAATGGGTCATTGTGTGAAAGAGTATGAATGTGTAAGCCCGAGACTGCTATGGATACGAATGAAAGTGGGCTTAAAGAAGTTGTTTGTTTTAGGGGTCTACGCCCCAGACATGTCTAAGCCCACTTATATCCGAGAGCAGTTTTAGGAGTTGCTAAAGATGGTGCTAATGAAATGCAAGGTTAATGAAAATATTGTGATATTAGGCGATTTTAATGGAAGGGTTGGGGTGAGGAGGCTTGGTTATGAAAGGATATTGGGAACGTTTGGTGATGAAAGTATAAATGAGAATGGTGAAAGCCTTCTCGCCGTATGCGTGGAAAAGAGTCTTTTTGTGACGAACACTTTCTTTCGTCATAAGAAGATTCACACGTATACATGGGAAAGAGGTGATGATAGAAGTATGATAGATTTCATAATTGTTGATGAAAGAATGAGGAGCGCGGTGGTAGATACAAGGGTTTACCGGGGCTCTAACGTAGGGACGGATCATTACTTGGTCTTATGCCGAATTAATGGTCTTTTCAGACGTTGGAGGCATCGGACATCTGTGTCTACCACTGCGTTACAGCGTATAAGAACAGAGAGGTTACAAGATGAAGGTGTGAGAGAGAAGTTCAAATATAGATTGAGAGAAAATATAAGTGGTATGGCTGAATTGTGTATGAATGATTTAGACTTGGAGACTGTGTGGTATAATGTCAAGAAAGGTTTAGTGGATGCAGCTACCGAAGTATGTGGTGTAAGTAAGAGAACGAATGAAAGGAAAATTAACACGTTATGGTGGGATGATGAGGTACGGATGGAAGTTGAAGCAAAGAAGAAAGCATGGCTAGATTTACTAGCAACCAAGGCTAGTAATTCTAGCAGTATGAATGATGATATTGAAAGGAAAAAGGCAGTCTTTAGACACCTAAATAAGAGAGTAAAAGAAGTAGTTGAAAGGAAAAAGCAAGAAAGAACGGATATGAATGATAGAAGAATATCGGATAACTTCCAGGCAAACATTAAAATGTTCTGGAAACTCGTAAGAACTACCAGGGGACATTCAAAACAGCCTAGAATGAATGCTATACGAGACCAGAATGGCTGTATTCTGAATGACGAAGTTTTGAGTTAAAGGAGATGGAAGGAATACTTTGAAAGCGTGTTTATGAGTGATGAGACGTTTGAATTAAATGAAATAGAAATTCCGGAAGAAGAGGAAATAGATAGAGATATAAGTATAGATGAAATAATGAAAGCAATGAAAAGTATGAAAGCAGGTAAGGCAGCCGGTTATGATAGAGTATCTCTCGAAATGCTAAAGGCTGGAGAAGGAGTGGTGGCAGACCTGCTGTGCACCTTGTTTAATTTATGTTGGGAACTTAAGCGGGTACCGGGAGACTGGTGAAAAGCCGTGATAGTCCCAATATATAAGGGAAAAGGATCACAGCAGGACTGTAAAAACTACCGTGGTATCAGCCTTCATAGCATTGTGGGAAAACTGTATGCTAAGGTACTAATTGAAAGAGTTATGAAAGAAACTGATGGAAAAATTTGGGATGTGCAAGCGGGATTTAGAAAGGGAATGGGATGTACGGATCAGGTCTTTTCCATGCGCATGATCGCGGAGAAGTTTTTGGCCAAAAACCAAAAAGTTTTTTGTGCGTTCATAGACTTGGAGAAGGCTTATGACAGAGTGGACAGGGATGTGTTATGGCAAACACTGAACTCATTTGGGTTGAGCGCTGGCTTGATACAGGCATTGAAGTCTCTATATAGGGACTCTAGTGCTTGTGTCAGGATCAACGGGGCCTACTCGGACTGGTTTGGCATCCATAAAGGTGTCAGACAGGGCTGTGTGGCTTCCCCGTGGCTGTTCAACCTATTTATGGACAGTTGTTTGGAAAATTTGAAAGCAGAAGAATGCGGGTTAAGAATGGGTGAGTTAACCGTCAAATGCCTTTTGTACGCCGATGATCAAGTCATACTTGCGTCGTCGGCGGCCGAGTTGCAAATGATGGTTACATTAATGAACAGGACATTAAAAGAAAAGGGAATGAAAGTGAACGCAAGTAAGACGAAAGTTATGGTTTTTGAAAGAGAAGAAAGTAAAACGATATGTGAAATAAGAATAGAATAGAATTGTGTATTTGGGATGTGTGTTTAGCAGGGATGGTAGATATGATCAGGATATAGAACGACGAGTGAATGCAGGAAATAGATTGAATGGGGCTCTACACTCTATTGTGAAAAGTCAGAATGTGTCCAAAAAGGCACGTTTGGCAATTCACAATGCTGTGTTAGTGCCTACTTTAATGTATGGTAGTGAAAGTTGGGTATGGCAGAAGAAGCACGAGAGTAGAATAAATGCTGTAGAAATGCGGTCATTACGTAGTATGCTAGGGCTGAATCTGAATGACAGGGTGAGCAATAGTGTGATAAGAGAAATGTGTGGTTTGCGAGATGATGTTGTGACTAGGATTAAGAAAGGAATGCTTCGGTGGTTTGGTCATGTAGAAAGAATGAATGAGGAAAGAGTGACAAAGCAAATTTATGTTGCAGAGGTGAATGGCAGAGTCGGGAAGGGTCGCCCTAGGCGAAAGTTTATCGACCAAATAGGCGATATATTGAAAATGGGCCAAATTAAGAGTACCTTTAACCGACGAGCGTGTATGCGTAGGTATATGGATGTGGAGGAAGCGAGAGAGGTGTGTCAGGATCGTGCCAAATGGAATTCCATAGTCTCTGCCTACCCCTCTGGGTGACAGGCGTGAGTGTTTATGTGTTATGTTTATATGTATAAATTAGATTGATGATTGGTTTGATGATTGTACCAATAGCGGAAGATACCCAGGAGATCATTAGAAAAATTACATTTGGCAAGCTTTTCCATAGAATGTGATACACCAGGTCAAAGATGTGGACAGGTCTAACAAACATCCATAAACCGGGGTTTTGCGATCTGTATAATATTTAACTGTATGTTTTAAACCTAATATTACATTTTCTGTTGACAGCCCTGACCTGAAATAAAACTGTGCATCATGAAACTGAACAAATTTTTCTCATTGCTTAGTAGCCTGTCGTAGACCTTTGCCGTCACTGTTGCTAAAGAGATATAATTGTTGTTATCTGAAATGTCTCCAGTCTTATTCTTTACTATTGGTGTAACTATCGTTTTAATCAAATCTCTAGGCATATATGCATGACTTATCCGCAATTAATAAAACATGGAAAGGACGCGAGGAAGGTGACAACCAGCATGCTGCAGATGTTCTATGCTGAGACCGTCATGTCCCGGAGACTTACCCCTAGACATACTTCTGAATATCTCTCTCACCTGTTTAGAGGAAAATCTAGTTAGTGTTTCTATTAGATTCGGCTCAGAATAGACCATCTGTTGTGAAGAACTGAGAAGAGACTCTACACGAAAATGTCCTTTGAACATATTAGCTATGGCCTCTGCATCATTCACTCCATCTACGCTCATAGGTAGGTCTGGGTTTACATATTTTTTTTATTGAATTTTTGAGAAGATTTTTTTAAACGTGGCAGAGCCATGCGGCAGCTATATTAATAGTAGCGCTTATCACCCACCTGATGGTAAGTGGTGATGTAGCCTGAGATGGTGAATCGCACTGACATAACAAAAGCCTATTCACTCTTGCCTTGAAGACACCGACACTATAATCGGATGGAAAGACAGATGCTGGCAACTTATTCCACTCCTTTTCTGTATGCATGATGAACGACGTAGCGTAGTAGACTAGTTATGGCAAATATTTCATGTCAATCCCCTACTATGAGGCAATCTATGCGGGAGGCCTGTGTTCAGCAGTGGACTTTAATAGGCTGTAAAGGTAACGGTAGCGGTAATGGACATGGCATATAATGTTATCTTACACATCAATGCACAAGTACTACATGGTTGGGCTCCTTTTCTGCTTAGGAGTTCGACTGCGTGGGTGTATGTGTGTTTGTGTGTGTGTGCGTGTGCGTGTGTGTGTGTGTGTGTGTGTTGTATTGTGTGTGTGTGTGTGTGTGTATGTATGTGCGTGTGCGCTACTGTGCGTGTGAGTATGTGTGTGCGTGTGATATGCACCACTCTGACCTATTTCTGCCACAAAGTAGCAGTGTGTGCACTTCTGTGTTCCGGTCCGAAGGGTATAGAGCGCCATATATTTGTAACTTAGGTTGCTTTTTATTTTTATTTATGTCTTGGTAAGCAAGCTCCCATGGTTTACATGTGTGCAAAATATAATGAAATATCTCGAGTTATAGCTGGCATGGACATATTCCACAACTCTTATGCTCTCTTTGAAAAAAAACTCGTCGATCATCTATCGGTGAGTTCGCATTTACATTGTAAAAGAAAAAAAAAAGAAAAAAATATTCTTTTTTCTTTTTTGTTCCTTCTCAATGTTTACATGTATTTTTGTTGGTAAATGTTGTCTACACTTGTTATTTTTTTTAAAGGATAGCGTGACAAACAAGCACACAGTCCACCTGATGGTAATTGGTTGCTGTGGCCCATAGACATCTACATTTATCCTCGTTTGCGAATCAAAATGCAGATGCGCTGTCACCCGTGAGGACTAAGACGGAATGCCTCGTTTCCAGTAAAAAGGGTCTCCGGTTCTCTACACTCACCACACGAAACACAGCAGTGTTAAGCTGCTATTTGACGCTGGTATTCTGTGAGAGCGTGGTCCTTCCCCGGTCGAGCCAACCCATTCGTGCTACAACTATACTACTAATATAGCTGCAGCATGGCTCTGCCACGTTTAATATTATTGGTATACATATCAGTGAGCGTGTTACTTGTTATATAATCTAGTGTTAATGTTTAATATGTATACGGTAAGTGTGCTTATGAAATAAATAAACATATAAATTTATCAATGCCTCTCAACGGTCAAGTCATCTTTCTTGATTTAAGTTATCATTAATTTAAAAACGTCTCGTGTATGAATGAACCGGTTTAGCGGAATTCTCAACAAGTCTGTGTGTTTTCCTTATGGATGTTTTGTGTTTGTTACTCAAATATTTCGGACTATTTGATGAAAACACTTCATTAGTAGTTATTACACAAAATAACGTGTTAGCAATTAAACTTTTTATAAGTTGAATCAAATATTTATATAAAAGGGATATGTGTGCGTGTGCTTGTAATTCTTCTATATTTATATTACTAATGTATTATATTATTATAAATATAGCTTAAACGATTTAGGTTTTTGTTTTTCTGTGGTTGTGAAGATCATCAGTTTTTGTTTTCTAACTAATAAGATGAGAGCAACTTTCACAGGTTTGATCGATTTGAAATTTTGTTACTTCAATGATATTTCAAAAACATGGTAATCTTTATCTGATGCTGAAATATCACTTGGAATCTGAAGGATACCAACTTCTCACCAACTTACAGCAGAAACATCATGTTTGCAACTGTAATAGTGGTAATCTTGGTGATCTAGTGATAGAATAGGGAAGAGAACTGAGAATAAATTGGTGAGGGATTGCTAGTTCACTTGATATGAAATTTTTAGTTTTTTTCTTCTTCTGGGGTCACCAGGATAGTTTGGATAGATGATGATCCAGAAATAACTTACGCGAAGCCAAAGTGGATCGGTAGTAAATAAATAATCTAACAGTAATTTTGCCGTGGGCAAATGAATCTTTTCCTATATTTCACTCCCTTGATTTTATACACAATAGGGGAACAAATGAGTCCACAGTCTACATATTGTTAAGTGGATGCTGTAACCCATAGATATCTACATCTATCCTAGATTGAGAATCAACATGGAGATGCTTTGTCACCACTGCGCTGAGGACCAAGCTGGAAAGCCTCGTTTCCAGTAAAAAGGGTATCCGGTTCTCTCTTTACACTCTCCGTATGAAACACCGCAGTATCAAGCTATAATGTTACGCTGTGTATCTGTGAGAGCGTGCACCTTGCCCAGTCGAGCCGACCCATCCTACAACTATAATATAGATGCAGCGTGGCTCTACCACGTGTAATCTTATACCGTAAGAAGCGGCTATAAGGAAAGCCAGAAGGATTTTGGTTTCCAATAAATGGTGGTACAAACATATTGTGTACGCCAAACTTAAAATACTTAGAACGGTGACGGAAGTTGTGTCATAGAATAGAATAGAATAGAATAGAATAATTTTTTGTTCAATATTGATTATTAAGTGGCGAAGCTTGCGAAGTCACTTATTGATTTCACGATGTCTGTCCGTCTGTCCGTCCGTCTGTCCGTCTGTCCCACGATTATCTCGAGAACGGTTTCGAATTTTCTAATTCTGTTTTCAGCAATCGATTACTGATCACCCAGGCATCTGAACCTCCTATTTTGAAACTGATTGCTCAACGGCAACCGTTAGAAACCGCTACAAAGCTGATTGCTTCGCCACTTTGCTATGCTGTTAGCTTGCTAGGTTTATTACATAATACTTATTGAAAGTCATTTTTTATTTACCACTGGTTCGGAAAATACCTCAGTCCTGAAAAGAACCAGCAAGAAACCCAGCGGGACTTTTTTTTAAACATAATTTCACTTAACAATAATTTTGTTTATACAATTTTTAAGTGATATTTTCATAGAACCAGCATGGTGGCGGTCACCCTATTCCCAGGGGTTATTTTCATTCATGTATTCCTTGATGTTATAATAACCCTTCCTGTACAGTTTTTCTTTAATAAAACTTTTAAACTTGTTTATTGACAAACTTTGAATATGTTCTGGGATTTTGTTGTAAAAGCGTATACATTGCCCCATAAATGAATTACTGATTCTGTGGAGTCTAGTAACTGGCATTACAAGCTTATGTTTGTTCCTAGTATTTAAAGTATGCACATCCTTATTCTTATTAAAGCTATTTATGTTTTTATGCACATACATTACATTCTCATAAATATATTGCGATGCAAAAGTTAATATGTTTATTTCTTTTAATTTTTCTCTCAGCGACTCTTTACAATTTAGGTTATAAATCGCCCGTACGGCTCTCTTTTGCAAAACAAATATAGCTTCAATATCAGTCGCATTACCCCATAGCAAAATTCCATAAGACATTACGCTATGAAAGTAACTAAAATACACTAATCTAGATGTCTCAACATCTGTGAGACTTCTAATCTTTCTTGCTGCAGAACTAAGTCTGCTTGCTAATTTAGATATATGGGGGCCCCATTGAAGTTTCGCGTCAATAGTTATACCAAGAAAAACAGTGGTATCCACAAGACTCAACTCCTCCCCATTTAACAGCACATTGGTATTCGAATGTTTTTCATTAGGTATTGTAAATTTAATACACTTTGTCTTATTGCCGTTTAAGAGCATATTGTTGGCGTTAAACCAATGTACCAATTTCGATAGAGCATTATTTACATCGTCATAACTAATTAACTGTCGTTTAAGTTTGAAAATCAAAGAGGTATCGTCAGCAAATAATACTATATCGTGATTGTCCCCTACAAGATAAGATAATAATAAGTGTCGGACGTCTGGTTCTGCAAGTGCCATTACGCCTGCCAGGCATGATGATATGGACAATGTATACTAAAATAAAGAATATACGTTCTTATAGAATAATATTAATATTTTTAACTAACTAATACTAGAATTCTTTCATGTATCGAGAAGATAGTTTACATACATGAATCACAAGGACAAACATTTAGTACCTAACAATTATTTGCTGGCTATACAAATACTTATTCCGTGCAGGATTCGAACCGGTGGCGTTTCGCCACAGAGCAATCAAAAATTAAAATATAAAAAAACTCCTGAAAAAAAACTTCTTAAAACACTTTCAATAAACTCATTCATATATATTAATACATCACAAACACCACTATATCCTATATCAACATTTCGTATCGAGTGAAAATAGCTTAGAATCCTTCACCATTTTATACTCACTTCTCTTTCCTATTCTATCCTTAGACCACCAAGATTACCACTATTCCAAATCCAAATACGATACCTCTGCTGTTAGTTGGTGAGGACTTGGTATCCTTCAGATTCCAGGTGATGCTTTAGCAACATGTAATGGTTACAATGTTTTTACAATATCATTGAAGTAACCAAATTTCAAATAGATCAGCTCTGTGAAATTTGCTCCCATCTTATTAGCTAGAAAAGAAGCTGATGAACTTCAAACTTCTGAACAGATTTTCTTTTGCCATAGCTAAAACACTGGTTTATCCGATTGGCGTAGCACCTTTTTCTTATTGGCTCCTGATTTATATTTTCAGTTTAACTTAATATATATATATATTAAGTTAAAGTTAATATACGTTTAACTTAATGTACAAAAAAAAGAAATAATAAATTTCATTTTGATTATTTTTTTACAATTTTTTTTACTGTTATTACAGCATATATTTATAAGGTTTATATGATATATACAAACCTTAGCATATTCTAAAACTTCTTAGAACAAATAGTTTGACTGTGAAGTTAGTTTATATTGAAATAAATTAATGAAATTTGAATATCATTATCTATCTTCGAATTCAAATTCAGAGCAAACATTTGATTTATATCCACCACACCAAAATAAATATCAGATATTTATTCTAGCATAGCCGAATATGCGAGTTAGTTAGGCGTAGAAGCTCCGGAGATATGTGTAGGCATTGAAATTTTATACTAAGCAGCAGTGTAGAGTTTTCATACGAGGTAGAGCCACGCTGCAGCTATAATTATAACGGTTGTAGCGCCAGTCGTTGCCCCGCCTGAATGGGCCTGTCTCGGCCCGTACTGAGCATTCCCACGGTGTGTGCCAGCTTGGTGCGGCCTGTCGACTGACATTCCAACATGTTAAGTGATACGGAGCGCAAGTCTGCGTGTGCAGCCACTGTGGTTTTATTCAGTGGTAAACGTTTGATACACCAAGTAAAAAGAAAGCAGAAGAAACGACGCTGGTGGTTGTCGTCACTCAACAAAAGCCGTTCTTGTTTTTATGTTGAGGCGACGAACTATTCCAAAGCGCTGGTTCATTTTCATAAACAGTTAAAAACTCGAATATTAGCTCCTTCGTCCACTCCATAATCAGCGTAAACGCGCAGGCGCCACCGCAGTTGAAATGAACGATTGTAACCGACGCAGACGCGCCCGTACAGGCCGCGACAGGCACCGTCGCGCCGCGCCGCGGCGCGCCTTTGAACTTACCGACTCCCGATGGATCGAACGGGTGACAACAGGCCACCGCAGACCTCATCGGATGTGGTTCGTGTGGTGAGTGTAGAAAGTCGGAGATCCTTTTTACTGGAAACAAGGCATTCCATTTTAGTCCTCACAGGTGACAACGCATCTGCATTTTTATTCTTAATCGAGTATAACTGTAGATGTCTATGGGCCTCAGCATCCACTTACCATCAGGTGAACTGTGTGCTCGTTTATCACACTTACTCTATTAAAAAAAGACCTTTTACACTTAGGACATCCGTTTGATTAGGTTACCTTCAACATCTTCTGCGGTATTATTTCACGTGCATGTTAAAATAAAGCAAAGCAGAAGATACCAAATTTTTTAACTTAGTTTTTTTTTTATTTGGTGGTAGGACTTATTTTCCGCCTAGGAGTCCATTTAGCAAGGTACCACCCTTTTACCTATTTCAGCTGCCAAGTACCAATGAGTGTACTGTTGTGTTCTAGTATAAATGGTATAAAGAATATTTACAGGCTGAGGCATTCCATCTTAGTATTAAGTGGTGGCAACGCATCTACGGGTATAAACACAAAATGTTTGAATTTGATTGCAGACATCTACATAGTATGCTGTCATTGTCACTTACTATCAGGTAAACATTGGGTTTCCTTATCACCTCAACATTGTAAAATTAGACCGTGTAGATCCACCAGTACATGCGAAACTGTTAATTGTGGTTCAGAGATCTTTGTGAGGAAAACAGCATATTTTTGTAAAATGACGGCGACCAACGAGCATGCAGTCCACCTGATGGTGAATGGAAGCTGTGGCCCATAGATACCTACATCTATTTTCGATCAAGCAACAAAATGCAGATGCGTTGTCACCCCTGAGTTCTAAGATATAATGCCTCGCTACTTGTGAAAAGAGTCTCCGGATCACTACACTCACCATACGAAACACAGCACTGCTATTTTGCGCTGGTAATCTGTGAGAGTGTGGTACTTCCTCGATCGACTCGACTCATTCTTTACCCATGCAATGCCTCGCTACCAGTAACAAGGTTCTGCGATTCTCTGCACTTACTATATGAAACACAGCAGCATTAAGCTGCTATTTTACGCCGGAGTTCCTCAGTTGCGCCGATCCATTCGTGCCACAATCATTATATAGATGAAGCATAGTTAGGGGAAAAAAGTCAGTCCTGGGAAGAACCATATGCAAAGCAGCGGGACACTACGTAAAATAATGCATCACGCATTTCGTCACGTGGGTTTTGTATGAGATTACTTTGTAACGACGACCAAGCAATGTGACAAATCCGAAGCTTGGGCCTCTTCCGTCATATAGATGATAGCAGTCATATTTTATATACTGATGATGGTTATAATGATGACGCCCTTACGATGACTGCTTCATTGGTCTATTGGTCGTAAACGTGGCTGGTGATCATGTGGTCCTGGGTTCGAATTCCAGGTCCGGCGATAATCATCAGTTATTGGGTTTTCTATCTAGAAAATTTTAGTAGCAGCCCATAATTATAAAATTATCGGTGTTTCACGCCCATGCCTCAAAAACCACGTAAGGCCGTAGGTCCTGCGCCTGATCTCTCTCCGGTCGTATTGGGTCATCATCCTATCGGACTATAAGAGTGAGGGACTAGAGACTAGAGACCTATGCTAGCGCATACGATTGGTCACTACAATACTGTACTCCGCAGATGGCTAGTAACTGTTGAGCCTTTTTTGTAGGAGAGGGGGGGAAACGAGCAAGCGGCTCACTTGATGCTAAATGACTACCGCCGCTCATGAAAAACTACAACACTAGGGGAATGGCAGATGCGTTACTCCATTTAAAAAGAAGTAGTCTCATTTCTTGGAGATTCCTAAGTCCTATCAGTCTGGAAAAATCGCTGGTGGTAATTGATTCCACAAGGAAGTTATGCGAGGGAGAAAACTGACGAGAGTGGCCAGCGTTATCGAAATTCTGTCTAGAGGACATTATTAGGAAAGTTCGTGTGGCTCGATGTTATACTTAGCCTTGTGCGAAGTACCTAACTAAAGAATCACGAGTCCCAAATTATCATGTACGTGAGCTGACGATTGGGTGTTGTAAGAGGCGAAACAGGAGAACCAAGGGCAGATGAGCAGCAGCGCCTTTTTAAAACCAAATAGACGATAAAAATGCGGTTGCCAACCAGTCGGTCAGGCGTGTCAACTATGACAAATATTATATTTATAAAGAAATCTATGGGGAGGCCTATTTTCAGCTGTAGACCTTGATAGGTTTTAATGAGAGAGAGAGAGAGAGAGAGAGAGAGAGGGAGGGAGAAAGAAAGAGAGAGAGATTCCTAAATTCAAATTCTCACTGAAGCGAGTATTTTAAAAGTTACAGTCTATATTAAGACCCGCTATAGGAACATGGATCCTCCCATTTCTGAGTAGCGTTGTCATCATCGTAATTATAAGTCATCACAAGTCAATATGAAACACAAATCTTAGCCGAAAACTGTTACAAATAATGCCCCGAGCCATCTGGACCAATCAGCTATCGGCGCACGGCAGTTTTTACCAGTCCTCTTTTCGTCTAAGATTATGTTATTTACTCTGGTTGCTGCTTCGAGTAGCTCTCCGTATCTCGCTAAGTGAGCTTCAGCTTGTTGCTGCTGCCAGAAGAGCAAGACTACGTGTCGGTTCCATAAGTTGTTAAACCCAGTAGTTAATTTTACTTACATTAGTATAATATAGAATAAGGGTGGTAAACGAGCACAAAATTCACCGTATGGTAAGCGGGTGTCGTGTTGCATAGACATCTAAATCTATCACTAATTAAAATCAAGTTGCTAATGTGTTATCACCACTGTGAACTAAAATTCATTGTCAATAAAAAGGGTATCCAGTTCTCCACACTAATCATACGAAACACAGCAGTATTAAGCTGCTATTTTATGCTGGTATTCTGTGAGAGCGTAGTGCTGCCCAGGTGAGCTGACCCATTTGTGCTGCTATATACGGCTGCAGCATGGCTCTGTCTTGTAAACATATTTGCCTTAGTTTTAAGATTTTGAGGAATAAATAACGTGAAGATGTCTTTAGGTTTTTGGAACGACGTTTTTTATCGGACGGTACGAATTGGCAACAAAAAAATTAAGATTTTTCCGTCACGACCCATTCTAACGTAGCGTAGACGGCATTGGCGGCTATAAGGTAGCGAGATGGAATAATATCCATCTCCCTTGCACTTCTTCATATCTTGCCATGAAAGAAATATTATTTTAAAGGACGCTTCATTTTAATAGACGCTAGTAATTCATTTATTTGTATTTGTTGATCAATAACATAATGTGTTTTTGCGAAAGGAACTTCGTTCCAACCGAGTGTTCCACGGCATTCACGCATGTTTCATTGCCATAAGTGAAAATCAACGTTGTAATTTTTTGAAGCGTCTAATGGCAGGGTGCGGACCGTGAACTAGAAAGGTTGTGGGTTCGAATTCCCCATTCGACTACTGTCGTCAGCTACTTCTAACACAAGCATTTTAAGCTTACAAGAAGTGGTTAAAAGAAATATTAGTAATGTTTATTAATAGCATTACTAGTATTTAAAAAAAATTGCCACAACTCATGCTGCACTATGCATGCACCTTTTTTGACACGCATGCATTTGGCATTCCATGTATGTATAAAGCCAAATTTATGAAAATTTTCGTGAATTTGTAAATATGTATGTCATTGGCTCATTGGTCTGTAGCAAAATAAAGTGTTACTTCCTTTCCTTTTTCTACCTTTGCTATTCCTTCTTTCTTTTTCAATCATCCTTTTTTTTCTATTTCTCTTAGAAGATATTTTGTAATTTTCAGAAAGCTGTCCAACCGAGTTGGATAAGTCAATCAGTTTCAGATAAATTGTCATATAAATAAATAGGTTACCATGAAAGTAGCATTTATATGCGCCACGGTTGCAGGGAGGATTTGATATGATCACTTTATGCAGTATGAAACGTCTCACATCTTCGGCGTTTTTCCCGATCACAAGTCTGGGTTTATTACATCTGGTTTCAACAAGACGGTTATACCGCTAATATGCCAGGACCTATCAACTGACCCATTTACTATGTGAGAAGAATCAAGATATCGAGGCAAGAGTAAATAGTCATTTATTTAACGGCGTCAGTGTAATTTATCACCTATGGTTACATCACTTCTCACTTTCAGGTGGGATATTTGTCAAGCGCTGTCTATAGTCTAAACAATCTGCCATAAATTATACTCATTCTTAGCATTTTCTATAAACACTTAACCAACAAAGGAAACCACACAGAGAATAAAAGTCAAGTAACACCTCGTGAAATGTTTGTATTTGCAGTTTACAAAACTATATACAAATATTTACAATCGACAGATTGCATTAATTTAGTACAAAATATAATTTCACGGTTACAAAAATATAATAAAATGAAGAGGTATAAGATAAAGACATATTTTTCTTACCTCGTTTTTATGTCTGTCTTTTCTATTTGTTCGGTACAAATTTTGCTATCAATTTTAATTTTTCCTTGCAATGAGCTAGGGTACAATAAAAAACGTGGTAAAAATGTTCGCCATTTTGAATTACAATAATTTATTTCGATGACTCATTCGGTTTAATGCATTTTCCTACTAACAACTCAATCTTTATAATTATATACTCGTAGTTATATGCATTTCTCTTAAAGGTACTAATCAACAATCATACATAGCTCGTTTCATTATCATACATAACGGTAATAGAACTATTCTAAAGTAAAGGACCCGGTTCAATTTGATCCGTCAATCGTCGCTATAAGTTCACACGTAACTCACAATTGTCACATCAAAGTTTTAACCTGACAAATTATTGTTCACTTAAAACAAATTGGGTTAATAAGGGGGCAGCGGGCGCGGCATTCAAAATGAGGGTATCGGGGGGGAGGAACTTAGAGCAGTCGAGTATGCGGAGGCGCGTCTTCGTCGCTGTCCACACAATCGAAGCGTATGTGGCGACCGTCACTACGTCGTCTCTCGTTCTTGTCTTGACCGTCCACCATGTTCCCATTATCCCCCGCGTCACCCGCGCCTCCGCCGCCCGCCGCCAGTCACACTTTATCCTCCCCCGCCCCCGGAGCAGCCGACCGCACAAACTGGAACACATGCATCTGTCATATTATATAGCACACTACGGAAAACATTCAACGCTCCAACAGTCTACTTACAGACACCGTGGTGTTAGTAGTGGAGTTGGCGCGAGGCCGGAACGTTAGTACCCGCCAACGGCGCCGCAGTTGGGCCAACATTTCGCCGTTGCAAAAGCAATAGAGCACCGCAACGCACAAGCCCTGCAGTGAGATTGTCAGCGCTGATATATACTCGTACACGAGCCACCAGCTCGCCGTACGGTCCGGCCGAAAAGGCGTCAATAAGTACTGCAACCCAAGTAAGGGTGCTAAAAGACAGGTCGCGCGTAATGCGTGGAGTGCGGTAGCGGAGGGACGCGCAGCACCACCAGCCGCGCCACCTGCGCGGAGCTTCGTGCAAAGAACGCGCACAATGTTGCATAGAAAGCCAAGGTTGAGAACTACAGCGATGCATACAAGCACGGCAAGTTCCAGCCTGGGAGGACCATCGTCCATCCAACACAACTGCTCATCCGCTGCGGCACGGCGACCGGCGTAAATGATAGCAGGTATCACAGGTAGCAGCCATCCTGCCACCAGCAAAGCGCGTACCAAACGGCGTTCCGACACAAACGCACTGACTAGCACCGTATGAAGGTACAACCCTTCACACAGCATCCACGTATAGTTAGTAAGCAGCACGTACTGAAGTACAGCGTTGAGGATACGACACCATACCGGTGAGTCGCTCAAAGTTGAGGGGGAGCGTATTACGAGGCCATACCATGCCAACCAAAACGCGTTATTCGCAGCGAACGATGCGAAGAGATTCATATGCACTGTGATTCGGGCACACCGTAGACTTCTGGAAATGAAAAAATAATTGTAATCCTGAAGGTACTATTGATTACTATTGCTGATTTTAAATCTTCGAAAACTCACTTACTTAAAGTAGAAAAGTATACCAAGCGAGACAAGTAATGCGACGAGCGATACGCTGTAGCCCATCTCGTACACGGTGATTATTTCACTGACGTCCTGAAAATCATTGAAAATGTAATTAAATTTAGAAAAAAAATGTGCATTTCACACGCGGTAGAAGCGAAATCTTCAAATGAAATGAAATATAAACTTAAAATATTTCACAGCCAATGACTTATTTAATAATATGATTATGTTGACCGCTCCGTGGCGCAGTGGCTTAGCAATCAGTTGTTGCGCTGGGGGCCGCGGGTTCGAATCCCGCACGGAACAAGTATTTGTATGGCCTACAAATAATTGTTCCGGGTCTGGATGTTTGTCCTTGTGCAATTTATGTTTGTAAACTGCCTCCACGACACAGGAGAAAATCCTAGTGTGGGGGTAACGTTTTTTCAAAAAAAATGTTCATCCACAAGCGCAGCATAAAATATGAAACAAAAGTTTAATTTTATTATTAGCCCCCTGCCAGATCGCCAGTTTGCAGCAAACTAGCGATCTGCTCCGGCTTCGCACGTGTGATTTCCGGATCTCTAATTGTGAATCGTTTACATCCAGGGACCCACTCAAACACACAGAAAATTTCATCAAAATCGGTTCAGCCATTTTTGAGTTTTAGCGAGACTAACACAGCTATTGATTTTTATATTATTGAGAAGAAAATAAATAAATGTTGCGATCCTTATTTCAAGACATGTAGAACCTACATTTTAGTGTAATAAATCAAAAAAATATTTTCTTTCGAGTGAAATTGCTTTGTTATGCACTATCTACTTAATTCTACAAGTAAAGTAATTTTATCAAACAAAAAATTATTTACTCTAAGTTGGTACGTAAAATGGACGCTAGATGTCCTAAATACGAATAATTTAATATTCTATTTAATTCTCTCGTAGACTAAAATAAAAAGTTCTATGGATGTGTATGTTTGTCTTTTTTTAGTGTCACTTTTTTGTTTCATCGAGTTTCAAATCATAACTATTCTAAAGAAGTATTTACTTCAAAAAGCCTAATCGGTGTCGTTGTTTACTTACATCCTCCGGCTTTATACAAGTTGTGTAGTTGGACCAAGGTAAACCAGTTAGCGGATGTTTGTACCACGTCCCGTTCTCAGTGCACTCTTTGTGCGCCATCACTGTAGACAAGAACACAGAATCTGTAGATGCTATTAATAAATTAATCATTATATTTTAATATCTTAATGCTAAGCACAAATCATTTAGTTAAATTTTTTAAACGTAATATGTTAATTGTATAATTTAACACAAACGGGAAAGGACCACGCTCTCACAGAATACTAGCTTAAAGTAGCAGCTTAATGAACCGGAAACCCTTTTTACTGGAAAAGAGGCATTTTATCTTAGTCCACACGGCTGACAACACATCTACATTTCGATTTGCATAGAAATGATATACATATATATATATATATATATATATATAGATAATGTAGATGAGGAGATGTGGTCTATGAACCACAGCAATCACTTAGCATCAGGTGGACTGTTTGCTTGCTTGTCACACTTATGCTATAAAAAAAACTGGTCGACATCAACCTACGTCAATAAATAGTATCAAAATTGGAAGTCCTTAATTTATGTAATTTTATTTCTTAATTAATTACGTTACCTCCACACTAATATTTTTCTCTTGTATCGTGGGGGCAGTTTACATACATAGGATTTCACATTTCATAAGGACTATCATCCAGACCCAAAACAATTTTTTGTAGGCCGTACAAATAAATCATCATCACTTATCGTAACAAAAGTATTAATTCCACGCCGATATTTACACGATATTTTAAGCCTTTCCGTAAAAAATATCAAAAATGACATAAATAGGTGTTTATGCTTCATAGGTTCCTATATTTTAAATAAGTATTTACATGACAAAGAAGCATGAATTGGTGTCATTCTAAACCAACACCGAGCTATTTAAATCTGAAATTTAACCATTTATAGTATCGTTATTATTATCAGATAATAGATATGTGTTTACTGTAACCGTCACCGTTACAGCATATTAAAGTCCACTTCTGAACATAGGTCACCCCCATAGATTGCCTCATATTGGGTATTTGCCATAGTTGCCACGATTGGCAAGCGGGTTGGCAGATCTAATTTTTTTTTATTTTTAGTCGTTATTGGGAAGACGTTGCTGCACATCTCCTGATTTGTTTCCCTCTGCGGCCTCTAACGTCACCCACGGGATGATATGGGGTGGTGGACATTTTCGTATCGTTTTCTGACATAATATTACAATGCAATGTAAGTTATTTAGTAGATGATAGTAAATGGTCCCATAGGAAAACACAAATGCGTCCATTAAACCGTTTTAATTTTGTGTAATTTGGAAGATAAATCTCAGCGTGTGATGTACCTGGTAGGGCGGTGTAGGAATATACACTGCCTCATATCGTCACCCAGCGATAGAAAGTAACAAACATGGCGATGGGAAGCAGCGACCTTACAACAATTAGAAAATAAATACGGCGGTTAATACGCCAGCCAAGCATGAACGATGGCAAATATCACCCTTATAAGGCAATCTATTGGCATTGCATTTAAATAGGCTGTGATTGGATGGTATGCCGGACATGCAACGAAAACGGATATGTAACAAAAAATGGAATATGGATTACAGCATTCACTTGCCATCAGTTAAAAAAGTTTTAATAAATGCAATTTTACTAAGGCTGACAACAAGAACCACTTGCTGCTTATGTAATTTCAGGTGAGCCCCAGAGCCTCAACATCGTAATAAGTAACATCATATTGACATCAGCCCGAAAAAGTCCACTTCTGAATAAAATATGATCATACGTGGTAGAGCCACAATACAGTTATATTATGGTTGTAGCACGAATAGGCTTGGCTTGACCAGGGTAGAACTACACTCCCATAGAATACTACCGTAAAATAGCACCTTAATGCTGCTGTGTTTCATATGGTTAGTGTAGAGAACCCAAGACACTTTTTGCTGGAAACGCGGCATTCCATCTTAGCCCTCACAGGTGATAACGCATCTGCATTTTGATTCGTAATCGAGGATAAATATAGATGTCTTTTTTATATAGGGGAGGAAGTAAACGAGCATGCGGCTCACCTGATGGTAAGTGACTATCGCCGGCCATGAACAACTGCAATACCAGGGGAACCAGGGGAATTGCAGATGCGTTGCCGGCCTTTTAAAAAGGAGAAACCTCTTTTGTTGAAGGTCCCTAAGTCGTATCGGTCCGGAAAAACCTCTGGTGTTAGTCGATTCCACAAGAAATTTGTGAAATCGACTACCACCAAGAAGAAAACTTCTTCTAAATCACGCAGTGGTGGACCGCCAATAATCCGTCTATAATGCATTCTCTTGCACCGCCACCACACTTATCATATGGTTATGCTAGGCCTTTAGGTTAAAAATGCTTAACTCGATATCTCATAGAATGAAACTAATTTTGATTTAGATGCTGTTATGTATGAACAAGCTTGATTGTGAATGTCGTCTTTCTTACATACGATAAACAAGAAGATCGATAAAAAACCGCGTAAAAGAACATATCGCTGATATGAAGCAATTCTGGGAAATCTGCAGTATGTCAACATGTTCAGGATCGTCTCAACTATTATATCAGATTTGATAGACCACAAATCTATGTACCATGGGTACCTACTATGAAGTGCCCGAGACGCCGGAAATTAAGAAGTTTAAAAGTTAAACGTGATAAAATCCTATCTAATCCTAAGGAAGCCGTTTGAATTTCACTATTGTAAACCGTCTCGTTTATTAATTTATTCACTTTTTATTTTTATTTTTTTAATTAATTTTTTTTAATTGTTTGACAATTTTTTTCGGTAAGAAAATACGAATCACCGGTATCTAGCAGTCAAAGAAAATTTCGTGTTAATTGAACAGAAATATTTTTTTTTGTAGCCTTAAACGAAATAAAAAATAAAAATGAATCTCGGTGGGTGCTGCACCTCTGTTATGTATTTTATTTATTTATGTTATATATATATATGGCCAGGCAGACGTTTTTCTGCCCTTTCCGACGGCCCTTACTATGAAAAAAATCAACAATTCGCAATAAAAAAATATTGAACATCACTTGTCGGGATAAAAGTATCCTATCTCTCAAGTTTTACCAAACTGCACACAGTGTACGAAATTTCATTGAAATCAGTTCAATAGTATAAGAGTTCATCGCGGACAAATAAAGTGACATAATTTTTATATATAAAGAGATATATAAATATATATATATATATATATATATATATATATATATATATATATATATATATATATATAGGCTATTTTCTTTAATTTTTGTATATTTTCATTTTTTTATATTAAATTACAAATTTTTCAAAAAAAGCAATAAATGGTATATATTGTAACTACGGTACAAGTAAATTGATTATTCAAAACATTACAAGAACGTTCGAGGTGAGCACTTTTGGATTTTCCAAATTTATATTTATACTGTTATTTGTGTTTATTGATTACTGTTTTAACCTTTAAGATTGTTTTTTTTTTTTCAATTTATTAAGCATAATTGTTTTACATTATCCAGTACAATACTAGCATATAAATCTCTATCTACACTAGAGAGTCGTCTTATAAAAACAAAGATGTATTAATATTAAATCACAATAATCCAGTATGAAGTACTTACTACAATAAGTATAAGTCTATAAGTATTAAAATTACGTACGTTCAGGGCTAAAGCCATGGACAAATTCAGGGCAGTGCTCGTAGACTGTGGAGTTCGCTGGCGTGTGGGGCCAGCACAGCCAAGTGTCGAACGTACCCTCGCAGTATAAACCTGAAACAAATCATATTGTTTATAGATACGTATAGACAAAACTAATTTTACGATTTTTTGGTATTTAAATTTTATAATGTATTAATGTTCAAAAGCTGAAGGTAGTCGCGCTATGATATCGGGACGTCAAACACCTCAGTCTCATCATGGGTGCTATCACTCGAAACATCGGGTATTAAAAATAAGTAAAATATGTTAAATTAAGCGCGATAAAATCCGTAACGTTATTTTTATTCAACCTCGTGTATTCGTGTAAATATAAGAAATCATGAAGAATAGAACAAAGAAATTTTGCGGCAAGTGATCTAGTCTATCAAAATGCTATACCAAATGTGAAGGTGCTAGTAAGACCATAGTGGCATTAGACCATGAGAACCATTTGGCATGACGATCTCGGTAACGATTACGATCCTTTCCATTGTGAGCTGATCAACAAGTTAAAGTAATTAATGTCGTCACTGTATAATGTCGGATCTGATTGAATATTTAAAGAAAAATTTATATACAAAAACAGAAACGAAAACAAAGATGTGTGCGCTGGAGAAAGCACTAACCCACATGATCACGTGTGTGTCATAGTCGACAGATGAAAACTTAAACAGGAGATGGGCAACAACATGTTCCTGATAACAGATCAAAATAATAAAGAAAAACTTCGGTTGCCCACCCGCCTGCTAAGCCTTGCTGCTATGGCTAGTATCCGCCTTTGAGTCAATCTATCTGCAGCAGAACTTTTGATAGGCTGGTATATGTATTTAATGTATATATGAAATAAAAATGGAATAGCTATTCTTTTATTCAACACTAGCAATTTATAGATTTCGACAACAGCTCCACCTAACGGGTCCATTTATAAATCTAAGCCATCCAGGTTCTCACTCAAACGTACACAAAAAAAATCATCAAAATCGTTCGAGCTATTTTCGAGTTTCAGCGAGACTAACGGACATCAATTGTTTTTTATATATAGAGATAACATGTAGATTATAAACAATAGCAATTGCAAGTGATACTCTTACCACTGGTTCTAAATACAGATCGAAAGGTTCTTGTATAATACAAACAAGCTGGAGATCCGTGACATATAGACGGAGAGGCGGACTGACGGATAGACAAAAAAACAGATAAAAGCAGAAGGATAGACAGATAGATGGATAGGTGGATAAACGGACAAATGGACAGACGGACAGACAAAGAGACAAATAGTGAAGCAAATAGGTGTCTGTTTTACACTTTAGGTTCGAAGCCTAGAAATTAGGCTATATATATATAGTAGGCACGTCAAGAGTAAAGATTTACTCTAGGGAAGCGTCGTTTCTTTGGTAACGTGGCAACCGTTGTTGTTTAAAGGAGTTTTGAGAAAAACATCATCGGGAAGCGTACCATATATTTGCGACGAATTCTTAACGATCTAGATATTATATTTTTTTGTATTTTATGTTGTAACCCACGCATATTAAAGCCATCTATTATTGGTGCATCCAAAGATGATCCTCTTCGCCTACATATAGTAAATTCATTAAGGAATATTAAGTTTTTCAAATATTCTTTTGCTATTATAAGTCAGCACTTAACTACTATCCCACCGGATGGAAAGACAGATTCTGGCAACTTATTCCACTCCTTTTCCGTACGCATGACGCACAATGTAATAAACAATTTGGCTCGAATGCGTGGTACGTCGACAACGAAAGGGTGGAGACTTATTTCTTCTTTAAATTAATTATTAAAAAAAATATTTGTCACCTTCAGGCGGCTTCGTTTGATTATTGCGCAGCGCACACGCGGCGCCGTCTCGCGCGATTCGCTCCGGGTCGTCCATCTCGCCTGCTCAATGCTTGCTCATAGTCGCAGAAGGGTGACTGTAACAAGCAATAGATGGAATTAGATACGATTATTTTTTTAGTTTAGTTCCTTTTTCATTAGCTTTCAATGCCGTTTTTAAAAAGCGATGCATTTTGCAAATTCAAAAAACCTTTTTTGGCCAACAAGTTTATTTATCAATATGTTTATGATGTGATTGATTGAATTGAATGAATGAGACATTCCATCTTAGTCCTAACGGGTTAAAACGCATCTACATATTGATTTGCATACGATGATAGGTGTAGATGTCTATAGGCTATAGCAACCACTTACCATCAGGTAGACTGTGTGTTCGTTTGTCACCATATCCTATAAAATTGGCATTTATATTATATTGTAAGGAATGAGGGAATAAAAGTAAAAGAAAATAAGAAGAATTGAAGGTGGATCTATAATCTCCCACTTGTTTTAGCAGTATAAGGTATCGCGTAGGCGACTAAGAGCGATCAGTCTGTAATTCTACGAGTCTCATGTCGTTATCATACCTGTTGGGCTAAAAAAATACTTCCACGCTGAGGTTCTGCCTAACTAAGGCAAGTGATGTGGTTTTGTTTGTGCAGGAGTTGTTCTAGTGTAAGCAAGAAAGGCGGTGCTGCTGAGAGGCTGCCCTGCGTTATATTGAGATGAGTAGTGTTGCTGTTAATTTGCATACTTTGGTGCTTCCATGTAATTATGTCCTTCACGTTACACCAGTGTGTGATTGTGACCGGTACATATTACGGTTGGTCGTTCTGTGTTTGCTCTATACTGAATGTGTAGTGCTGTACGCTGTCTTATTCCTGATAATAATTAATTGCATAAGCAAGAGAGCAAGTGGAACATGCGCTTTCACATTTTTATTATTTTTCACAATTAACTTCAGAGTAACTTCTAATACGAGTAACATTCTTTTATTTAAATAATTTTGAGAATCATTTCTAACATCACAAGTGGAATAGTTTCTAAAAATATTATTATTATTATTTAATTATTTCACTCTAGTTATTATTTCAGCTGTCCCCGGGCGAGGATGAAATTACAGCAGATCTTCTGAAAGCGGGTGGAAAACCAGTACTTGAAGTTCTTCAGAAGCTCTTTCATTCCGTCCTCCATGGTGGCACTACTCCGGAGGTGTGGAGCAGAAGTGTGGTGGTCTTGTTCTTCAAAAAAAGCGACAACGCTCTCTTGAGGAACTACAAACCGATTTCCCTTCTTGAGCCGCGTCTACGTGCTGTTTTCGAGAGTCATTACGAATCGTCTTGCATGCAGAATCTAAGAATTCCAGCCTCCCGAACAAGTCGGTTTCCCAAAAGGCTTCAGCACCATAGATCACATACATACCCTTCGGCAAATTGCACAGAAGACCGAAGAGTACAATCTGCCACTTTGTCTTGCGTATGTGGACTATGAGAAAGCTTTTGATCAAGTAGAAATTTGGGCGGTGCTGCGTTCCCTTCAGCGGTGCAAAGTGGACTGGCGGTATATCGAAGTGCTGAAGTGTTTGTACAGTAGGGCTACGATGGCTATCCGAGTACAGAACTAGAGTACGAAACCTATCCAACTGCAGAGAGGTGTAAGAAAGGGTGACGCAATGTCTCCGAAACTCTTCACCACTGCATTGGAAGACTTTTCAAGCTACTCCCAACGGATAGGTCTTAAGATGAACATGAACATTTTTAACAGTGGTAGAGCCACGCGGCAGCTTTTGCTTTCGCACGGATGGGCCGGCTCGAACCGGGGTGGTACCACGTCCTCACAGAAAACCAGCGTGAAGTAGAGGTTAACCTCTGCGTTTCGCTTGGTGAGTGCAGGTGGCCGGAGGCCCCTTTTACTGGAAATGAGGCATTCCATCTTAGTCCTCACGGTTGACAGCGCATCTACATTTTGATTTGTAATAGAGGATAGATGTAGATGTCTATGGGCCGCAGCAACCACTTACCATCAGGTGGACTGTGTGCTCGTTTTTCACCCTTATCCTATAAAAAAAAAAGAACATAACAAAAATCATGTTTAACGTCCATGTCACACCTATGCCGTTAGTTGTTTGGAGCACTAAACTCGAAGTTGTTGACGAATATGTTTACCTAGGATAAATAGTCCGACTAGGTAAGTCCAACTTCGACCGAGAGATCAATTAACGGATTCAACTCAGATGGGCAGCGTTCGGGAAATTACGGCACATCTTCTCGTCAGGTATACCTCAAATCTAGAAAACGTAGACTGTACAACCAGTGCGTGTTGCCAGTAATGACTTACGGATCTGAGACGTGGTCCTTCACTGCTGGGCGTATGAGGAAGCTCAAGGTCGCTCAGGGAGCTATGGAGAGGGCTATGCTCGGAGTTTCTCTGCGTGATAAATTTAGAAATGAGGATATCCGCATTAGAACCAGAGTAACCGACATATCCCAACGGATTAGTAAGCTGAAGTGGCAGTGGGCCGGCCATATAGCTCGAAGAATCGCCAACCCATGGGGAAGAAAGGTTCTCGAGTGGCAGTCTCGTACCGGCAGGCGAAATGTAGTGCGTCCCCGCACCAAATGGAGTGACGACCTGGTATGACATGCAGGAAGTCAATGGATGCAAGTGGCTCGGGACCGTGCTTTGTAGCTTTGCAGTGGACTTGTGAAGGATTGTAATGATGAAAATGATGATCTCAGCTATATTTTCTAGTGATATTTAAATTTAGAATTAACAATCAGCGGTTCTTTAATGTTTTCTATACCGATACGCATCTATTCTGTAATAGCACAAAAAATAAAATATGCGTTTTAAAAGTGTACTGCAGTTTCCATCCCATCGATTTGGTTAGTAATAAAAAAGATCAGAAACTCCACAAACCTATTTTATTAAATTATTCGAAGCCACTGTTTAACTGCTATTTTACCTGATGGTAAATGATGATGCAGCTAAAAATGGTGAAGTACACTGACCTAACAAAAGCCTATTTACTATTACCAGGAAGACATCCACATTGTAATCTGATGGAAAGGCAACATAGGAAACCAATTGGTTCGAATGCGTGGTAAGTCGACAACGAACGAGCGGAGGCTGACCGAGCATCTGCTCATCCGATGGCTATTGGCAAGTGCGGATAGTAGAGTATTCGCAACAGTCAGAACTGTTTTCGGTCAAAACTTTATTTGACTAACGAAGTAGTCAAAAGCACTTTGTTACTGGCCAAACCTGATTTTAGGGAAACTTTTTCGTAGAGTATACTACTTTTTCCGATTTCTATTTGAAAACGCAATAATAGTGACAGTAAGTCGACAGTAGGTTGAGGTTTGGCTGGAGTGGCCAAACCAGTACACAGTGGAAGTGTGGAAGTTTATGAGTTTATTTTTAATAAAGTTATCTATGCTTGAATTTTTTATAGAGTAATGGTGACGAACAAGCACACAGTACACCTGATGGTAAGTGTATTCTGTGGCTTATAGACATCTATATCTATTCTCCATTAAAAATAAAAATTACGGTTGCGTAAAAATTAGGTGGCAACCTATGAAGACTAGATGATATACTTCGTTTCCAGTATAAAGTGATAAAATAAAAAAATTTGTACAACCGGCTTCAATATAAATAAAATTGGACGGCTCCGTGGCGCAGTGGCTTAGCAAAGAGTTGTTGCGCTGGAGGCCGCGGGTTTGAATCCCACACAGAACAAGAATTTGTGCCCACAAACAATTTTTCCAGGTCTGGAAGTTTGTTCTCGTGCAATCTATATTTGTGAACTACCTCCACGATACAGTAGAAAATCCTAGTGTGGGGGTAACGTATTCTTAAAAAGAAAAAAAATGAGAACATCATAAATGTAGTCATCACCATCATCATCATCATCATTACGGCCTTTCATAAGTCCACTGCTGAACATAGGACTCCCCCAAGGAATGCCACAAAGCACGGTCCTGAGCCACCTGCATCTTCCGTCTTCCTGCATGTCTTACCAGGTCGTCACTCCATCTCGTGGGGGGTCGCCCTACACTTCAACTACCGGTACGAGGCTGCTACTCGAGAACCATTCTTCCCCTTCGGTTGTCGGTTCTTCGAACTATATGGCCGGCCCACTGCCACTTCAGCTTACTAATACGTGGGGCTATGTCGGTTACTCTGGTTCTACTTCGGATACCCTCATTTCTTAGTTTATTATGCAGAGAAGCCCCGAGCATAGCCCTCTCCATAGCTCGCTAAGCGACGTTGAGCTTCCTCATACGCCCAGCAGTGAAGGACTACGTCTCAGATCCGTAAGTCATCACTGGCAACACGCAATGGTTGTACAATTTTGTTTTGAGGTATGTCTGACGAGAAGATGTGTCGTAGTTTCCCGAACGCTGCTCAGCCGAGTTGAATCCGTCGATTGACCTCTTAGTCGAATTTGGACATACCTACCTAGTCGGACAATTTGTCCCAAGTAAACATACTCGTCAACAGCTTTGAGCTTAGTGCTCCCAACAACCACCAGCATAGGTGTGACATTGACATTAAACATGACCTTTGTTTTGTCCATGTTCATCTTAAGACCTATCCGTTGGGAAACACTATTGAGGTAGTTGAGCATTATGCTTAGTTCCTCCAGCGATTCTGCCATAAGGACTATATCGTCTGCAAATTAAAGGGGATTGATGTACTCGCCATTGATGTTAATATCGTATCCTTTCCAGTCCAGAAGCTTGAAAACGTCTTCAATGCAGCGGTGAAGAGTTTCTGGGATATAACGTCACCCTGTCTTACACCTCTCTCCAATTGGATAGGTTTCAAACTCTGGTTCTGTACTCGGATAGCCATCGTAGCCCTTCTCTACAAGCACTTCAGCACTTCGATATACCGACAGTCAACTCGGCACCGCTGAAGGGACTGCAGCACCGTCCAAATTTTGACGGAATCAAAGGCTTTCTCATAGTCCACATACGCCAGGCATAGTGGCAAATTTTACTTCTCGGACGTCTGTACAATTTGCCAAAGGGTACGAATGTGGTCTTAGTGCTAAAGCCCTTTCGAAAACCGGCTTGTTCGGGAGGCTGGAAGTCGTCAAGTCTGCGCGCAAGACGATTCGTAATGACTCTCGAAAACAGCACGTAGACGCGGCTCAGAAGGGAAATCGGTCTGTAGTTCTTCAAGAGAGCGTTGTCACCTTTCTTGAAGAACAAGACCACCGCACTTCTGCTCCACGCCTCCGGTGTAATGCCACCATGGAGGACGGAATTAAAGAGCCTCTGAAGGACTTCCAGTACCGGTTTTCCACCCGCTTTCAGAAGCTCCGCTGTAATTCCATCACCTGGGGCCTTGCCGTTTTTAAGGTGCTGGAGAGCCATTCTCATCTCGCTCAGATTGACATTCGGGATATCTTCGGAATAGTATTGGATAAGACTCGCTCTTGGATCGTTACTCACAGTTGCGTGTGGCTCCAAAGATGACGTGTAAAGCTGCCCATAGAACCTCTCAATCTCACTCAAAATCTCAGTTGTCCCGGAAACGATGCTGCTACGCTCGGTCTTTAGCTTTGATAGTTGGCTCTTTCTGGCAGACAGAACCCTGGCAAAGACTTTGGAGCCTTGGTTCCTCTCGATCGCTTCTTCAATACAAGCTGTATTGAAGTTGCAAAAGTCCCGCCGCATGCATTTAGAAATATATCTGTTCAGTTGCCTGTATGCTGTCAAATCTGTTGAAAAATGCAGCTTCAACTCCCGTCTAACAGCCATGAGATTAAGAGTGTGATCGGAGAATTTTTGTGTGTTCTTCTGCGGCGGGTCTTGCAAAACTTAGCTCCGACCGCATGGACAGTTTCCACGGGCTTGTCATTCATATCGTCCACTTCATTGCAGTCTTCTAGGCACTGAAAACGGTTTTGTAACTTGAGCTGAAAGATTTCGGGAATCTGGAACAGAGCACGAGGGGGACGGAGCGTTGACTTCATTAGACGAGACCTCTCGAACTTAACGTTTAGGTTGAGTGTGCCTTTAACCATTTGGTGATCGCTACCAGTTTTGAACTGAACAGTTGTCGCCTGGTCGTCATAATGAAGTCAATCTCATTTTTGTCGAACCGTCGGGGCTCGACCAGGTCCACTTTCTGTGGGGCCGCTTCTGGAAGAAAGAGTTCATCATAAAGAGTCCCTCTTTCTCCATGAAGTCGGCCAGCTGCTGGCCCCTTGGGTTCCGTTGCCCTAATCCGAATTTCCCTACTTTCAGCTCACGGTTCTCTCTTGTGCCTAGTTTTGAGTTGAAGTCTCCCATTAACAACGTATAGTGGGTTTTGGAGGAATGTATGGCTCTAGAGATATCCTCAAACATTTCCTCCACCTCCTCATTTGGGGTGTGCCGAGGTTGTTGCGTAAACCTGTATGATTTTCAGCGAATACCGTTTGATGATTCTGAGTATAAGGTACGCAACCCTCGTCGACACACTCTCAATCTTTACCACGTTGTTAACGAGAGACTTGTGGACGATAAATCCGACACCTCCTTGGGACAGATGGTCGCCCTTCCGGTGATAGAGCAAGTTGCCGGATTCGAGGATTACCATGTCCTCCCCCTCTCTTCGGACTATCCCTATCCTATTATATGCCAGCGTAACTTGTCTATCTCTTCTTCCAGGTCCACGATCTTCTCGTCAGTCCTTAGGGTGCGTGCGTTTTATGTTGCCGGAACGAGTCGTCTTAGGTGGCAACCGAACCTCCACCGGAGATTCTTAGCAACTCCTGCCCCGCCGTTACCATTGTCGCCACCGTAGCCAGGAATAGCGGGGCCGCCGGGGACTGAGGGCCGTTTATTATTGTCATTGCTCATGGGGGGTATATTGCCATAGTGGCCACGCTTGGCTAGCGGGTTGGCAACCGCAGTTTTTTTATTCTAATTTTTGCTGTTATCAGAAAATCCTGCTGCCCATCTCCTGCCTGTTTCCCTTTGTCGCCTATTACGACACCCACGGGAAGATATGGGGTAGTGGATATACTTAACCGCCACTACACGGCAATGTAGTCGAAGTCAATTAAATACGCCTTATTTAAGATAACTCAAAAAGGCCAGTTCTTGATCAATTTTATATGTAACCACATGAGAAACACCAACTTTCAAATAAAAAAGAATTATCAAAATCGGTTTACCTTGAAAACAGTTCTGAGGAAATATACATAAAAAATACAGAGTAATTGAGTACCTCCTCCTTTTTTGAAGTCGGTTGAAAAAGGTCTTCTTTACTATGTACCAATCATGAAGCACACAGCAGCATTAAGCAGCTATGAGCTTGCTTACAAAATACCTACGGCAACTTAGCATGCTCGTTTGCCCCCTGTTTTATAAAACTATTGCCTGAAGGGCAGGCCTTTAATAATTCCGAGAGTGATTTTTTATAAAGCTCTGCCTACTGGCATCACTAAAAGTGAATGCATACGAATCTATGTTGAAGTTAAATAATAGTTTTAAACATTTTGACATAGCGTAAAATGAATCTTTGTTGTTTTCATAATTTCCGTAATGGATTCAAAAAAAATCCATTTGCATTTCATTACGCCTGTTCTAATAATATATTACACCAGATCCAAATCACACAGACCAGTGAGAGATAGCAATAACAGACTTATGATCTAAGCGTCATTATGCCAACTAAGTGTGACGATTAATGTAAATCCATTAACGTGAGAAGCCTATGGGAAATTTGATTACATAATAATAAATAATAATAATTTATTATGTGGTTAAGAGGGTATCCATGTCGCCACTAAATATCTGAGTTTCGGTCTGAAAGGTAGAGAGTATAAAAACACGTTGTCATGAATTCCATCTTATTTCTCAGAGAAGACAACGAAACTGTAACGGCATTTGTTTGAAGGTGGTTGCAAGTATCCACAAGTAGCCACCTACCCGCCCTGACTTTACCAGGGTAGCATCTATTAATGTAGCGTTATTTACAATAAAGATAATCAAATACCATTTATTTTATCAGTTATTTGATATGAAAAAAAACTCCAAGTTTTTCGTATAAAATATTTCTTAGATCACTGCCGGCATTGCTATCTGTTCGTAAAGTTTAATTACAATCGGTTCCCTTATTGCGAATATTAGCCCAGACAGACAGAAAAACAAGTTTAAATGGTTAATCATGTCTGGAATCGAAATAACATCTTTAGCTCAATATAAGGTAGTTATATAAATACTTCAATTTTATTTATATGTACATATAGATGTAGAAAACAAGAACAAAACACATAACATACTTTATTAAACAGTCGGCTTTTGTTTTGATTTTCCAATCCTCTCTTTAGAATGATCCTCTTAAATGCCTGGCGATTTGTTCTGCAACAACGTTTAACTTTTGAAGATATTTCGGAGAGGAATATTATTAAATTGTTTTGTAAACTTCGTAAGCTCTTGTGGAATCCATTAAATAATTAGTATAAATTGTTCTTAGTTAAGCAAAACTAGCTTTTCAATGAAGTTATCTATGTTCAATCTGTGAGACTTTTAAAGAGTAAGGGTGACTGAGCACAAAGTCCACCTGACAGTAAGTGGATACTTTGGGCCATAGACATCTACATCTATCCTTGATTAAGATACGTCGTCAGCCCTGAGGACTGAGATGGAATGCATCTCCGGTTCTCTACACTTACCATACGAAACACAGCAGTACAAAGCTGCTATTTTACGCTGGTATTCTGCGAAAGCGTGGTCCTTCTCCGCTCGAGCTGTCCCATTCGTGCTACACACAATATAGCTACATCATGGCTCTACCACGTATAAATTCTTATTTTTGTGAACTTCACATATCCATTTCTGTATGTGTGGAGTAAAGATGAAGTCTCTATACGTCTCGTCGCTGGACAGTCGCATCCTTTTATTAATCGACTTCAAAAAGGAGGAGGTACACAATTCGACTGTTTCATTTTTCTTATTTTTACGTGTTTTACCTCATAACATTTTTCTACGTGAACCGATTTTGATATTTTATTTATTTGAAATCTGGTGCTTCTCACTTGGTCCCCTATGAAATTGGACGTGGTTATGCAAAAAGGATCCAACCTGAGTTTGTGTCAACAATGTTGACTTGAAGAATAATGTTTGTGGTCTATACTATTATGTGATGTAACAATTTTAGCAAACATAACACAAATAAGAAAAAAAATTACAAACAGATAGAAACCATTCTGATAATTTGAGTTTATGATATTTGAAGTATGGATACCTTAAATATCATAAACTCAAATTATCTTATCGCGGGTTGGATCCTTTTTGCATAACTACGTCCAATTGATCAAGGTCTGATTGTTCGTTTTTGAGTTATTCTCAATAATTTATATTGAAGTCGGTTGTACATAATTTTTAATTTTACCACTTGTTTCTGAAAGGTTCATGAAGCAACAATCCGACATTTAATACAAAAAATGTGTGATCCAACACATTTTATGTAATATAAATAAATTGTTTACGTTACAAGAGTTTCCCTCGAGATGACGCTATAGGAGAGTATAGAATGCGCATATGCACAATAACGAAGGTGTTGGAGTATATAAAAACTATTTGTTTATAACCTTTTGTATATGCTGTTTGAAAAAAATGTTTTAAAATATTTTGACATATTATCAAAATAACTTCGGATGCGCACTGAACAAGACTTTATGCATTAATAAAAATATTTAAAGTTCTCCGAGCTAACTGACACAATGTTTATCTGGCGTCGAGAAGTAACAGCGATGATTGCTAGCTACCCGCTCTGTCTTCGTCTGGGTAAGATCTATGAATGTGGCGTTATTTACATTAAAGATCAATTTATTTTTTAATTTTTTTTTGTTTTATATAATCTCCAAGAATTTAAGATAAAATATAGCCTAGATAACAGAGTAATAACTAAAAATCAGTTCAGCGATTTGGAAGATTAGTTTGGGCAGACAAACAGAGATTTAAAAAAAAATACTATATTGTGGTTGTAGCTTGAATAGGTTGGCTCAACTAGGGAAAGACCACGCTCTCACAGAATACCAGCGTAAAATAGCAGCTTAACACTGCTGTGTTTCGTATGGTTTGTGTAGAGAACCGAAGACCTTTTACTGGTATCAAGGCATTCCATCTTAGTCCTCACGGTTGAAAACGTATCTGCATTTTGATTCGTAATCCAGGATTGATGTAGATGTCTATGGGCCACAAAAACCACTTACCATCAGGTGAGCTGTGTGCTAGTTTGTCACCCTAATTCTATAAAAATATATATACAATTACAATAACCTTCTGAACTTAATGGAAGTCAGTTATTTTTATAATACGAACAGACACTTCAATTTGATTTAAATATGTATGTATAGATTATGTGACTTCGTGCCCTTGAGGCCGTGTATCTTGTGAATAAAATTAACACATTCAAACAACAATCAAACAAAAAAACAACAAACCCAGAAATATATATTTTCAAGTGTTGTATGGTGAAATGAAATGTGTTTATTCTTAAGACGTCAGAAATTAAAATTTAGTTTAGACGGCTCCGTGCCGCAGTGGCTTAGCAATGAGTTACTGCAATGGCCGCGGGATCGAATCCCGCACGGAACAAGTATTTGTATGGCCTGCAAATACTTGTTCTGGATCTGGATATTTGTCCTTATGTAATTTATGTGTGTAAACTACCTCACGATTTAGAGAAACTACGATACCTTCTAATTTATTTGACACTTTGATAACATTATTAAAAAGAAAATGTAATCATTGGTATGTGTAAGAAGTACCGCCGTTAAAGTTAACAATCAAGCGGGAATTAACGCTAGAATAGTATGAACACGGAGACGTCGTTGTAGAAACATTTGGTATGCGCGACGCGACAGCATTTTCGATACTTATTAACATTAGAGTGTCTTATATTTCTCACTTAAACTTAAACATGAACTATACTAACGTTTAATCAATTAATATTTTTTTAAAGAAATTCTGTGTCAATGTTATTTTAAGGGTGACAAGCGAGGACACAGCCCATTTGACGGTATGGAATGTCTTGTTTCCAGTAAAAAGGGAAACCCTTTCTCTTCACTCGCCATACAAAACATGATAGCATTAATGTACTATTTTAAGCTGGAATTCCGTAAGAGCGTGCTCCTTTACCGATCTACAACCATAATATAGTTGCAAGGTGGCTCTACCTCGCGCATTTCTAGAGGTAGTACTGAGGCATAATATAGAAGAAAAAATATTTTTTTACGTATTGCGGCAACATTGAAGAAAATCATTAAATAATTAACTAAATATAAAAAAAATGGATTACAGCAACAACAAGGCCACCGACTTAGCATAATGCTACAGTAAGAGTTACTACAGGGCTAATATTCTGTCGGAGCCTATAATCACTTAGGATTTAACAAAAGTAAACATTAAGTCTAATAGTTATAATCTTATCTTCTTCTAGTATATAAAAATAATATTTGTTTCTTCGTATTTTATGCTGCCATACCATTCATCAGATTGGAGCAAAACTTGGTCAACATATTGCTTGCACTTCCGCGAAGGTTATAGGCGTGGTTAGACGAGTTGGAGTTGAAAGTCGATATCCAGAAATCACCCGTACAAAGCCGGAGTATGTAATATTATTTTGTACTTTAAACTAGCTAACGTACCCTGTTATATTTTCCTATACGTTATGACTTTGTAAGAATACTTTTTCTTTACCAGCCCGTAAATGTCCGCTGTTGTATAAAGATTTTTCCGTTGCAGCAAAGATTTGCCTTAAACATCACGTTTGTAAGACGGTTTGACGGTAGCAGACAGACGTCTCGCACCTTAGATGCTGTTGCCCGTCACCAAGCCAAGTCGCCAAGTGAGTAAATCAAACTTGGAGCTTTAACAACAAAGTTCCAGAGAATTGAGGGCATAAAAAGTCCGAAATTAGCGGACTCTGGTATAAAAACCTATTCAACAAGCCCCATCTTTAAAACAGTAATTTTAAAAAAATCGACTGCGTATAAATGTTTAATGAAAAGAGAAATATTTTATACTATATGTCACTCCCACAATTAAGACGAATCTAACAACACCTCATATGTTATAGAATAGAATAATTTTTATTCAATATTGATTATAAGTAATTCTTATTGAAAGTATTTTTTACTTTACCACTGGTTCAAAAAAAATCCTCTGTTCTGGGAAGAACCAGCAAGAAACTTTTTAAAATAAATTTTACAATATAAATGATTACAAACTATTTACAAAAAAAATATTTTATAAACAGCTTGGAAGCGATCACCTCATTCTCAGCGGATAACCCATGTATTAATTTATATTATAATATTATATTTTATTATTTATATTATAAATAACCTAACCTAACCTAATCCTTTTATACAGCTTTTGTTTAAATATTTAAACTTGATAATAGGGATACCTTGTATATTTTCTGTGACTTTGTTAAAATCCATCTAGCCGTTTAGGCTACAGAACATGCCAAAGAAATAGACATACATACATACATACAGACTATCTAAAGATATAAATATCTTTTCAGGATAGTCGGGTAAAAAAGGGAGAAAACGTGTTTACTTTTTCTACTTCAATCCCAGCATTAGCTAAATTTAGATTTGTGTAGCTATGCTGGCGCTTAAAATTTATTTTAGTTATTCAGAATTATTTAGTGCCGCACGTAATTAGTGCATGACCTAAATAAGTGAATTTAGCTTTGCCGACCGTGCTCGAGTTACGTCGTGACCGAATATGTGTCCGTTTGTGAAAAATAAATCGAATTTTTTACGTGTTAGAGCCACGTTGCTAACTACATTATGGTTTTGGCACGAAAACAACATAAGTGAAAATAAACCGGTAATCATTTTATCATCATCACCACCATTTCAGCTCATCACAAGTCCAATGCGGAACATAACCTCCTCTAAGGAATGCCACAAAGCACAGTCCTGAGCCACTTGCATCCATCAACTTTATGCATCTTTTGTCATATCATTAGAATAGAATAGAATAGAATAGAATGATTTTATTCAATATTGATTATTACATAATACTTATTCAAAGTCACTTTTTATTTACCACTGGTTCGGAAAATACCTCTGTCCTGGGAAGAACCAGCAGGAAACCCAGCGGGACTTTTCTTTTAAACATAACTTCACTTAACTATAATTTTGTTTATACAATTTGAAATAAATTTTCATAGTTTCAGCATGGTGGCGATCACCTTATTCCCAGGGGTTATTTTCATTCATGTATTCATTTTACATCTTACCATTTGATATGTGGTAGAACCACGCTGCAGCTATATTATGGTTGTGGCACGAATGGCTTGGTTCGACCGGGGAAGGACCACGCCCTCACAGAATACCAGAGCAAAAAAGCAGCACTTTTCTGCTATTTTTCGAGTATCGGGTAACCCTGTTCAATAGTGACGAAGCAAGTTTATTTTATTCCGGGGATAATGAATCTGCAGATTTATTCTTACACGGATACAGGTTACTGTGTGCAACAGCTTCCACTTACCATCAGTACTGCATACTCGTTTGTCACTTACACTTTTATGAAAAGTTATATATGTGATTCACAAGCATATTCCGTACTTCCGAATAAATGTATATTTTTAACTCGCAGCAAGGAAACGACGGTATTAATGGTGAAGCTATTTTCTACTGCCATCCATTAGTCACGCTCAAAGTTGTACACGAATAGATTGCTGAGCCTATAACTTTTCAGAGAGGTTATTTAAGATTATGGGACACTTTGCTGAGTAGTGGCGATATAAAAGAGTCTATCATCCTATTTTCCCCCTTCTGTATCATATGGTAACTTTGAAGAAAGTTAGAGAGACATTGTGGTCTCTGATAGATTGCTATATATTTATCATTCCGTATAATAATGTTGTCCGGATCGAATGTTGGTCACGGTGACCTGTCTCAACGGTCTCAACTATCCTTCTGCGCAGGACAGCATTATAGTGGATGAGTGCGTGCACAAACACCGGTACACTCTCTATTCCCTCACTCCCATAGTCCGATGGGACAGCAATCCATCGACCGAAATGAGATCATGTGCAGGATTAACAACTTACGTACTTTCCACAGCGGAAACCGCCAGCTTTGAGACTCCGGGATGCTGCTGAGAATAATTGACAGAAAAACTGCAAGGAAGCTGGGAGTCCTTGCAAAGGTCCGGCGATACTTCACGCCGGGACAGCCGCTTACTTTATATAAAGCGTAAGTCCGGTCGTGCATGGAATATTGCTGCCATATATGGGCTGGTGCTGCAAAATGCCACCTAGCAGCTCTGGACTCAATGGAAAGGCGTGCTAAGAGGCTTATTGGCCCGAATTTGGTTAAAACCAAATTCGGGCCAATAAGCCTCTTAGTTACCAGCCTCGAACACAGACGTAAAGTAGCCAGCCTTTCAGTTTTCTACGGGATGCATTTGGGAGAGTGTGCGCAGTAATTACATAATTTAATTCCCCCTCTCCCTTCCACCATCGGACAACCAGACGTTCGGCTAGTCTCCACCCTTTCGTTGTTGACTTACCACGCATTCGAACCAAACGGTTCGCCACGTCGTTCATCAAGCGTACATCAAATGAGTGGGATAAGTTGCCAGCATCTGTCTTTCCATCCGATTACAGTGTGGGTGTCTTCAAGGCAAGAGTGAAAAGGCTTTTGTTAAGTCAGTGCACTTCACCATCTTAGGATACAACACCACTTACAATCAGGTGGGATCGTAGATAAGCGCCGGCTTAGTAGAATATTAAAAAAAAATCAAAATCAATCCACCCGCTTAGGAGTTCAGTGAAAAACACACGTACAGAACAATTATAAACATATAAAGATTAAGGTGTTATCAGAAAGAAGAAGCCCATTAGCTATTCCACTTTTCCTCTGTCACCTCTTATAACTTCCATGGGACGATATAACGGAACCTTAAACCTGCTTTTATTCTATGCCTATGAAGTACACTACTGAGCCTAAGCCTCACCACAGAGTAGGGTAGGCGGATATTACCATAGTTGCCACGCTTGGCAGGCGCTGTTTTTTTTATAATTTGAGTTGTAATCTGGTTGGAAGATGCTGCTGCGAAACTGCTGTTTCAGTTTCCCTTTATCGCCTCTTACGACACCCATTTGAAGGCATGCGGTAATAGATATCTTTACACCGAAACTACAGTTTACCTGCCTTAACTGATTAAAAATGTTGACTTTGACTTTTATAAATATTTTCTTGTGATCTTCATGTGCCCGTTGCTTTCTTATAAGATGCGAGGCAAATAAACATGAGATAATTATACTTGCAAATCACGTCATGTTGAAGTTATTACGTAAAACAAATTCAATGTCAAATATAAACGTGTAAATATACCTATACTCGAAGGTATTTTGAATATTCATGTCAGTACATTCAAACTTGAACTTCGAATTGGAATTGTCCATAATTGTTTTGTTTTTATGAGAGAATAGAATAGCATAAAATAATTTTTATTCAGTATAGATAACAAGAATACTTATAATACTCTAAGTATAATACTTATAGAATGGATACCAGCATAAAATAGCAGCTTAATGCTGATGTGTTTCGTATGGTGAGTGTATAGAACCGGAGACCCTTTCTACTGGAAACGATCCGTATTATTCTATGTATTATAATATATAGTAGTTCATAATATGCTGTACAATAAAATATGATAACATTTAGAAACAGTATAGTGGGGATCACTTTTTGATATAAGGCCTGCATATTTTCTGGCACTTTGTTGTAAAAGCGTATATATTGCCCCATGATGAAATTACTGACTCTTTGGAGTCGATAATTGATAAAATCAGGCGTTTCTTTGCGGAAATCCATTATAATGGGATTGTTATAACTAATTTGCTTAATTCCGCGTAAAGAAAGAAAATGATGTGTCCTGCCCAGTTTTAAGGGGACCTCCCACCCTCCCTCAATCGCGCGCACTATACCCGTCGCCGTTACTCCCAGCACTACCACCCTCTGCACCACCACACTAGGCACGACACACCACTCTTGAAAATACGACACGTGTTTCACCTCTACACGAGGCATCCTCAGGTGAAGTAGACTCTGCGGAGGCTGGCCGCTAAGCGTGTCGTATTTTCAAGAGTGTTGTGTGGTGCCTAGTGTGGTGGTGCTGAGGGTGGTAGTGCTGGGAGTAACGGCGACGGGTATAGTGCGCGCGATTGAGGGAGGTCCCCTTAAGACTGGGCAGGACACATCATTTTTTTTCTTTACTCGGAATTAAGCAAATTTGTTATAACAATCCCATCTTTGGAGTCGATTAACTGATATTTGTTGTTTAACTGGCTTGTTATTGTCTTTTTAATAAAACAATATCAACATCATGTTCATTTCGATAACATCGTGGCGCAACGGCTTAGCACTGAGCTGCGGCACTGAGGGACGCAAGTTTGAATCCCGCACGGAACTAGCATTTGTGTGGCCCACAAACAATTGAACCGGGACTGGCTGTTTTTTCTTGTGTAATTTATGCATGCGCTTCTATGATACAGGAGATAATGCTAGTGTGGCGCGGTAACTTTTTTTTTAAATAAAAATAAATAAATATAATTCAACAGTCAATTATGTTACCTCGCAGTAAATAAATCTTACGTGATAATCAGAGCATGGTCTGTCTGTGTGCCAAATACCATATAAATCCGTTAAGCTGTTTAGGCGTGATTGAGTAACAAATGTCCTAACATCTTTCTCCTGCCAACTTCACTAGAACTACGAGTAAGTAGACATTTATACCGTGCTAAAAGTAAGTGTATAAAGTGAAAGTAAAAGAAGCCTACGGCATAGATATCATTCGAATTATATTGTTTTTACCGGACTGTGCAATGGGAGAAGTGTAATTTGTTTTTACCCGCCTGCGAGACGCCAAGGAGGGTGACGTGTTTATATTAAATAATAATATTTTTTTAATAGAAATAGGGCGACAAACGAGCACACAGTCCACCTGATGGTAAATGGTTGCTGTGACCCATAGACATCTACATTTATCCTCGTTTGCGAATCAAAATGCAGATGCATTGACACCCGTGAGGACTTAATAGGAATGCCTCTTTTCCAGTAAAAAGGGTCTCCGGTTCTCTACACTCACCATACGAAACACAGCCGTGTTAAACTGCTATTTTACGCTGGTATTCTGTGAGAGCGTGGTCCTTGCCCGGTCAAGCCGACCCATTCGTGCTACAACTGTACTACTAATATAGCTGCAGCATGGCTCTACCACGTATAAAAATAATAATAATAAATAATACGTTTATTTCGATTACCTTGTTAACAACATGTTATTGAGAATTCCCAGTGAGTAATCAGAGGATACTCGTGTTGGGAATGATCCGCTACTACCCTTAAGGAATACAGAAAAGTTAGATTACAAAAAGTTTAACCTCTAGAAAATTTGTAAATAGTATGTGTATATTAAGGAGTGTGTGAATGTGAGTGTAGGAGTGTTGTTGTATGTATGATGTGGGGGTGTGTGTGTATGTGTTGGTGGATGAAGAAAGTAAAGTAAGAAGACTAGTTGCCTTGCAAAATAAAATTTTACTGATCAAATATGAAAGACGGCATACTGTTAGACTGTTATCTGTAAATATATAAGATGGTGGTGAGATAGATTTTAAGATAATAAATAGAATCAGGCGTTACTTTGCGGAAATCCATTATAATGGGGTGGTTATAAATTAATTTGCTTAATTCTGCGTAAAGAAAGAAAATGATGTGTCCTACCCAGTTATAAAAGATTTTGCTGTGACCCATAGACATCCACATCTATCCTCAATAAAGAAACAAAATGCAGATGCGTTGTCACCCGTGAGGACTAAGATGGTATGCCTCTTTTCCAGTAAGAAGGGTCGCAGATTCTTTATACTCACCTTACGAAACAGCAGCGTTAAGCTGCTATTTTACGCTGGTATTCTGTGAGAGCCTGGTCCTTCCCCGGTCGAGCCGACTCATTCGTGCCACAACTATACTATTAATATAGCTGCAGCATAGCTCTACCACGTAAAAACTGTAAATTCGTTTGTTACTTTAATTTTATGAAAAAGATTTCCCGCGGCGTGAGGACCGTCCGTATATACAAAGCTTTATTGATGCTCTTTTAAAGTAGAGAAAAGGAAATTCTACCCCACTGAAAATTGCATCCTTTCTCGTGTAATCCTATTCGTACTACATTATTACGAGAATGTGAAAGTTTGTGAGCATGTATGGATGTTTGTTACCTTTTCGCGCAAAAACTACTGAATGGATTTTAATGAAACTTTACAATAATATAGCTCATACACCAGAATATCACACAAGCTAATTCATAAAGAGAAAAAAGATAATTCATAAAAATATTGTGTAAGTTGGCCAACATATAATGATAAATGTTATGTAATTCTGAAATAAAACTGTCAGCTGTGAGCTACTTTGGCGTGAACACGCATTACGCAAAAACCTGTAAACCGATTTGAATGGGACTTACAGTGACAAATAGCTGATGTTATAATATGTTATAAGGAGTAACTTAGGCTACTTTTATTTTAAGGTACCGCGCAAAACAAATTTCCACGCGGGCGTTGTCGCGGGGATTTAGGCTGTTATAGGGGCTAGTCTATGAAATAATAAGAATTTTTTTTATTGTATGCAGATTATTGGCTGCAGATGTCCCTTGGCTGCAGTAGACCTCTACCATTAGCAGGAAGATGAATTCGTTTGTCACTTTAGTTTTATAAAAATTGATACACATATTTAAGCGTTTACACGTAAGGATTTTTTTTTTAAAAAAAACGTTACCCTCACACTAGGATTTTCTCCTGTGTCGTGGAGGCAGTTTACAAACATAAATTGCACAAGGACAAATATCCAGACCCGGAACAATTATTTGTAGGCCATACAAATACTTGTTCCGTGCGGGATTCGAAACACGCGGCCCCCAGCGCAACAACTGATTGCTAAGCCACTGCGCCACTGAGCCGTATTATCTATTATCTATTGTGTACGACCGTATTTTAACAAAGCAACGAACGACCGATCGGGCGCCAGAATAAAAATATACTGTTATTTTAAATATACATTCCACTTTTTACGAGTTGAGCGAGAAATGAATTTAGCATGCAGGATTGCTTACACACGTAAGCAATCCTGCATGCTAAATTCATTTCTCGGCAGTGAAACAATATGCACTACACCTTATCGCCCTGTGTGACATAATAGACGACAGAGGGCAACAAACCATGCGATGGCGGATCCGTGGTGCAGTGGCTTAGCAATGAGTTATTTATGGTTGATGGTTGATAATAACCCCTGGGAATGAGGTGGTCGCTTCCAAGCAGTTTCTAAAATAAATTTTGTAAATAGTTCGTAATCATTTATATTGTAAAATTTATTTTAAAAAAAATGTCCCGCTGGGTTTCTTGCTGGTTCTTCCCAGGACAGAGGGTATTTTTTCGAACCAGTGGGAAAGTAAAAAATTACTTTCGATAAGAATTACACATGTAATGTATATTGAATAAAAATTTTTCTATTCTATTATTCTATTCTATTCTATTCTATGTAAGAATGGTTGGCGAAGGAGCCCACAATTGATGGGGAAAAGCTCTTGAGTGGGAGCCTCGTACTGGTAAGCGAAGTATTGAGTGGTTCGTCACTAGATGAACTGACGACCTGGTAAGACTTACAGGAAGTCAATGGATGGATGCAGGTGGCTCACGACCGGGTTGTATGCCACACCTCAGCGAATGCATATATTCTGTATAACTTGTGAAGGGTTGAGGGAAGGGAATGATGATGATTTTTTTTTACTATAAGGTTGAAAAACGAGCACACAGTCTACCTGATGGTAAGTGGACACTGTGGCTCCTAGACATCTACATCTATCTTTGGTTATGAATCAAAATGCAAATGCGTTGTCACCCGTGGACTAAGATAGAATGTCACGTTTACAGTAAAAAGAGTCACTGACCTTACAAAATATAGCGGTATGAAGCTGCTATTTTGCGCTAGTATTCTGTGAGAGCGTGGTCCTTCCCCGGTCGAGCTGACCCATTCGAGCTACAACCACAATATAGTTGTAGCATTGACCTACCACGTACAAAGTTTATGTAAGAATAAAGAAAAATACTCGCTAATAATCTAAAACATAAAGTACTCTATGGTTAAAATCTTGCATTTGGACCTAGGCCAAATTATTGCGCGTTCAGATTTTATGTATTCTTTAATTTTTGCATGCATTAATTTCATCATCATCATTACATTCTATCGAATTCCATTAAGCAGGGTCCTGAGCCACCTGCATTATCGAATTTCTGAATCTCTTACCAGGTCGTCACTGCATATAGTGAGCGGCCGCCCTACACTTCGCTTTCCGGTACGAGGTTGCCATTCGTAGACCTTTATTCCTGGTCAGTGCTTCCTAGGAAGGATTTTTTTCATTGTTGCCACACTTACTACACGAACGGAATGAAATTGTATAGTGGATTCTCTTACGTAGGTACATACATCCAATATTTTTTAATAATCATATATTTAATTTTTTAAACCACTTGTGCCCAGCATGCGTGACAAAAACTGGCATAGCAGCCTGTTTTTTGTCAGAAACATTTGCAAACAAACAATACTCGTTTTTTGTCATAAATCTTCGCGGGCACGCGTACAATAACAAAACAAAGTTTTATCGTATGAGGGTGAATGGTATAGAAACATCTACAAGACAAACAAACAAGAAGATTTGGGGAAGAACTGATAAGGTTGTGTAAACAGAAAAAGAAACAGAAACTTTTTCATACAATATAAATTATAAATAACACTTATTTAAAGTCACTCTTTTGTTTAATTACTACTGGTTCCGAAAAAAACCTCTGAAAGATCTATCTCACTATCAAGATCATAAATAATACTATTTGAAAGTTATGTTTCACTGGTTCGGAAAATACCTCTGTTCTGGAAAGAACCAGCAAGAAACCCTTAGATGTGTAAACATAAGCATGTAAGACGAGAACTACTGCTAACAAACTGTACTGTAGTTTGGCATATGGAAATGTTTATTGTATAATTGGAAGAAAAAAAAATGAAACACTCATGATAGGAGCATTTTTGGATTTTATATAGATGATATTATTACTATATTACTTAGTACCACTCCGTGTAGTGGCTGCATACAAGAGACCTTCATCAACAATAAGGAAGACCAGAATACCTTTCATAGGTGCCTTTAGTATATAGCGAGTATTACCAAATATTTTTTTTAGTCAGGCAACACTAGCTTAACGTTACTGTGTTTCGTACAGTGAGTGTAGAGATCCGGAGAGATTTCACTGCAAACAAGGCATTCCATCTCAGTTCCCAGGGTTATTTACGTATCTGCATCTTGATTCTTAATCGATGATATACGAAGATGTCTATGGGCCACATTATCCACTAACCATCAAGTGAACTATATGCTCGTTTGTCACTCTTATTCTATAAAAAAAAGGAAAACGAATTGTGCCTTTGTACACTGAGGACGCCAACGCTGGCCGACACGTCTGTAAAGGATGCGACGGCCCGGAAAATTAAAACCTGTGGGCATTCCTTTTTGATATTCAGAGATGGTAATGCATTTACGGTTTTTGTCTTGTTTGCAGGAGTCAACATGCTGCAGCTTCACGCGGATCTAGGGTATTTAATTACTACATATTTTTTATGATTACTTCACGCAAAGTAACGTATGATTCTATGTATTATCAATCATCACAGACTAACATGTGGCCGGCTATGTAGCTCGAAGAACCAACAACCGATGAAAATGAAGGTCCTCGAGTAGCAACCTCGCACCGGTAAGCTAAATGTAAAGCAGCCCCTCACTAGATGAAGTGACGACCGGGTAAGATATGCAGGGAGTCGATGTATGTAGGTAGTTCAGGGCCGTGCTTTGTGATATTACTTGGGGAGTCCTATGTTCAGCGGTGGACTTGTGAAGGGTTGTTATGACGATGATGATGATATCGCAGATTTAAGGTTTAAATAAGTTTTAGACGTTCTCTAATAAAAAGCTTGTTGAAGCACCATTTCAAAAATGTATTATAATATAATACTGAAAGTTTAAAGTGTTGTCTCTTACCCTCAGCAAACGGATCGTTTGGAAAAATAATATTGATAAATTCAAAACCACTGATAAATAAGTGTCACCAGTGTCCGGTGAGCGGTCTTATCGATAAAAGTGATTTCTTTCAGGCAACCTTGGAATAGACAAGATTACAAGAGCGAGAAAAAATATAAATAACAGTAAATTGAGGCAACATTATCAAAAATGAAAAATTCCAGCGCTATCAATTGATTTAAAAAAATAATCGATATTTAGACAACAAAATATTATAAAGTTTGTAGATGTCTATTTATTTCAAACAAGTGGTAAAGTAAAAGAAATATACTATTCTATTATATTCTATTCTTTAGAAGTTTATTGCGGGTGCCAATAAACTGCATAAGCCAATTACTCTTAGGTGCGCTTTTAGTTCATTCGTCTCATTAGTTATTTTAAAAAATGTCCTAAATTAGTAAATCCGCTACGCTGCAGTCGGGTTTTTTTTTTATAAAGTCGTTTATTTTACTCGAAAAACTTCATCAAAGCGAATTGTAGCTCTTTGACTTTCGGAATATTTAAAACAACGTATGCATATTCAAATGAACTTACGTGGCACTTCAAAAACGTTATACATTTAATTACTCTATTTTCTCTATTAGTTAGGTTTTTTATATAAAATATGGGTTACAAACGAGTACATAATCCACCTTATGGTAAGTGGATGCTGAGGCCCATATACATCATCACCTTCATCTATCTTTAATTAACAATCAAAATGCAGTTACTTTGTCACCCTTGAAGACTAAGATGGAATACCTTGTTTCTAGTAGTTCTCCGGTTCTCTACACTCATCATACAAAGCGTAGCAGTACTAAACTGCTGTTTTGCGCTGGTATTCGTTAAGAAAATGTAAAGAATATAATAATAATGTTATCATAACTACATGAAATGAATACTTATTACCGCAGAACATTAACTAAAGTACTTATTAATTCAACGTAAAACGTAAAATTTCGTTTGTCTAATGTAACTTTTTTTCAAGTCTACTATTGCTTCGAAATAACGTTCCTATGACGGAAGAATAAACGACCAAAGAAACTCTCTCTAGTTCTCTCTAGTTTATGTGATGTTAATGCTGTTACCCTATGTGGCCCTTACAACTTCATCGGACTCAGGGCTCGCGGCCTTATATGCCTGATTCCGATGAATATACGTCAAGTAATATTACGTCAAGTATGTCCGGTTGATGTCTGGTGGTGAATGTGTACCGGGTCGGAGTCTCAGGCGCGATAACATCTAAGTTCAGTCGGTCTGAGAGAGATCGAACAATGTATTACCATTTGGGTTGTTGGTAAGTGAGTTCCAGGAGGAATGCTCACTGTTGAGGTCTCCTATGTGAAACTATAGTGAGTGTCGAATGGCCTGAGAGGGCTACTTTACAGATAGAGAGTTTTATGTTAGTTAACGGGAGGTGGGGGGTGTCGATCGGTACGCAGTGCAAGGATCTTTTGTAGTAGATAAAGGTGCCGCCTGCACGGCTGGTCATACTATCATTTCTAACTAAGGTGCAGTTTACGATCTTAGGTTTAGGCTAGGTTTCAATAAAGTCTCTTGCACTAACATTACGTCTAAATTGTGGTTGCGTAGAAAGAGTACAATATCATCTTGCTGGTCTCTGAGGCCGAGGTCCAAGGAGGATAACTCAGCAACGTTAATGTTCTAATGAAGCTGCAGACTAGCAAGAAGTCTGCAGCGGAAGAAGATGACCCTTGTGCGACGGGCTTCGCTTTTGGGGCCTGGAGAAGAGGCAATGGCCGTGAGGCGACAAGTGCCGGTGGTTTCACCTAAGCGTTGGGTTTTGGCGCAGGAGGCTCGGGAAGGTTAGCACCTTGCTCGACCGCCCCGGTGACTGAAGCGGGCTTAGTTGCGATTTGAGCGAGGCGGTGGGCACGCGTTCGGAACGGCTTCTATCTCCGCACTGCTTCCTTTGCGGTGTTTTGAAACACCCGCGAAAATTCGCTGGGTGTCCCTATTTGCAGCTCGGCGATTCAACAGTCTCGGGCGTGAGGGGGTAATCAGTGGTGCTGTGGTCACCTAGGCACTTGACGCACCTAGGCCTGGCGTAACAATTTTTCTGGCTGGGTGGCCTTACAATTGACGTCGGTGGCACTGGCCAACGATGCCCCTATTTCAAGAGGCTTTAACTGCAATCCCCGTTAGGTTGCAGATGTACCGAATGTTAAAAATTTCCTGGCCTTCCGCAGACAGATCCAGAATGAAAAGGCACAGATCTAAAAATCGTTTTTTTTTTCATTTTGATGGTGCATTCTGTGCACTTCTCGGACCAGGAGATTTTGACCTTTTAGATTATTTAAGATATAGTCCGTTTCGAATTCCTTGGGGAGCCCCCAGATGACTACACGAAGCTTGCGCTACTTAGTGGGGCGTACGTGTGAAAAGTTATTTTCTGGGCCCGCAAGTGATTTGTTACACTGCGCAATTCCTCGGTCGGGTTTACGAACATACGAATGCCCTGACCGACGTTTTGCACCTTTGGGCAATAGATTTTTTGGAGTCCAACTAGTTTGATAGGTTACTCCATTTTCATTTGCGGGCTTTGCCGCAGGCTTAGGGGCTTGTGCTCGCGCCGTGGGGGCTTTTATGACGGAGTGGTGGTGGGTGACAAGGAGGCCGAGTTAGGGTCGGCTGCCTTTTTTGGGGCTGCGCGTTTGCGCTTTTTGTTCTGGACGAGGGTGAAACCTTCATCTTCAGGCTTAGGTGAGACACGCATGTTGGAGCCTGATTCGGCATCTGAGAAGACCGGAGAGGGGCTGCGAGTAGATATCGCGGAGGGCGCGGGGGACGCGGCGTGTAAATTGTGTCTCTAGACACAGGGGTTGTAGGTCCGATTCTCAGCGATATAGGGTCGTCGATCCGCACGGTCGGACGCTCTATAGTGGGCCAGACACGCTGGGTAGAGCGGCCGGCTAGAAGCGTATAGTCAAGCGCGGATTCGAACGCGGGCTCGGGTGCAGAACGGGCATTGCGCTGTGCAAGAAACACAGCCCAAATATCGGGGCAGGCTCAACTAAAAAAGTTGGCGAGTTCGTCGATCGTTATCCACGCCATTTTGTCGGCTATGCCAACAAGCACAGATGTGTTTCAAGCTCCTAATGAGGTGTGTGCCTAAAATGAACACATATTTACCTAGCGTGTTGGTACACTCGGGTGTGTAAATAACTCTTGCCTAATGCAACCAGCAATACAAAAATTAAAAACTATGGCCACCTCTGGGGCGTTGGTTGTGTTTCACTCTACTTACGGTTGCTGATACCAGTACCAGGAAGCCAGGAAGAAGAGTTACGCACAAAACACACTTTGCACCACAACAAGTGTCCAATAAACTTTACAACAACACAGAGAGACCACTGTCTCCCGGGACAGCGTACTTCGCGCACCACAGTGAGAACACCAAGGCAGCAACCAAACACAGAGCACCAAGCAAGGCGTTGTATTCCAATAGTTAATATTGCGCATCAGCTAAAAGAGTAGAGTGACGGTAGTGAACTCGACCGACACGTCCGATGTCTACAGAGGCCAAGCTCGGAATGTGTAAACCTACTGAACCTGAACAAGGACATCTGCAGATATCCTCTTTTTGTCATTTTACCACGTTGTTTTATTATTATTATTATTAAATTGTATAACTAATATTATTATATTAACTCGCTTTCGTTTATGTTCGAATGGAATTTAATAATTGACTTTAAACTACCCGTAACTTCCCAATGACTTGGATTTGAAATTTTGAAAATAGCTCATATTCAGATAACAACGTAAGAATATGAAAAAAGTGATTTTTTTTTGTTACCCATCATAGTAATAATACTGCTACTAACTGTAATATAAAAATTACTTGCTTCTATTAATCTCAGAGGATCACTTGCATCCAGCCAGTGCCGGTCACTTTTTTTTTCTGCCGCCTTCAAAAAGTAGACGGTACTCAATTCAACTGTATGTTTTTATGTGTGTTACCCTTTTACTGGGTGAACCAATTTCGATGATTCTTTTTTTTATTTAAAAGCGGGTATTTCACATGTGGTCCCGTATGAATTTAATCAAGGTCAGACCAATAGTTTTTGAGTTATTCTTAATAATTTATATTGAAGTCAGCTGTACAACATTTTTAATTTTTAATTATTATAGAATAAAGTTGGTACAAACGAGCAAACAGTTCACCTGATGGTATGTGGATGCTGTGGCCCATAGATTTCCGTGATCAAAAATCAAAATACAGATACGTTGTCACCCCTGAGGTTTAAGATGATGTGTCTCGTCTCCAGTAAAAAAGGTCTCGGGTTCTCTACACTCACCATACGAAACACAGCAGCATTAAGCTGCTATTTTACGCTGGTATTATATGAGAGCGTAGTCCTACCCCGGTCGACCCGACCCAATAGTGCTACAATCATAATATATCTGCAGCGTGGTTCTACCACATATGCTCGTAATAAATAATAATGCTCCACGTCAACGATCTGCGTGTTCTTCGTCTGGCGTAAACAATACAATATTTGTTACAACGCCATCCATCAAAAGACTTAGTATCCAGTCAGAAAGACATGTTCCATAGTCGCCTGTCACCGTGGGTGTCACGGAACTGAACGATCTGATGGTTTTCCTCAAGATGAAAAGAAAACTGATTCCGATCTAATAGGCGCAACTTTAGATTTGAATTAAACATTTAAGTATGTATATTTAAGCGGTTATAATTTTTGATATTAATTTTATATTATTTATTTATTTAAACCTTTATATACACACACGTGGTATATAGGCGGACGCTTGATTCACTCGGGGCGTTCTTTCTTTACATTAACTCTTAAGGCATAATTTTAGTTACTAAGAAAATTATTACTTGCGTACGAGCCCTGCAAAATGGAAAAATAATAAAATTTATTGATTGTTAGTAATAATCACTCTGGTAACCCTATAATGTGTTGAGTGTCATGGCAACTTGTTTTAGTGTTACGGAGTTGAAGCGACGTTTAAAAGCATTATCAGTTTTAGTAACTTTCTTTCACCGTTTGTGACTGAAAATGGTTAAAATGTGTTGATAATTAATAGAATCAGGCGTTACTTTGCGGAAATCCATTATAATGGGGTTGTTATAAACTAATTTGCTTAATTCCGCGTAAAGAAAGAAAATGATGTGTCCTACCCAGTTTTAAGGGGACCTCCCACCCTCCCTCAATTTCGCGGACTATACCCGTCGCCGTCAAACCCAGCACCACCACACTAGGCAAGACACACCACTCTCAAAAATACGACACGTGTTTCACCTCTATACGAGGCATCCTCAGGTGAAGAAGACTCTGCGGAGACTGGCCGCAGAGCCCTTAAAACTATTAAGAATATTATAAGTATTTAGAATTAAGGTGAAAGCTCAAGGGTCGCCCGCGAAATTCAAATTTTCTTACGTTTTTTGGAATTTGATGTTCAGGGCCAGATTGAATGTTTGATAAAATATGATTCGCGAGCGTCACGAGTAAGTATTTACAGAATTATAGTCATTATAATCATCAATACAACCCCCTAAGTTCGTATAATTCCTTTGAATGAGTTTTTCTAGAAATAGCCATACATTGGAATTATACGAACATAGACGCTTGTATTGATGAATATAATGATTATAATTCTGTGAATACATATTCGTTACGGTCGCGAATCATATTTGGTTAATCATACAACCTGACACTGACCTGCAAATTGCAAAAAACGTAAGAAAATTTGAATTTCGCGGGCTACCCTGGCGCTTCCACCTTAAGCCAATTAATTTGCTACAGCCCCATTAAAATGTGTTGCATCAAGCCATGTAAAAGTGAATCATATGGTAGGTGTGGCATATCATTTCACAGATAAGCGCTGACAATTTTGTTTGCTGACAACAGTGAGATATAAGAGGTTTCTTGTATGTTTGATAAAAATTATTTATATTATGCTTCTAATACTAATTACTATTTGTACATACTTATCATATATATCCGATAATTAAAAGAACAATATTTTTATGTTTTTTACAGTTTTCCGTCAAAAGAAGAAATGAAACAAAAATGGTTGGATGTAATTCTCGTTTCTCAAAAGATAACCAAAAATTCGGTTAGGTGCAGCCTTCATTTCAAGCCGGAAGACTTTAGTAATATAAACTAACGACGTGTGTTAAAGGCCAATGCAGTACCATCCATATTTCTAGTGGTAAGCATTAAGGATTTATCACTTTTAATTAACTGGGTGCTTTCATAACAGATTTTTTTAAATTTATTCTGAGACGATCTGTAATCCTCAGCTACGTGTATGTGGTATTGGGTAAGATTTATTCTTTCACTGAGGGAATAGGCGTAAGCTTTACTTAGGACACATATCCGTCAACTACCAAGAAATGACACACTAGATTTTTCATTGTTATTTTTGTGGTGGTTTTCCCTGTGGTAGATAAATTAATGCCATCAAAAACATAACTTGTAAAAAAGCCAAGTATCGCAATTCAGTTCTTCTACCGTAAAAAGTTGTGAGGCCCATGTAATACCAAGTCGGTTAATTTATTCAGTCCATAGATTGATACATAGATTGACTTGGCAATCGCATGAAAACACAATATATCTCACAAGTAATACATATTATATTAAATTAGATTGTTTAATCTAATACATAATATATTATGTATATAATAATAAATAATAATATATATATATATATATATATATATATATATATATATATATATATATATATATATATATATATATAAAATATAGGTACACTGATTCATTCACTGCAAATGTAACTTTGTAATAACTATATGTTTATATGGGATTACAAAGTTAATTTTTAGTTTAGTTTAAGTTAAATTTTTCCTTGATTTATATATTAAGCAATAATTGTATTCAAAATTTGAAGTTCCTATGTCTGCTAGAAGTGCCTTAGAGTTTTGATGATCGGTCAGTCAGTTAATGACAAAATTAAGAAACTTTGACTAGTTATAATTCTTAAACTACTGGTTCAAATTCAATGACATTTTAAATATACCGAGTTTATACAATGCCTACTTGGTAAATTCAGGCTTCTAGTTTTATCCATAACGAAGTTATAGCGTTTCGGACATGGCCTGAACTGCTTCGGGAAAAGGATGGTACGGCCGTGCCGCTTTTTCGCTCGACTTGGCGGGATAGTAGATAGTATACGTAATAGATACGTTATTGATTGATCATCTTGTAGATAGTAAATGAACTAGGTGTAGGAATAATTTAAAATTAAAAATATTGTACAACCGACTTCAACATAATTTAGTAAGAAAAACTCAAAAACTATTGGTCACACCTTGATAAAATTAATATGGGAGACCACATGTGAAGCGTCAGCATTCAAATAAAATAAGAATCATCGAAATCGGTTCGAAATAGTTTTTAAATTATCCTTAATAATTTATTTTGAAGTCGGTTGTACAAAATATAAAATTTAAAATAATCGTTGTTTGTTTTTAATGTAATACGTTAGTAATTATTATAATAATGATAATAATTTTGTCTTACTGTTATTAATATTTTTGTAACTGTGCACGCTCTGGCTACCAAGCAAGTGAGCTTTTTACTTAGTCGTAAGTAAAATCTGTTAATACATACACTATAATGATATGGTAATTATCTTCTTGTTTTTAAATTAAAAAAAGAACAATAAATAAATAGATATTGTGCTGTAAACGCTTACCTATAGGATAAGACATTTTAAAGTGATGATCATGTTGACAATATCAAATCCGTTTACTTGTCCACATTTTTCACTTTTCACCATAATGAAGATAACCAAAGCACAAGTACTATTATTAATACGCGAGTTAAAACTACATAAACTTCTGTTTAGTGTTCGAAAACAAAAATTACTATTCGTAAGAAAATATTTGATTACACAAGAAGCGACGAAGTGAGCGCGGATGCTGCACGATTAGAAACACGGCGAGAGACTAGCGCCTCTCGAGTACACGTCGCTCTTACAAGATGAGAGACGTTCGTTACGCAGCCAGTAAGCTCAGTTTTTTTTTCCTTTTTTTTTATTTAAAATTTTACTTCCGCACTAGGATTTTGTCCTGTATCGTGGGGCCAGTTAACATACACAAATTTAATATACATACATACAATACTTGCCATACAAATACTTGTTCCGTGCGGGATTCAAACCCGGGGCTGTTAGCGCTGCAACTCATTATGACTAAGCCAATACGCAATGTCAAATTACGGTATAGGACCACCGTCCACCGTACAGACGTATTATGGTTGCAGTACCAATAGGTAGGCTTAACAGGGGACGAAGCTACCCCTCACAAATAACTAGCATAATGCTACTGTGCCCCGTGTAGGTTGTAAAGAGAATCGGATACCCTTTTTGCTAGTAACGAGGCATTCTAAACCTAAGGATAACCCATATACTTTTGATTCTTAGTTATTTTTTATAGGATAGTGTGACAAGCGAGCACACAGTCCACCTGATGGTAAGTGGTTGCTGTGGCCCATATACATCTACATCTCTCCTCGTTTGCGAATCAAAATGCAGATGCGTTGTCACCCGTGAGGACTAAGATGGAATGCCTCTTTTCCAGTAAAAAGGGTCTCCGGTTCTCCACACTCACCATACGAAACACAGCAGTTTTAATCTGCTATATTACGCTGGTATTCTGTGAGAGCGTGGCCCTTCCCCGGTCGAGCCAATCCATTCGTGCTACAACTATACTACTAATATAGCTGCAGCATGACTCTACCACGTATAAAAGTCTTAGTTCTTTAGTTTCCCTGTTCGTGAAATACACAAGAGTTAACCAAGAATAGGTGAAGATGTTTATGGACTACTGCAACCACCGTGTCATATGTCTATAATGTAATTATAAAAGCTTTTGAACCTTTAAATTGAAACATAGTAGCACTGTTGATGTGCGGTAGAAAGTGAGATTGCCATACCTAGCTCGATAAATTACTTGGCGGAAAAACTACTATATAAATGTTTTACTATTATTTGTTTTGCATTTTATATGTTTTAACTAACATAAAGTTTATGAAAAGCAAAAACAGCTCATAGAATTTCAACAAGTTAATTACCTATTGCTCGTAAAAACTGAGAAACCAATCAAACAATTGCAATGTGAACGTTTAGTACATACTATTATAGTATTGATATTATTTATTTTAATATATTATATTACATCTTCAAAGAAGTGTTGCTTGCTTACTTATGGATTGACTGGTAGAGAACGCCTTAAGGCGTTAACAGGCTTTGTACATTTTTGGGCTACGAAGTTTAAATAAATTAATAATGAAACCTGAGTAAATATTTTTACGATAATATCTATGTCCACCATTGCCATGTTCCTATGTTTTTATTTAAATAATCTAAAATTACTAAATCTGCCCAAATATACCGCCTTTATTAGATATTCAACGAATACAAAAATATAAAAGAAAAACATACAAACACAAACACCTTAAACGGGTCTAGATTTGAAGGGCAAAACCGCGGAATACGGAATGATGGTTTCGTCAATTTTTGATCGCCATAATCAGTGTAAGGTGCAGTTATCTCCCTCTGTTGTGTAGCTACGTCGTTCGAGCACAGCGCGACAACAATAGATCAACATTATTCATTTTATAAACTCATGTATATTGTATATGAACATTTTGCGATTTACCTTACAACAGCACGTAGAAAATTTATTCATAATTCATTGCACTGACGTCGAGGAGTCGAGGATCAAGCTCGAGATATTCGCGTACTATTATAATGTTTAAAGCTAAGAACTCACGGAGCGATATTTACCCTCGCCTGCACTGCGATTTTCAAATCTTTCGAAACAAATTTGCCCACCGTGGAGGCGGTAACGGCTGTAAACTTGGTAGGAGATGATCGCAAGTCCCGTCATAGTGGATCGATTGCCAGTAAAGGCCACGCCCGAGTACTCCTTGGTTGACTAACGCAGAGCGTATAGCCACCGTGGCCTGCGCAATTATACAAGTTGCTAGTCATGTGTAATACCAATCTTACCCCATATCAAATTATATTTAGGTATTGGACATAAATTCTGATATTGAATCTATATATTTCAATATCTATCTATTGGCTAATATCTACGATATTCTGCAACTCTGAAAGGAAATCAGTATTCAGACTGCACCGTGCTATGCAGTTTTTGTTGGATATTGTTTCATCATTGCAGCCCTTCACAAGTCCACTGCTGAACATAGGCCTCCCCCAAGGAACACTACAAAGCACGGTCACGAGCCACCTGCATCCATTGACTTCCTGCATGTCTTACCAGGTCGTCACTCCATATAGTGGGAGGACGCACTACACTTCGCCTGCTGGTACGAGGCTGCCAAACGCGAACCTTTATTCGAGCTGTATGGCCGGCCCATTGCCACTTCACCTTACTAATCCAGTGGGCTATGTCGGTTACTCCGGTTCTACTGCGGATTACCTGGATTTTAAGTCAATCACACAGAGAAACCCTAAGTATAGCCCTCGCTATATCTCGCTAAGTGACTTCGAGCTTTCTTTTACGGCCAGCAGTAAGGACTCAGATCCATAGGTCATCACTGGCAATACGTACTGGTTGTACAATCTAGTTTTGAGGTTTTGAGGAATGTCTGACGAGAAGATGTGTCGTAATCTCCAGAATACCGCCCAGCCGAGTTGAATTTGTGATTGACCTCTCGGTCGAAGTTGGATTTACCTTGTCGGATTTTTTGTCCCAGATAAACATACTGGTCAACAACTTCGAGCTTAGTGCTCTCAATAACTACCGGCATATGTGTGACATGGATGTTACACATGACTTTGTTTTGTCCATGTTCATCTTAAGACCTATCCGTTAGGAGACAGTTTTGAAGGCATTGAGTACAGTGCCAAGGTCCTCCAGCGATTCTGCCATAAGGACTATATCGTCGGCAAATTTAAGGTGATAAATGCATCTGACGCGTGTTTTGTGGCATTTTAGGGGTTCACTTACTCGTATGTTCAGTATTAATCTGTGTTGAGCTGTAATAATAATAATAATAATAATGATAATATCAAAGTCAAAGCTATTAAGAATATAAACAATCAAAATCGATACTTTTAGTATAGTTTAGTGATGTACTCGCCATTGTCGTTAATACCGTTTCCTTTCCAGTCCAATTGCTTGAAAACGTCTTCCAAGGCATCGGTGAAGAGTTTCGGGAATATAACGTCACCCTGTCTACACCTCTCTGCAGTTGGATAGGTTTCATACTCTAGTTCCGTATTCAGATAGCCATCGTAGTCCTAATGTACAAAAACTTCAGTACTTCGATATACCAACAGTCAACTTGACAACGCTGAAGTGACTGCAGCACCGCTCAAATTTCGACGGAATAAAGGGCTTTCCCATAGTCCACATACACAGAAAAAGTGGCAGATTGTACTCTTCGGTCTTCTGTACGATTTGCCGAAGGGTATGTATGCCGTCTATGATGCTAAAGCCTTACCGGAAACCGGCTTGTTAAAGAGACTAGAATTCGTAGAGTCTTCGTGCGAGACGATTCGTAATGACTCTCGACAACAACACGTACACGTGGCTCAGAAGAGAAATCAGTCTTTAGTCCTTCAAGAAAGTATTGTCGCCTTTCTTGAAGAACAAGACCACTGCACTTCTGCTCAACGCTTCCGGAGTAGTGCCACCATGGAGGACGGAATTAAAGAGCTTCTGAAAGAATTTAAGTACCTATTTTCCACCCGCTTTCAGAAGCTCCGCTGTGATTCCATCATTGCCTGGGGCCTTGCCGTTTTTAAGGTGCTAGAGAGCCATTCTAATCTCGCTCAGACTGACGTTCAGGATATCACCGGAATATTGTCGGAAGAGACTTGCTCTTGGACCGTTACTTACACTTGCGTGAAGTTCCAACGATGATGTGTACAGCTGTTCATAGAACCACTCAATTTCACTCAAAATCTTAGGTGACCTGCAAACGATGCTGCCACACTCGGTCTTCTGCTTCGACAGTTGGCTCTTTCTGGCAGACTGATCTCTTGCAAAAACTTGGGATCCCTGGTTTCGCCCGATCGCTTCTTCAATACGAGCTATATATACTGTACTGTCGCCGTCCCGCTACCACTGCGAGCGCGGATAAATATCGCTCCATGAAATCTCAGCGCAAGATGAACGTTGTTTAGCTGTAGCAGAGGCTCAATAACTTAACTATTTACATAATATCGATCTTTCTGTATCATGCAAAGATTTCTTTTTTAGAAGTTCTCTAAGTCATATTGCTCCGGAATAAATGCTGCTGACAGATGATTCCACGAAATGGTGATGTGAACCACATAACTTTTGGAAAATCGCACATTAGTGGACCGCCAAGCATGAATATTGCATGGTTGGAATACAAAATTAAATCGCAAGCCGCTAAAATACGTAAACAATAGTTTTATTAAATTTTCTTATGGTGTATGGAGAAAACATTAAGGGAAGCATATGTAAATAATCACTCCTAACGTCGTGAACAGTGAAAATACACGTATTATTGTGGATAAATTGGTAATTCAAGTTGTGTGCTCATAACGATTTCACGATGAATGATGAATAAACTATTTTGGCTGGCGGTGCGCGATCTACTGTAGATCCAGATTTACAAAGTTTCTCTATCAAGCAGTCGTTTCGCATTACTCAATAACACACATACTTAACAAAGTGCTCCATTACAGTTTATAAAAGTCCACTGCTGAACATAGGACTCCTTCATATATTGCCTCATAGGAGGGGATGGGAGGGGGAGGGGGGGTGTTGGACATTTGCAATAGTTTCCACGCAAGCGGGTTGGCAACTGCTGTTTTTTTATTATTTAGAGTTGTGATCATCAAGATGCTGCTGCCCATCACCTGCTACATTTTCCTTCTGTCAACTCTTACGTCACCGACGGGACGATATGGAGTACTGGATATTCTTACACGCCACCGGTTACAAACAATTGCCATAATTACTGTCGTTATCAATGAGAAAGTAATCGCTTGTGATTTGCTTCAACAGGATAATGAAAAAAACCGGTCAAGTGCGAGTCGGACTCGCGCACCGAGGGTTCCGAAGAAACCCGTAGGTATATAAGTTTAAAATTATTAAAAATATTTTTATTATATGATATAATTAAAAACTTATGCTTTTTGCAATTTTTCCTTTATCTGTGCTATGAAACGTTGATTCATACCAAATTTCAAGATCCTGAGTTCACGGGAAGTACCCTGTAGGTTTTGATTCCCTTGCGAATGTCGAAAATTTTGCGGCATAAATGGCTGTATCTTTTGTTTGCGTTAGCTTAGAAGTTTGATTTTTTCACAGCTCCATGGGACAGTAGAATTGAGTATTTGATATGAATTTCAGCTTTATAACTCCACGCGTTCCTGAGAAAAAGGGTCTTGACAGACAGACAGACAGGCGGACAACAAAGTGATCCTGTAAGGGTTCCGTTTTTCCTTTTGAGGTACGGAACCCTAAAAATGGAAAAAGTATTGTGTACATCCTATTTTCAGTGCCATAGCTACAAGAGAACCTAGAAAAGTTTTTTGAGTTTTACAGAATTTTACGTGGTAGAGCTACGCTGGAGCTATATTAAGGTTGTATAGCACGAATGGATCGACTTGACCGGGGTAGGACCACGCTCTCATATAATACGAGCGTAAAATTTCAGCTAAATTCTATGTGTGTGTCTATACTAGAACTAGAATCGGAGACCTTTTTACCATAAAAGAGGCATTCCATGTCAGTTCCTCAGGGGTGACAACGTATCTGCATTTCGATTCTTAATTGAAGATTAATGTAGAAGTCTATGGGGCACAGCGTTAACTTACCATCAGGTGGAGTGTGTGCCCGTTTGTTACCCTTATTCTATAAAATATCATCATCGTCATCATTAAAGCTCATCCCAATTCCATCCATCCATGATGATGTATATAAATCTGAGTTCATACATACACGATAAATAACGCGAGCAGTAAGACTCTGATATATATTCTGTTTTTAGTTTTCTGATTCAGTAGTTACTATAACCGCTTTGGGTTGTGACATTAATTATTTCGATGGTACATAACAACCTTAATTAAATTCAAATATATTAAATAAATATGTTATCGTTAAGTTAAACCTGATGGTAGCTCAGACGGTTAGCGCTTGCTGTAAGTTTCACAGTACCCGAGTAACCCGGATTCGATCCCCGCCGGCACCTATGAAATGGTTAATTGCAATTTTAAGTGCTGATTTATCAAGTGCTCGGCGGTGAAGGAAAACATCGTGAGGAAACCTATTTGAGAAATAAGAAAAAATATTACGAAGAGATGTGAAGTTCGCCAATACGCATTAGGGCAGCGCGGCGGACATTTCCTTGGCTTAAAACCCTTTCAGAAATGAGAGGAGGCATGTGCCCAGCGGGAAGTATACGAGTATAGACGTAACTTTAACTTTAAGTTAAACCTACAGAGAACACCTGTAATATAAAAAGTTTTATTATTAATGATGTCTTATATTTACGCGACTACTACACATTGAATGGTTTTAATTTTTACAGATGTTGTTTAACCTTTTCGAAATGAAAACTTATTTAGAATTGTTGTGAATTGAAACTCGACGAAGAGAAAAAGCAACACTAAAATGAGACAAACGTATTAGTCTATAGGATTCAGCCTGCGTGCGAATGGAATAGATACAATAGTGGTTAAATTTCCAGTACTTAAAAATAAAATACAGTTTTTCCTATGAACTCGGTCGGTAATTTCGTGGTGAGATCCTCTCTGTCGTGTGCTTTAAAGATGGTCAATATAAATTTTAACTATTAAAACTAAGCAATATATAAAAATAACCAAATTATTACATAAATAAAATTAACTTTATTAAACAAATTATCATATCCAATCCATTCATAGCAATCTACTCATAAAATAGCAACTTTATACTGTTGTGTGTCGTATGTTGAGTGTAAGGAATTGAGACCCTTTTCAATCGACTTCAAAAAAAAAAACCGGCCAAGTGCGAGTCGGACTCGCGCACCGAGGGTTCCGAACAAATCCGTAGGTATATAAGTTTAAAATTAATTAAAATATTTTTATTATATGATGTAACTAAAAATTTATGCTTTTCGCATTTTTTCCTTTATCTGTGCTATAAAACGTTGCTTCGTACCAAATTTCCAGATTCTGAGTTCACGGGAAGTACTCTGAAGGTTTTGATTCCCTTGCAAATGTCGAAAATTTGCGGCATAAATCTTTTCAATGCGTTGACTTAGAAGTTTGATTTTTTCACAGCTCCAAGGGACAGTAGACTTGAGTAATTGATATGAATTTCAGTTTGATACCTCCACGCGTTCCGGAGAAAAAGGGTCTTGACAGACAGACAGTCAGACAGACAGACAAACAGACGGACAAGAAAGTGATCCTATAAGGGTTCCGTTTTTTCCTTTTGAGGTACGGAACCCTAAAAAGAGGAGGTTACCAGGCGGTTGCGCTTGAACCGATTTGAAAAATTCTTTTTTTTTAAAGTGGCCCCATTTAAATTTTATTCCAATCGGTCAAGCGATTTTTAAAAATCAACAATAATTTTTTTTTTATTTTGAAGTCTTTAAACGGTGGTAGAGCCATGCAGCAGTTTTTGCTGTTGCACGTATGGGCCGGCTCGAGCCGGGTTAGTACCACGACCTCACAGAATACCGGCGTGAAGTAGAAGCTCTGCTTCTGCGTTTCGTCTGGTGAGTGCAGGTGGCCGGAGGCCCAATCCCCCCCCCCCCCCCATCAACATGGTAGCGGAATTACATAATAGACTACCCCAGGAGGGTACCAGTACCCCTGGAGAATCCCTCGCTGAGCATCCACGACCATGTTATTCCAATCCTGAGCGTGGGTGCTCAGGCTGCCCCGCGTATTCTGGGGGGGGGGGGGGGGCAAAATTCCGCTCAAAAACATAACTGCTTGGGGTAAACAGAGCAACAATACCAAGGCGACCCCTGCCACGCTATCCGTGAATTTCTGCAATATCAGGGGACTTAACTCTAACCTAAACGCCGTCCACTACCATCTCGAGACGGCGAAGCCGGCCTTGCTCTTCCTGACCGAGACGCAGGTTTCCTCTCCGGCTGATATTTCGTATCTCTCCTACCCTGGGTACAAATTGGAGCACTCCTTTGTGCCTCGGGCTGGAGTTTGCGTGTATGTCAGAGAGGACATCTGTTCTCGACGCCTCGGCAGTCTTGAAGGTTCGGACCTGTCCATCCTTTGGCTACGCGTAGACAGCGACGACCATCCGCGCGTCTACGGGTGCCTCTATAGGTCCCATAGCGGTAATGCCGAAACAGACCGACTCATCGACCACGTCCAAATGGCTACAGATTCCTTGCTACAACAGGTCCCATCCGCAGAGATCGTGATCCTTGGCGATTTTAACGCCCACCATGCCGAATGGCTCGGTTCACGTTTAACCGATCATGCGGGGATATCTGTTTATGACTTTGCCTTGGCATATGGTCTGACACAACTGGTTACTTCGCCTACGCGGATTCCAGATGTGGAGGATCATACACCTTCCCTGTTGGACCTTCTGCTGACCTCTCATCCGGACGGATATCAGGTTTCCGTCGATGCCCCTCTCGGCTCTTCGGACCACTGTTTGATCCGGAGTATGGTGCCACTCACGCTCCCTTCGCGGTTGCATTCTGCAGGTTGCCGCCGTGTTTGGCATTACAGGTCGGCGGATTGGGACGGAATGCGGTCTTTCTTTGCATCCTACCCATGGGGGCGGGTTTGCTTCTCGCCGGATGATCCCAGCGCTGTTGCTGACTCTGTCACTGATGTGGTGCTACAGGGAATGGAACTATTTATTCCATCATCTGTGGTACCCATCGGAGGCAGATCTCAGCCTTGGTTTGGTCGCTCCTGTAAAACTGCATTACGCAGTAAGCAGGAGTGTTATCAAGCCTGGGCTGCGGCTTCGGCTACTCGGGATGTAAACACCAGCACACTTAAAAAGAAGTATAACTTCGCCTCCAGGTCCTTCAAAAGAGTTATTGCCAAGGCAAAGTCAGAGCACATAGGCAGAATTGGCGAGAAACTAGTTCGCCTTCCTTCGGGAACCCGTGCATTCTGGTCTCTCGCCGAGGCTGTCCAAGGGAATTTCTGTAAGCCATCACTACCATCTCTGCACAGGGAGGACGACTCACTGGCCCATGACGCAAAAGACAAAGCCGACCTTTTAGGCTCCCTTTTTGCGTCCAACTCGACTCTTGATGACGGGGGGAAAACACCGCCGACCATCCCGCGGTGTGAGTGCTCTATGCCGGATGTGCTGTTCTCACAGCGCTCGGTTCGCAAAGCACTTCTCTCCCTGGACATCCAGAAGTCGAGTGGGCCTGACGGAATCCCCCCAATTGTGCTGAGGACGTGTGCTCCGGAGTTGGCACCGGTCCTAACGCGTCTTTTTCGGTACTCCTACTCCCAAGGCGTAGTCCCGAATTCATGGAAGACAGCTTTTGTCCACCCGATCCCTAAAAAAGGCGACCGCTCAGACCCGTCCAACTATAGGCCTATCGCGATCACCTCCTTGTTTTCCAAAATAATGGAATCCATTATCAACTGCCAGCTCATCCGGTACCTTGAGGATCACCAGCTGATTAGTGACCGCCAATACGGTTTTCGTGGGGGTCGATCAGCTGGTGATCTTCTGGTCTACCTGACCCATAGATGGGCGGAGGCAGTAGAGTCCAAGGGGGAGGCGTTGGCCGTTAGTCTGGACATTGCGAAGGCCTTCGATCGGGTTTGGCACAAAGCGCTTCTCTCGAAGCTCCCTTCCTATGGGCTTCCCGAGAAATTGTGCAATTGGATCACCAGCTTCCTTGCAGATCGGAGCATCAAGGTTGTTGTAGACGGTGCATGTTCTGACTACAAGCCTATTAACGCTGGTGTTCCACAAGGCTGTGTGCTATCACCAACGCTGTTTCTTCTGCATATCAATGATATGTTGCTAACTAGTAGCATTCATTGCTATGCGGATGACAGCACTGGTGATGCTCTATACACCGGCCGTGCTAATATTTCTCGGGAAAACGTCTCCGAGTACCGGAACAAACTTGTGTCTGAAGTCGAGTCTTTGCTGGACAAAGTCTCGAACTGGGGGCGACTAAATCTAGTCCAGTTTAATCCTCAGAAAACACAAGTTTGCGCGTTTACCGCTAAAAAGAACCCCTTTGTCGTATCTCCTCAGTTTCAAGGCACTCCCCTGGTTGCCTCAGCCAGTATCGGAATCCTCGGCGTCGACATATTGAGTGACGTGCAGTTTCGTGGTCATTTGGAAGAGAAGGCCAAATTGGCCTCTAAAAAGCTTGGCGTGCTCAGCAGAGCGGGACAGTATTTCATGCCGGCACACCGCCTGCAACTTTACAAGGCGCAGGTTCGGCCTCACATGGAATACTGTTCCCATCTCTGGGCAGGGGCTCCCCAGTGCCAGCTCCTTCCACTTGACCGCATCCAGCGCAGAGCGGCTCGAATCGTCGACGACCGCGTTCTTTCCGATCGGCTCGACTCATTGGCGCTGCGAAGAGATGTTGCATCTCTTTGCATTTTCTTTCGCATCTACCATGGGGAGTGCTCTGAGGAATTGTTCGGATTAATCCCAGCCGCCAAATTTCACGAACGCACATCGCGGCAGAACTCCCGATACCATCCACACCATCTGGATGATTGGCGGTCCACCACTGTGCGATTTAGAAGATGTTTTCTTCCTCGCACGACTTCCTTGTGGAATCGATTACCATCAGCGATTTTTCCGGACCGATACGACTTAGGGACCTTCAAGAAAAGAGCGTACTCCTTTTTAAAAGGCCGGCAACGCATCTGCAATTCCCTCCCTGGTGTTGCAGTTGTTCATGGGCGGCGGTAGTCACTTACCATCAGGTGAGCCGCATGCTCGTTTGCCCCCTCTACTATAAAAAAAAAAAAAGTCCATTGTACAAAATTTTTAATTTTACTACATCTTAGTAGTCAGGGGTAACAACGCATTTGCATTTTGATTATTAACTGAGGATAGATGCAGATGTCTATGGCCATAGCATCCACTTACTATCAGGTGGAATCTAGGTCATTTGTCACCCTTATTCTATATCAAAAAATCCTGATATCACCGTTAACCTTGGCTATCTTAAACTTCTAAATATAGCTTAGCAAGGTTATAACGACATTAAGAAGACCATCTAACGAAAAACGCTATATCCACTTGTTGTTATAAGCAACTAGCTGACCCGGCGAATTTCGTACCGCCTAACAGTCAATTCTTTAATTTTTTTATTATTTTTAATACTTATTCTGCTATTTGGGACACCAAGTCAGCTAGTAAGATAAAAAAGAAAAAAAAAGTTGATAAGTCAACAATTACAATATGCCAAAAAATAAAAATTGTAAAACACAACTTTATAGTATGGTATTAAAGTTCAAATTGACTTTTAAATATTATTATGAATCTTTTGTAAAGGAATATAGAAAAGTGTTGTTTTTAGACTTTTTCAGGCAATTTCTTAAATTTTTCTCGCAGTAAGAACTATCTTCGTACTTCAAGGAATATTATAAAAAAATAATTAGCAAAATCGGTTCAGTTGTTCTCGAGATTTGCACTTAGCAACACATTCAGCAAATCATTTTTACATTATAGATATGCATATAAGTTAATAATTTTTACCTAATTTACTGGGTAGTGGTGGTCTGTGGTTTAGAGCTCTTTTTGTGCCTAGGAGTAAGGAGTTCGCCTGGGTGGGTGCCACCATCTTACCTGTGTCTGCCACTAAACAGTGCGTGCAGTGTGTGTGCCGTGGTCCGGTCTGGAGGGTACAGAGTCAGTATAGTTGCAGGCTGTGAGGCCACCTTAGTCCACAGTGGCGACAACGCATCTGTAGCCTTCTTATTTGAAACTTGCTGTTCCCCGCGACTTCGCCCGTGTGTAATTTAGGGTTTTAATTATTTTGCGCGGAACCCTCATTCTTTTTCTAAAATGAAACTAGCCTAAGTTACTCCATACAACATCAGGTATCTGTCGGGGAAAATCCCATCAAAATCGGCCCAGCTATTTTCGAGATTAGTCGAAACAAACAGACATACAGACCGATAGACAGACAGACAGATATTTTTTTTAAAAGTTTTGTTTTTATTAAACGATCGTATATACTTTCATTTGCATTTAGTAAAAAACTGTTATTTTGACATTACAAACAGATTTATTTGTATAGATTTGTATGAGGTTTGTTGCAGGTGGCCAAAGACAGCAGTGACCACTTACCATTAGATGGACCGTACGTTCGTTTATCACTTCCTGTTACAAGAGGGGTAACTTAAACGTGGTGAAATACTTGAAATACTGTTCAAAAAATTTAATTTTTAAGAACATGTGTGGTAACCTTTTCTTAACTAATGAAGTTCCCTCGACAGTAACTACGTTAAGTAACTTTACCTTAACTGTGGTTACTGCTAATGTTCACAAAATGAAGGTTTTAGGTTAAAAGAGAACTTTGTTTGAGCTAAAGTACTGCGCATAAAGCACACTAACTTATGCTAATGCTTGTCTGTTTTTAAACTTTACTCATTTTGTAAATGTTCTTAAATGGGTTTATATAAATGTACTAAAGAATTCTTGGTAGCTCAAAAGGTGAGAGTTCCATTTAATAAATATATAGTAGGCCCGCAAACACTGTCAATATTTACTTAACTTAAATATTAACGCAACTAACCGTGTTTTGGTGATATAAGAATATCCACTACCCCATATAGTCCCGTGGGTGTCGTAAGAGGCGACTGAGGGAAACTGAGGTTCTTTAGTTCTCTTTAATTATCATACAAAACACAACAGCATTATTTGCTGATCGAGCCGATACATTTGTTTTGTAGAAATGTATATATGCAATGGGGCTCTACCATTTAAACAAACTATAACTAAGCTAATGGGGTAACGCGCCGGCCAGATAGTTCGAAGAATCGACAGTCAATGGGAAAGTAAGGTTCTCGAGTGACAGCTTCATACTAGAAAGCGCAGTGTCTAACCCCCCACTAGATGGAGTAACGACCTGATGAAGTCGATGGATGCAGGTGGCTCAGGACCGTACTTTGTTGCAATATATGAGGGATGTGTGCAGCAGTGGACTTATGATAGGCTGTAGTAATATTTACCCCACTCTCCAAAACATTTAGTTGATGAATTTATTTAATGGAAAAACGTTACTTTGTTATTTAATTAAAAAGAAAAGAAAGCCCTTTAAGAATAAGAGATACCATTATCACAGTATATCACTTACATTGCTTGTATTTGCAACCTTTTGACAGGAGCCCCACGTAATGCTAAGTATTATATAATGAAATATACATTTAGCTAGCTCTCTCTTGACTTGTGAGTCCCATTTATTCGGGAAAGATTGATGCCGGTATAAAATTATGTTTGCATAAGAAGTAGGATCAAGCAAAAAGTTTAATGTGCGTTCGTACGTTTACTTATAGGCATAATGATTATAATCGTGTCTTCATTCGTTATTAATAATTTTCTTCTCCATCGCATATCCAATGAGCAAGATTTAAAAGTGTTTATGTAGAACTTATAATAAAAAATAATGTGCTAATGGTGCAACTTGCCTAGCATTTATAGCAAAGGCGACTAACGGGGTACCGTGTAGTGCCGTTGTAAGAATATCCACTACCCCACATCGTCCCGTGACAAACCAAGAGATGAGCAGCAGCGTCTTCCTAATAACGACTAAAATCTGTGGTTGCCAACCTGCTCGCCAAGCGTGGCAACTATGGCAAACAGGATGTAATATATAAGGCAATGTCCATACATTATAAAAAAAATATAGAATAAAAAATATAAATTAAAAAAAAATATACAAATATAGGAAGGCCTATATTTAGTAGTGGACTTTAATAGGCTAACGGTAACGGTATATCAGGTTTGAGATGGTGAGGCGATGTACTAGCCACCTATCTCTTCTTTATCAATTTTCCATCTAAACAAACGTTTTTTGTTTTGGAACTGTGTGATAGCTCAGATAGTTAACGCTCGCTGTAAGTTTCACAGTACGCGAGCAACCCGGGTTCTATCCCCGCCGGCACCTATGAAATTGTTAATTGCAATTTTAAGTGCTGATTTACCACGTGCTCGGCGGTGAAGGAAAACATCGTGAGGAAATCTGCATGTCTGAGAAATAAAAATAAAATATTTCGAATACATGTGAAGTTCGCCAACACGCACTGGGGCAGCGCGGCGGACATATTCTTGTCCTAAAACCTCATCAGAAATGAAAGACCAACAGTGATTTGTATATAGGCTGTAACTTTAACATTAAACTTTTTTTGGCTAAACGTTGCCCAAGACTAAAAGTGGCTCCTAGGGATGCTATGCGTGCCAAACGTGACACTATCTATCTATTTCCACCGAGTACGTGGGTGTTTTCAGGCCTATGTTTAACGGTTACGTCGGCAGAGAATCTATACGTTACACTACAAAACCTAGCCTCTCCTACGGCGGGAAGCAACTGCCATGGATTGGCGATTGTACTAGTGGTTCTCATGTATCAATGATGTTGGTCCTTTTTGCCAGTCTGACCATTTACATCTGTCAAATACGGGACCACCTCTTTGGTCTAGTGATCTTAAACGAGATTACTGATCAAGAGGTCCCAGGTTCGAATCCTGGATCAGGCCAAAATAATTTATTGGGTTTCTGTTAATAAATTATCAGTAGCAGCCCGAAATCAGAAAGTTGGCGGCGTTACACCCCCGTGCTTCGGAAAGCAAGTACAGTCATTTGTAATGCGCCTGACCTTTCTCCGGTCGTGTGGGAACTCCGTCCTATCGGACTATAAAATTGGGAGAATAGGGAGTGCACATGTGCACACACTCGTGTATTATGACCCTGTCTTGCGCAGAGGGCTAGTCTCCAATTAAACTGGTCATCGTGACCGAAATTTGGTCTTATTATATGGGATGGATAGATAGCTATTGAAGACAACAAGCTCTTTCTAGTTTTCCTCAGTTATCATCTGACTCACAATGGCAAAAAATGGGATAATAGACTGTCTTACACACCCACCATACAAAAATCTCCTACTTTCCTAAATTAAGTCTGTGAAAAGTTACAGGCTTAGCAATCTATTCGTGTACAACTTTATGCGAGACTAATGGATGGCAGTAGAAAATAACTTCACCATCATTTACCGTCGTTTCCTTGCTGCGAGTTAAAAATATACGTTTATTGTGAAGTATTGAAAGCCTTGATTGTGAATCACATAGGTATAGGTATGTGTCTTTTTATAAAAGTGTGTGTGACAAACAAGCATGCAGTACACCTAATAGTAAGTGAATTCTGTAGCCCACAGACACCTACATCTTTTTTATAGGATAAGGTGACAAACAAGCACACAGTCCACCTGATGGTGAGTGGTAGCTGTGGCCTATAGACATCTACATCTATCTCCGATTACAAATCAAAATGCAGATGCGTTGTCACGGATGATGACTAAGATGGAATGCCTCGTTTCCAGCAAAAAGGGTCTCACAACACCTACGTTCAATGAGACTAAATTGCAGATATTTTGTTCCGAAAATAAAATGGAATGTGTTGTTACCATTACTTTACGAAAAATAACAGAATATATATATATATATATATATATATATATAGCATAATAGGTTATTTAGGTAATTAGCGTTTTACATAGATTGCATTCTATGGGCGAGGTCTATGTTCAGCATTTAACTTTTATACACTGTAATGGATAATGGATGGATATAATGTGGAACACATTAGATTTATTTAAAACAAAGATTTATTGCTACATATTATATAGTTTCCTAGTAGATATAATTTCCTGTTTCTTACAAATATTTCTGTTTGCTAATAAATCTTTCGCCCACGGTGCAGATACTAATGGACTCGCATCCGTTTCACGTCTCCGCGGCATAAAACAACTGCTATCGTTCAATGTTCCTTTACTTCTTCGTCGTTTTGGAATTCCTAGATAAAATTAAATACCTGCAAAGCAATTGTTTGTTTAAATAAGTTAACAAGATAAATTCACGTCAGATTTGTTTGTAAAGAAATGAAATAGTATGTGCGTCAATTAGTCTCTGCTACAGAAAGAACAAAAGAAGCTAGTAAAGAGATCTTTTCGTCTTTACCATCACCAAGCAAGCAAGTAAAAGTTTACTGTTGAATACAGGTTTTACAATACAATAACTTTATTTCAGGTGTCAAGAACTGAAATACATTATAGCCCGTAGCAATTTACACCTTAACCTAAAACTATATATAATATAAAACATAACACTATTTAGAGAACTTTCCTCTTTGACGCGTCCCTGTAACGGCGATACGATTCCCCAGAAGGCCAGAAATCGGGAGCGAGCTCTTTGTATTTTGCAGGAACCTGAAGTATGTAGGATTTGAAGTTCTTTGACGTTCCTACTAGACTCTAAACGCTGCAAATGTAAAGGGATCGATTCTTCTATGCGAGATCGGCTTCGTTCTTCCAGGAAACGTACGAAGTCTTCTCCCGAGATACTTTTGACCAAACGGGACATGTAGAGCTGTATGGTGGGCTCCACAATGCGCAGAGTTGTACTTGTGTTTCTTATGGCGGTCCCACGCTGGCTACAGACGAGTCTCGACCGTCATCTCTTCTCAATAAGAGTAAGCCTGTCATTATTGACCTTGTTTCGGGGGATCACGAGAAGATGTTTTGTATCCACATTATTTCGTTTTTGATCACAACAGGGTGCCGGACGTGAAGTTTTTCCAGAAACATCCGCAAACGTCTTTACATGTCGCAAGGTTGGTGTGTGTGCATGCAGGGGAGCACTCATAGCTTCAGTTAAGGGCTGAGGTGGTTGGAAGGACGATTTGCCATATTGCTGACATATTGCTATTTCAGGCGCGGAGGGCACGGTGAGAAGAATATCGTAATACAGAAGTAATAAGGAGTGTTGTCCTTTGCTCCTGCGGTCCTACCATTACTGAATTACCGGTGCAGCCCTACCAGTGTCGCAAGGGTATAAAACTGGCCGATCAGAGAAAATTCAATATAACATAAGTGGTGCCCTTGTACAAATTTAGCTTACAGCGCTGCGGAATAATTGTTTCAGCTATAATGTATTGTGTAACATTGATTTCAAACCGCCATGTAAATGAGTTAGCTGCTGCGGATCGGTTTTCAAAGAAAATGTCACAAACTTTTCTCCGAATGATTAAAGTGCACTACAGCGTAAATAGTACGAGCAACAATACCCTTAATTGCGCTATCAAAGTGTCCGAATGGTTACGTATATATAGAACAAGCTTCATACATACATTATTTTCAACTCCCAAGTCTGAATCCTCTGCTCGATGGGAGATTAGGTACTTAAAAGTGAATATATTTTATTAATAGAAACAGGCGTTACATTGCGGAAATCCATAATATTAAAAACGTTAAAATTCTTCAGAGAAATCTCGTTGAGTGGATGTATCGAAATCAGAGTCAAAACAGGTGTCGTATTATCAACGGTGCTGTGTATCTTTCCTAGTGTAGTGGTGTTAGGATTAGTGTTGTTGGCGATAGTGCACGCAATTGAGGGAGGGCGGGAGGTGCTCTTCAAACTAGGTAAGACACACATTTTATATTATTTTATTACGCTGATCTTAGCTAATTATTTTTAACATATTTAAATAAATGTAATGTTGATAATATTAAGTTAGCATTTAAATCTTATAAGTAGTGGCGATGTAAGAATATCCATTGCCCTATATATATATATCCCATGGATGTCGTAAGAAGCGACAGCTAGACAAACAAACCTGACGATAGGCAGTAGCATCTTCCTATTAACAACTAGAAAAATACTGCAGCTGCCAACCCACCTGCCAAGCGTGGACAATATGGCAAGTGGGATCTTTATAGCGCAGTCCAAGATGAATATAATATAGAGACAAAGTGGGATCTTTATAGTGCAGTCCAAGACGAATATAATATAGAGACAAAGTGGGATCTTTATAGTGCAGCCCAAGACGAATATAATATAAAAACAAAGTGGGATCTCTATAGTGCAGCCCAAGACGAATATAATATAGAGATAATATGGGAACTTTGTACAACCAGTGCGTGTTGCCAGTGATGACTTACGGAACTGAGACGTGGTCCTTCACTGCTGGCCGTATGAGGAAGCTCAAGGTCGCTCAGCGAGCTATGGAGAGGGCTATGCTCGGAGTTTCTCTGCGTGATAAACTTAGGAATAAGGATATCCGCAGTAGAACCAGAGTAACCGACATAGCCCAACGGATTAGTAAGCTGAAGTGGCAGTGGGCCGGCCATATAGCTCGAAGAACCGACAACCGATGGGGAAGAAAGGTTCTCGAGTGGCAGCCTCGTATCGGTAGGCGAAGTGTAGGGCGTCCCCCCACAAGATGGAGTGACGACCTGGTAAGACATGCAGGAAGTCGATGGATGCAGGTGGCTCAGGACCGTGCTTTGTGGCATTCCTTGGGGGAGGCCTATGTTCAGCAGTGGACTTGTGAAGGGCTGTAATGATGATGATGAATATGGGAACTTTATAGTGCAGCCCAAGACGAATATAATATAGAGACTAAGTGGGATCTTTATAGTGCATCCCAAGACGAATATAATACAGAGACAAAGTGGGCTCTTAATAGTGCAGCCTAAGACGAATATAATATAGAGACAAAGTGGGATCTTTATAGTGCAGCCCAAGACGAATATAATATAGAGACAAAGTGGGATCTTTATAGTGCAGCCCAAGATGAATATAATATAGAGACAAAGTGGGATCTTTATAGTGCAGCCCAAGACGAATATAATATAGAGACAAAGTGGGATCTTTATAGTGCAGCCCAAGACGAATATAATATAGAGACAAAGTGGGATCTTTATAGTGCAGCCCAAGACGAATATAATATAGAGACAAAGTGGGATCTTTATAGTGCAGCCCAAGACGAATATAATATAGAGAAAAAGTGGGATCTTTATAGTGCATTCCAAGACGAATATAATATAGAGACAAAGTGGGATCTTTATAGTGCAGCCCTAGACGAATACAATATAGAGTTTAAGAAAGCTAAGAGTAAATCGTGGAGGCAGCTATGTGAGGAAGTTAAGTCTTTGTCTGCAATATATGCCTGATATGTCCTGCACTGCGATATAAGTATATAAGAACTAATCTAACCCTTAACCCTTGTAACCCTTGTACAAGTTTTTGAAGTTACAAAAATGAAACTCGAGTTTTACCAAGCGACACGTACGTGCGTACGTACGTACGTACGTGGTAGAGTCATGCTGCAGCTATATTAGTAATATAGTTGTAGCACGAATGGGTCGGCTCGATCGGGGAAGAACCACGCTCTCACAGAATACCAGCGTAAAATATCAGCTTAATGCTTCTGAGTTTCGTATGGTGAGTGTAGAGAACCGGAGATCCATTTTACTGGAAAAGAGACATTCCATCTTGGTCCTCACGGGTGACGACGCATCTGCATTTTGATTCTTTATTGAGGATAAATGTAGATGTCTATAGGTCACAGCAACCACTTACCATCAGGTGAACTGTGTGCTCGTTTGTCACCCTATCCTTAAAAAAAAAGTTTAAATTACAAATTATAGAAGTATGAGAAACATTGGAGTTACAAGCGTCAACACATTTCCTCAGATCTTTGCCTTAAATAATAAAGATAAAAGACAATTCCCTGACAATACCTCGCCTGTTACTACCTGTCTTCATTCTCTTTTTACGTCTTTTAAAAAACATAATGGCTCACTCCAGTTCTTTGTTACAATGTGAGCGACATCACCCGGTCGCCAAGCACAAATCATCGGGTGACGGCGCGAGCGCGGGAACCAAAATAGATTTCTATTTAAAATTAGAATTCCACGTTTCAACGCAATAACTCAATACTACGGTAGCCTGTTATTCCAGGTTTTTTAAATGCATTAGTTTTTTTCGTGCCAAAGGCAAATACATCGCTCCTTTTAACGAACAAGAGCAAATAATTGGGTATGAATCGGGTATTTTTTTTATAGGATAAGGGTGACAAACGAGCACACAGTCCACCTGATGGTAAATGGTTGCTGCGGCCCATAAACATCTACATCTATCCTCTATTACAAATCAAAATGCAGATGCGTTGTCACCCGTGAGGACTAAGATAGAATGCCTCATTTTCAGTAAAAAGAGCCTCCGGCCACCTGCACTCACCAAGCGAAACGCAGAGGTAAACCTCTACTTCACGCTGGTATTCTGTGAGGTCGTGGTACCACCCCGGTTTGAGCCGGCCCATCCGTGCGACAGCAAAAGCTGCCGCGTGGCTCTACCAGTGTTAAGATAGTATAGTACTAAATTTACTGATATAATATAATTTATATAGCCTTTATTGAAAATACACAAATAACAAAGAGGATACCTGAGGAGTTGCTTTTGTTGTTTACTTTCCAGTCTAAGGAACTTAATTTGAAACAGCAGCAGGCTAAAGGAATGTCCTTTGCCAAAACGATTGTAATTTCTTATATCAATAATATTTATTTTATTATACGCTGACGCAATATACTGAAAAACCACTTGCAATGCACTGTCTGTATCAATTGCTGGTACGAAGCTGAAATCATGTAGTTTTGATTGGTGATTAGGATGCATTCCTTTTACGAAGGAGTAACAGGAAGAAATCGCTTTTAGAGTGATACGACCGCCTATTGTACCTTCTATATATAATTTATTTCATTTTGTTATCGTTTTAATGTGTATTGTGGTGTAATAAAAAATACATTGTTTGATTGATTAACTGTCACAACAGATGGCTTTAAGCATTAACGTCACTTTGTAAGTTATATATTTAAAGCTGTGTTTAAGATTTTTTATTAAATAAACGTTACGCCACACTAGGATTTTCTCCTGTACTGCGCAGGCAGTTTACATACATAAATTGCACAAGAACAAACATCCAGAACTAAAACAATTATGTCTTCTGTGGGATGTCACCCCTGAGGAGTAAAACGGAATATTTTTTTCAGAATAACACCCTTATTATATTTTATTTCTTGTTAGATTTCTGTTATTTCGTGTAGTGGTGGCGTAAGTGTATCCACCATTCATCATCATATCATAATCATCACAGCCACAGCTCACAAGACCACTGCTGAACATAGTCTTTCCCTAAGAAATACTACAAAGCATGATATCGAGCCACCTGCATCCATCGATTTCCAGCATCTCTTACTAAGGCGTTATCATCTAGTGTGGGGTCGCCCTACACTTCACCTACCGATACGAGGCTGCCACTCAAGAACCTTTCTTCCCCATCGGTTGTCGGTTCTTCGAGCAATTTGGCCGGCCCATTGCTATTTCAGCATACAAATGCGTTAGACTATATTGGTTACTAAGAGTATCCGCTGTCACATATCGTCCTCGTAAGAGAAGACAGAAGAAAAGTAAAACAGAATTTAGGCAGCAGCATCTTCCTGATAACAACATAAAATAATTACAAACTTCGGTCGCTAACCCACACAACCAAGCGTCTTTTTTAGGATTAGGATCACACAGTCCACCTGATGGTAAGTGGATGCTGTGGCTCATAAACATTACAAGTATTCTCGATTAATAATTAAAAATGGAGATGCACCGTACCGCCTGAGTTCAACGAAACTAAGATGCAACGCCGCGCTTCTAGCAAAAAGGTATCAGGTTCTCTACATTAAATATACGAAACACAACAGCCGTAAGCTGCTATTTTACGGTGGTATTCTGTGATGGCATGGGTTTTTCCCCAGTCAAGATGACACACGCGTGACAAATATGGAAATAATCCATGAAGAAATAATATATACCTACGTTTAGCAATGAATTTTGATTTTCAATCGAGAATAGATAAAGATGTCTACTTATCATTATGTGGACTGTATGCTCGTTTGTTCCTATTAAAAAAAACGCTTTGTGTGTGAGTTAGTAATCGCAGTTTGTTATTACTTTGTGCTATAAATCAGGAAGATGCTGTTGGCAACCTTCTATTTAAATTTCGCCTTGTTGCCTTTTACGACACTTGCGGGACGATATGCGATAGGTGATAATCTTACGCCCCCATTTGACATCATTCAACTAGACATAAAATATAAATTATCACTATACACTAATGTATAAATTTGTTTCATGCTAGCCATAGCTGTGAAGCGCGGGGTACAAAATAAAATTACCCAGAAAAATAAGTTAATGTCAACAAACACCTTAATGTGTCGTATGATATGACGTTGTACCGGGAAAAAGTGACATATATTTTGGCACGGCTTCCCTACTTACACTATGTTATTATAGCCGTGGAACTACCTAAAAACAGTATGGACGTCATCAAATATAAAAATTTTAAATTTCGCTGGCTACATTAGCGTAAAATGCATGACACGATGCCCAGAAATTGAGACATAAATGAAATTCATGCCAAATACGCTTGCGCAGTTTAAAAGACGGGGGCAAGACGACGCTCCACGCAATACCAGCGTAAAATATCAGCCTAATGCTGCTTCGTTTCGTATGGTTAGTATGAAGAACTGGAGATCCTTTTCACTCGAAACAAGGTAGTACTCGTATATTTTAGTCGTCAGGGATGGCAACGCATCTGCTTTTTGATCATGGATAGATGAGATGAATAAGTCTAAGAGCCACAGCATCTACATACTTACCATCAGGTAACTGTGTGCTCGATTGTCACCCTTATTCTATATTTAAGAAATACAAATATACTTATTTATTCGACACTTAATTGCTTAATCAAGAACTTAATAAAATTTTAATTAAAGCCTGTATTCGTTTTTGTTAATATAAAAAAGTTTGAACCTGTAACTGATTACAAAGTAAAAAGTTGGTATTGGGTGCAGATCGAATCGCGCCTACACAAAGTTTATTTATTTTTATGTCAAAAACTATAGCTCCCACATAAAATACAAATCAATCTTCATCTTCACTGTCAAGCATTCAGTAAACGGCAATAGGGTATTTTCCACCATGTAAAAATAATAAAAAATATATATTTATGATAGATTTTGTTAAAAGTAAACGAGAAATAATGATTTATATTTATAAAAATGCATTATAAATTTTATAAGTATTTCAATTTCAAGAATATTTTATTTACCTGTGCCTGCAAAACGCTATTCGTCATATTATATACCGTCGTGACGTCACTAGTTAAGAGAACTAGCTAATGTGCTGTGTTATTTCGAAAATTTTCATATATCATTAGATACGATTGTTGAGTTTTATTCCGAATTTTATTGAAAAGGCATCATCGAAGACGGATTCGTAAGAGCAGAAAGTACTAATATTTATTCCTTAATTCAAATTTGTTTAACAAAACCCATTTTATATAGTATATATACCCACAAAAATGCAATAATCTTTATGACATTTGAAATCAATGCGCGTTTATTACTTCGTTTTTAGCACTAATGTATATTATAATATAAGCTTAGGTGAGAATTTTTTTTTGTTATATTTCTTTGTACAAACCATGTCATTATACCCATATAATAGAATAAAACACGAATTAAGTAAAACACTGCACTGCAACAAGCTACAAACTACAAGGGCTGTCAAAATGGCCCACAAAGGGCGTGACAGACGACTTGTAATAGTTCATGCACCTATCATGTCATGATGTTTTGTTTTGTATACACGATAGTTATATATCATATAGATATAGATCAAAGTGATCTTCACAGAAGTATAGTTTAGATTTTGTAGACAATGCGTTGGGGTCTCTTCTTGCCAGTTTTAACCAAGTATTTCTTATATTTAAATCAGTTGGCACTTGAATGCATAACTTCCCAAGCATGCATTCAGGTACAACGCAACAATGATGTAGATGATAAATCATTAGTATACATTCAACAGTATCTTATTCTTTTGCAAAATCTACAAAATTCTAGGGCAGTGACGTCACGAGTTAAACAGCATGGCGGCCAGCGTTTTTACGCGAAAATTTAAAACGATGCATTAAAAGTAATTTTATGGCACTATTTGGTTTTGAAAATATTATATAAAAATTGTAGTGGTTCATTACCACTTTACGATTCATTTAAAACACTTCTTGAAAGTGGGTGTAATACCCTATTAATAATAATGCCTGCATCGTTGGTCTACTGATCGCACGCGCTACTGTTGATCATGTGGTCGTTCGAATACCGGCTTTGTAAACTGGGTCAAACCTAATATCAGTAATTGGGTTTTCCTGTAAAGAAATTTTGAATACCAGCTCAGAGACAGAAATTTGGCAGTGTTCCAACTCCTTACCTTGGTTCCTCATTATAACGTCGTGTCGAGATTCCGCAAAGTCGCTTTATTCTATTAATTGTAATATAATTTATTAGATCATAATATATGAAATTCTGTCGCCCTTCAAACGAGGGATTTGTTGAAATATATTAAATTAGTATTTTGCTGGGAGAATTCGTGAAAGCTCTTAGCATCTCCATCTTGATTCAATTATTTAAAGCCGCATCTCGCTGACGTAATTGTTTTGAATCATTTCAAAGGCATAATTTTTGTATAGGGACCATCAATGTTACAAGCTTATGAACGTTACGACCTACGACTATAAAGGAAAATGTAATTTATATTAAGAGGATGCCCAAGAGGGTATTCCTTCCAATTTAAGAAAATTAACAAGGCGTATGCTGTATAATGGACCGCTCTTATTGCGAGCGGAATTAGAAAAAAAGGTTGGGATGGCAGTCTTCAACCGACAAAGGCCGTGTAGAACTTCGGGGTTAGTTAAATTTGTATAATCGTTAACCTAAATGAAAACTAGAAAAATGAATTAAATAAAAGTTGAAGTCACGGAACTGCATGAATCTAAGACGTGCGTATTGCGAGTGGCTAAGAACCTTGGTGTCCATTGGGAAAAAAAAATCTTTAAATAACGTAACCACTGGGTTTGTTTCCTGTTTCCTGGGGCTTACAAACATTAATTTCACAACACCTAGAACCGAAACAATTATTTGTAGGTCGCACAAATACTTTTTCCGTGCGGAATTCGAACACGCAGCCCTCGGTACTGCAACTTATGCCTCAGCCACGAAGCCGAGGAGGGGTCGAGGCTCCGTGATGCAGTCGAATGATTAGGTTGTGATGAACTGGAATGATGATGATAAGTTTATTGTAGCACCTCGCCCTGGCTCCGCCTGGGCAGTATCTATTCATCTGGCGTTATTTATATTTAAGTTAATCAAAGATAATTTATTTTATCAATTTTTGGTATTTAATTTTCAAAAAAAACAACCGGCCAAGTGCGAGTCGGACTCGCGCACCGAGGGTTCCGAACAAGTAGGTTAAAATTATTAAAAATATTTTATTATATGATGTAACTAAAAATTTATGCGTTTCGCAATTTTTCCTTTATCTGTGCTATACGTTGCTTCGTACCAAATTTTAAGATTCTGAGTTCACGGGAAGTACCCTGTAGGTTTTGATTCCCTTCCCCCCCGAACTGGTTCCCGCCTTGTCGTGGCGGGGGGGGCTTAGTAGCCGTGGCTTGGTCACCCACGGTGAACAAAGAGGAACCCCTTGGCTGGCCCGTGGTGTAGGGCCGGCCCGAGGTGGCCACTCCGAGTGGGCTTGACGAGCCCACTTCGGATGTGTGTCGGTGGGCTGCTGCGAGAGGGGTGTCCTCCCCACCCCTACCTCTGCAGCCGGGGTGGAGTCGCGGAGGAGGAGGAGTGTTGGTATGGCGATGCGCCAATCGCCCTATCCTCCGCGACTCAAACGGGGCCGCACCGTTGATGCGGTGGTGGTGGGGCTGCGGGGGGAGAGGAGTGTCGGTATTGCGAGGCGCCGCTCTCCCTACCCTCCGCAGCCGAATTTTGGTTGGCGGCGGAGCCATAGACCAGATCCGCCGCTGGGGTCAGGAAGGCTGGTGCTCCTGAGTGCTAGTTTTTCCTGGCCCCATGGCCTTCGCGCATCGGACACGGGGGCGTCCGTTGCGCATGTGAAATTGGAGGCCGAAGAGGAGGGCGCGCCATGTGTTCTGGTGCGCCTTACCGGAGAAGGAGATGGGGGAGGAGTGTTCCTCTCCCGAGGAGGGGCCGCCATGGGGCGGCCAGCGCAGGTGGGGCCGCGGAAGTGTGCGAAAGTGTTCCCGTGGCCCTGCCAATATGCGACTAGGGTGGAACACCATGGGGTTTTAGTCGGTGCGAGTCCGACATAACCCGTCCTTGCCCCCGCGAGGCGGGTATGCGTAGGCATTTCCCCATGTAAAAAAAAAAAGGTTTTGATTCCCTTGCGGCATAATATTTGCGGCATAAACGGCTGTATCTTTTGATTGCGTTGGCTTAGAAGTTTGATTTTTGCACAGCTCCAAGGGACAGTATATTTGAGTATTTGATATGAATTTCAGCTTGATACCTTCACGCGTTCTTGAGAAAAAGGGTCTTGACAGACAGACAGACAGACGGACAACAAAGTGATCCTATAAGGGTTCCTTTTTTTCCTTTTGAGGTACGGAACCCTAAAAATTCAAGCTATTTGAATAAAATGTAGCCTAGATCACTCCGGGCATTGCTCTCTATCTGTTTGCAGTTGCATTACAATCGGTTCAGCCATTCCGAAAATTATTAGGACACACTGACATACAGACAGACGGACAGGCAGGCAAACATTTTAAAATGTTTATTCATGCCTTAATGACATGAAAATAACCCCTTCAGTTAAATATCTGGCAGTTATTAAAAATGTTAAAAAATATTTAGTTAAGATCCTCGTAATAAAATATCATGATATGTCTTACCTAGTTTGAAGAGCACCTTACATACGTGCTAGAACCATGCTGCAGCTATATTAGTAGTATAGTTGTAGTACGAATGGCTCGACCGCGGAAGGACCACGCTCTCACAGAATACCAGCGTAAAATAGCAGCTTAACACTGAAGTGTTTCGTATGGTGAAGAGAGCCGGAGACCATTTTTACTGGAAATGAGGCATTTCATAGTCCTCAAGGGTGACAACGTATCTGCATTTTAATTTTAATAGAGGATAGATGTAGATGTCTATGGGCCACAGCAACCACTTACCATCAGGTGGGCTGAGTGCTCGTTTGTCACCCTTATCCTATAAAAAAATGATGATGAAAGATGATGATAAAATACATACATTATTTTACGTACATTATTTCTGCTCCAAATAACTGTTTTCACTGTTGTGTTCAAGTCTAAAATGTATAGAGGTCCAGTATATATAGGTATGCAAGGTGTGAGACATTCCAACTTAGTGCGCAGATGTGACAACGCATCTGGAGCTTTCTTTGTTTAGAATAGAATATAATAATTTTTATTCAATATTGATAATTACATAATACTTACATATTGAAAGTCATTTTTTTATTTACCACTGGTCCGGAAAATACCTCTGTCCTGGGAAGAACCAGCAAGAAACCCAGCAGTATTTTTGTAAAAATGTTTCCTTTTACAATAATTGTGTTTGTTCAGCTTTCAAAGTACACGTGCAACCCGGGTTCGATCCCAGCCGGTACCAATGAAATTGTTAATTGCAATTTTTGGTACTTGGGATTTACCACGTACATAGAAGGAAAACATCGTGAGGAAACCTGCATGTCTGAGAAATAAGAAAAAAAAATCGAAGGAATGTGAAGTTCGCCAACACGCATTGGTGCTCCCCGGTGGACATTTCCTTACCCTAAAAACTTCTCAGAAATGAGAGGAGGCCTGTGCCCGGCAGTGGGACGTATATAGACTGCAACTTTATCTTTATTTTTTTTTTATAGGATAAGGGTGACAAACGAGCACACAGTCCACCTGATGGTAAGTGGTTGCTGCGGCCCATAGACATCTACATCTATCCTCTATTACAAATCAAAATGCAGATGCGTTGTCACCCGTGAGGACTAAGATGGAATGCCTCATTTCCAGTAAAAAGAGCCTCCGGACACCTGCACTCACCAAGCGAAACTCAAAGGTAAGCCTCTACTTCACGCTGGTATTCTGTGAGGTCGTGGTACCACCCCGGTTCGAGCCGGCCCATCCATGCGACAACTAAAGCTGCCGCATGGCTCTACCACTGTTAAATCCTGTTATCCTTTATTCAGACGACATTTTATAGTTACCTCGAGCTTACGATATTCCTAAGTCAATTTAAAAGGATCAAAAAAAATAAGCTCCAAATATAACGTAAACGCCGACTTCAAAATACTGAGAGAAATAAAATAATTAACTAATAGCCTCTGTAGTCTAGGCTAACACCTAGACAAGAGTTAAAGCCTATTACGTGAAATATATTTTATTATTTCTTGTTCGTTGAAGTTGATTTTTGATTTTTATTAAAAGTAAAATTTTCGTTGCTCAACACATCGCGCTGTTCTCGGGTTGTAAAACAATATAACAGCTGTTGTTTCTCACATGTAACTCGGAACGGCCCGGAGCCATTGTACAATGTCAGTGTTGAAAGTTTTTAATGCCACTGTAGCTATATCATTGTTCAAAATTAATTCATGTATATGAGTGTTATGTTAAACCTGATGTAGTGAATTATTTAATTAAAAACATTCTAAAATAAAGTAAATTTACAAACATGGTATTAAACATTTCAGTCTTAACTTTTATGTTGAGTTGAATAGCCTTATATTATTACGTGAAGGGAAATCTCTGTACCCCTTTTTAAGCATATTCAGCATAGTTAAAGTGTATACGAAGAAGGACTGCAAAAAGCTTAAATATATAAAATAAAACATTCATTGGGTACATTCCTACTGCCAATCTCGTATCAATAATCAACAGATAATATTCTGTAGTCAAACAGTTGCACAGAGTACAGGTTAGCGCTTAATAATTATTAAATGTTTTTTTCTCTTCAATTTTTTTGGGATTTTTGTAGAAACGACATAAAACGGTCATGTAGAAAGAATGAATGAGGAAAGAGTGACAAAGCAAATTTATGTTGCAGAGGTGAACGGCAGAGTCGGGAAGGGTCGCCCTAGGCGAAAGTTTATCGACCAAATGGGCGATATATTGAAAATGGGCCAAATGAAGAGTACCTTTAAGAGCGTAGACGGGCTGCATTTTTTCCATACAAATGTATTCCCCTATTTTCTTCCTGGATAATGCCTCTAGAGTAATCGGGTTTGTTTATAAAAATCAAGGTCTATTGAAGGCATGCCCCTATCATTTATTTTTTTCCAAAAAATTATTACAAAAATAAATATGACTTTCCTAAAACCAAAAAAAATGTCCCGGTTTTACCTCCGTAATCAGACGACTACCAAACAAATTTGAAACGTTTTTAAGATAAAAGAAAATGATAGGAGCATAGATCTATTCTTCCTTTAAATTTTGATACCAAAAATAATTTAATCTGCTTAGTTTTCGAGGAGAAAACAGGAGAATACGAAATGTCGATCGGTCATGGTTTTTGTAGGTGAAATCGTTCTGAGCTGCAGTTGTCCCTATCGCACTCTACGGGGGGAGACCAGAGGTGAGGGGTGGTTAGACTAATAAGTACTTATTAGTCTAAAGAATTAGGAAAGTAACAACTGTCGAAGTTTTTATCGATATCATAGTGATGTCAGTCGATATCGACGTAACGACGTATCGTACTATACTGATTTACAGGCGGCACAGAATTGTGAAATTATTAAGACAACGAAGTAACAATTCAGCGAGTTTACGTTTAGTATTATTTGAAAAGACCTTTAGCGAAATTTAGTGAAATAATACGTAACTAATGTTCGCATTCTACTGCTTGGTGAATAATTCTGCTTACTTGATTTGCCAGCTTTACTGGGGCTTACTTACTTTTTTTCTACTTACTTTACTTTATAAAATAATGATTGCTCTTATCAAGTAAATTCTTAATATTCATGTGACAGAAGAGGTGCTTGTGGGTATTTTACATAAGTTAAGAATAATTTAATATAATATAATAAGTCATATAATAATTAATATGTACATTTCTTCTGTCGTCCTTTCCATCCTTTCTATTACAGGTAAATTTCGTGGTATCCGACCGTCAATTATTTCAGGGAGAAGGTATTCGTGGAAAAAATTCGTGGAAAAAATTCGTGAAAAAAAGGCGTTGCCGGCCTTTTAAAAAGGAGTAGACTCTTTTCTTGAAGGTGCCTAAGTCTTATCGGTCTGGAAAAATCGCTGATGGTAATCGATTCCACAAGGAAGTTGTGCGAGGAAGAAAACATCTTCTAAATCGCACAGTGGTGGACCGCCAATCATCCAGATGTGCGTTCGTGAAAGGCGGCTGGGATTAATCCGAACAGTTCTTCAGAGCACTCCCCGTGGTAAATGCGAAAGAAAATGCAAAGGGATGCAACATCTCTTCGGAGCGCCAATGAATCGAGATAGGACTCGGTCGTCGACGATTCGAGCTGCTCTGCGCTGGATGCGGTCAAGTGGAAGGAGGACATATATAGGCATTATATGTGTCTATAAAATTGGAGTTCCCTCGATTTGTCAATGATCCCTTCATTAAATCCTGACATGATGACCATCGGATCACATGAGAAGTATGTTGTTCAAACAATGCCCATAAAATGTGTGTATTGCCCTTAATTTTCTTGGAATCCCATCCATCCTAACTTATACCTTCCATCATCATCTAAGCAACATGAGATGAAGATTACCTGGCACAAATGGATGCGTTAAAAAGTATATAAAAAACATTAAATGTGTCTATAAAATTTGAGGGTTGCCCTCAATTTGCCTGGGATCATATTCTGACTTGATGGCAATGGGACCACCTCAAGAGTAAGCTTTCGAATAAAAAAAATTGAAAATCAGTCCACAATTGACGGAGAAATCGGTGAACATACATAAAAAATACATACAGTCGAACATATAACCCCCTCTTTTTTTGAAAGTCATTTAAAAATTATAAAACAAGTAAAAGCCCTATCAGCGATGGCAATCCCAGTCGGAAGGTGAATTTCAATTATACAGTTTCCTATTTGATTGCCATAGAGATAGGCAATATATACCTACTTAAATGCATATTGTAATTTGACATGAATGCATATTACGAGCGTCAGGTGGTATTTTATCCGCTGAGATCAAAGACGTATTAAAAATAAAAACATCTTAAGCCGAGATGGAATAAACCACGTGCGAAACAAAGATACTAAGCATTATTGTTGCTGTTTTTATATAGTTATCGCCTTATGACAAGGACCATCTCGAGTAGAATCCAGCCATGCCATTCAAAATTGACTATCTCACGCTCCTTTGACCATATAGCTATGAAATTTTAATTAATTGTATGGCACTGTACGCAGTTCAAAATGAATCTTCCGTTATATACGTAAATCATCGTAAAATACGTAAATTAAGGTTTTTTCTCTTAGGACTCAAGAATAGACGCGTTTTATTCCCTTTTCTTCGACCCATTATTAACGAAAAAGGGTTTACCTGAAACAAAAATTATTATGATATGATTATATTTGTAAGTTGACATTTTATCAAACAAAATTCAATAATTTAACAAAACACTACTTGTACCTTACAAGCAGTATTTTGTTAAATTATTGAATTTCTTTTGTCGATTTGAAATTGTAAAATGATAAAATTTATTTACAAATAAAATAATACTCACGATTTTTCTCTAGTCGTTAGAACAAAATAAATAGGTATTCAAATCCAATCCACAAGCCGAGTCAAAATAGTGAAGCAAAGAATCAAGTCCGTAAACATGGTGCGCGCGGAAGATGCGTGGTACTGAGCTACGCACACAAATACATATTATTCACTCACATATTGACACCTCCGTTGCTCGGGCGCTGTGCGACGGCAATAGTTTCTTCAAATACCTATTTCTCAATTCCCGCGCAGACCGACTACGCTCTTAACCGACGAGCGTGTATGCGTAGGTATATGGATGCGGAGGAAGCGAGAGAGGTGTGTCAGGATCGTGCCAAATGGAAGTCCATAGTCTCTGCCTACCCCTCTGGGTGACAGGCGTGAGTGTTTATGTATATGTATGTATGTACGACATATTAATAGCATCATACCTTATACTAATTACTACTTACGCTAAAGAACAAAATAAGAAAGAATAATTATGAGTATTAATTAAATAACTAAACTAATAGGAAACTTATACTGAAGATGAGAAGATAATTATTCCGTTTTTTTTTTAATATAGGATAGGGTAACAATCAAAATATCTGCATTTTTATCCTCAGTAAGAATAAAAATGGAGATGCATCATCATCCGTGAGGACTAAGATGCAATGCCTCTTTTCCAGTAAAAAGAGTCTCCGGATCTCTACACTCATCATACGAAACACAGCAGTTTTAATCTGCCATTTTACGTTGGTATTGTGTGAGAGCGTGGTCTTTCCCCAGTTGAGCCGACCCATTCGTGCTACAACTATACTACTAATATAGCTGCAGCAAGGCTCTTCCACGTATAAAACGTCCTAGTAGCAAGCCGGAATAACTCCCTTGACATCTTTGATTTGGGGTTTGATAAAACTCTTTGCACTAGATCGACATCCAAAACATTTGCGTTAAATTCTTTCAGCACAGCCTGTCTATCTTTTTCGTTTTTGACACACTCTATCAACAAATGGCAAACATCTTCAATTTTGTTGCATAGATCAATACGGAGAAGGTTTTTTTGCCATTAAGAAAGCGAACTTTGCTGATGGAATATATCCAGAACGAAGACTTAGGGCTAACTTAACAAAATTTTTGCTGAGTTTACAATCATTAAACCAAGGTACGCGAAAAAGCTCGCTTCTTACTTAAAATGTTGCCACGCTACGCTGGCGTAACTGATAGACTGACTGAACTGTGAAGTTTGTTTGCTAATTTCAAATTTTCTTTTCTCATTAGTCCTGTGGATTGTATGTCTAGCCAAAAAGCGTTTGTTACATATTATGTATATTAGATAACTGTGTTTTATATATAAATGTGCAATTGAAATCATAGATAGAGACAAGTTGCAGGTATATTATGGTTGTAGCACGAATGGGTTGGCTCGCCGTGGCAGGACCACGTTCTCACAGAATACCAGCGTAAAATAACCGCCAAATGCTGATGTGTTTCGTACGGTCAGTGTAAAGAACCGGAGACCCTTTTTACTGGAAACTAGGCATTCCACCTCCATCCTTAGGGGTGACAACGCATCTGTATTTTGATTCTTATTCGAGAATTAATGTAACAGCTTACTTAATATACAAATATAATGAACTACAGTCGAATTTCATTTACATTGACTCATAATAATTATTTTACTTAAGTTAACTTCTACTTATTTTTAAAAACTATTTATATCCTCGTAGCCATAAAACACTGAACTGAACCACCTACATCTATCGACTACGTGTATGTTTACAGTCGTTCCCCCAATTTAAGGGAGGAGGGTCGGGGGTGTCACCCACCACTGCGCCTTGCTAGTACGAAACTGACACTTAAAAACCTTTCCTCTCCGTTTCCCTCCTCCTGTTATTCTCTTGTTCTTCTGCGGATATCCTTATCACATTTTATATAATTATTTACGGTTTATATTTAACACGCATTGGGGTAGTGTGGCAGACATTTCCTTGCCCTGAATCTGAGAGGAGGTCTGTACCTAGCAGTGGCACGTATATATATATAGGCTGTAACGTTAACTTTAACTTTTTAGTCAATTAAAACAGATTGTACTACATTTTCAACTTATTCAAGAAACAGCTTGGAAGCGATCACCGCATTTCCAAGTGTTATTATCAACCATGATGTACTTATTTGTTAATGTAATTGGTTAAAGAAACTTTTTTGTTTATATTCATAGTTTTAATAATCACCTTTACGGCTTTACACAACATTACTTTACTTTTATTAACTTAAACACTTAAAGACAATTATCAAGATCACACAAACACATTACAAGATATACTACGCAACTAAAACCGCCAAAGACACTAAGACTAAAGATTCTATAATTAGTGTTGCCAATATAAATGTATAATAGCTAACAATATTATATTATAATAATCCATTTTAGGCTGTGTTTAATAAAAATTTAAACTTGGTGTTGCTGTGTAATAGAGTGATCTTGTATATTTTCTGAGAGTTTTTTTAAAAGCATATACTCCATGAAAAAATACTGACTCTCTGGAGCCGAGTAACTACGTAGAACTTGTTTTCATTCCTCATGTGAATAATGCTAAAACTACTTTTATCTCAGAGAGACTCTGTTCAGTCTTAGTTTGGTTCTTACCAACTTCTGCCAAACAAAAAGTTTCTATATCAGTCGCAATTCCGAAATCACTTAACCATGAACAGTTGCAGAACTTTGCTTGCTATTTGATATTATGGCCACTGAAGCTTTCCGTCGAGAGTCATACCAAGAAAAACGGTGAAGTCAATGAGGCTCAATTATTATTTTTTAAGGATAAGGGTGAAAAACGAGCTCACAGTCCACCTGATGGTAAGTGGTTGCTGCGGCCCATAGACATCTACATCTATCCTCTATTACAAATCAAAATGTAGATGCGTTGTCACCCGTGAGGACTAAGATGGAATGCCTCATTTCCAGTAAAAAGGGCCTCCGACCACCTGCACTCACCAAGAGGAACGCAGAGGTAAACCTCTACTTCACGCTGGTTTTCTGTGAGGTCGTGGTACCACCCCCGTTCGAGCCTGTCCATCCGTGCGACAGCAAAAACTGCCGCGTGGCTCTACCACTGTTAAACTTTCCAACAGCTTTGACCATTGATAATAACGTAAGTAACAATTTAATAAATATAATTTTAATATTGCAAACAAGAATGTACAACCAGTGCGTGTGGTCAGTGATGATATAGAGATCTGAGAAACTGATATAACTGTCGTATTAGTCTCGTGATCGTAAACACTACTACTGAACATTAGTAGTTCGATTCTTGGGCCGGCCCAAAATTAGTTATCGGGTTACCTGTTAAGGAATTCTTAGTAGCAGTCTGCAGTTAAGCAATTGTCGGTGTTTCACAGCCGTGCCTCGGTAAGCAAATAAAGTCGTTGGTCCTGCGCCTGGATCTATCTCAGGTCGTGTCGGATAACCGTACCATCGGACTATGAGAGTGAGGGAATAGAGAGTGCACCTGTGCTGTGCTTGTGCATACAATTGGGCACTATAGTCCTGTCCTGCGCAGTTGGCTATTGCCCGTTGGGACTAGCTGCTGGGACCGAAATTCACATCAAATTCACACCCTTAAATATTTTTTTATTTTTTGACAAATATTTTTATTTTTATTTTATTATGATTTAGCATTGAAAAATACATCAATTTTAAATTTTCACCCTTATACGATCAACCCCTGTTTTTATTCGCGATTCAGCCCGGGTCAGCTAGTATATTATAGAATGAGGCATACCGTCTTAGACCGCAGGTGTGACAGCGCGTCTAAATTTTGATTCTTTATCGAGGATTGATGTAGATGTCTATGGGCCACAGTATTCGCTTACCAATAGGTGGACTGTATGATCTTTTGTCACCCAATCCTATAAAAAAAGGTTCTCCAACATCTTCCAAGACCTAAACGTTATCTGTAGTACAATTTCGTTTTATTTTAATTAGGTTTTACGCGCTGAACATTAAAATCAACGAGGAATTGTTCGTAACCTAATGTTTGCTAAGATAAAGCCCTGCCTGTCTCGAGTGAGGTCACGGTATAACGTATACTTAAACGCAAAACTTAATTAATTATCTATCTCACTCCTTTGCATAACAATGTAATATCTTCTTTGAGTGAATAATTAAGCTTTATTTAAGTATTAACTTTATAACTAGGTCTTTGACTTAGGTTTCTTTCGATACTTACGTGGCACTTAGCACAAATCATAAAAACTTACGTACTTTTTGAGATATGTCTTTTTTTTTCTCTTTATATAGATCACCAACAGACGATACACAATACTAACGAAATATAACACAACAATGCGACTACATGCTATGTGTTCATCTTCTTACAGGTAACCACAACTTACATAAATACCGAAGTGAATTAAAAAAAAAGAAAACAGATAAATATTTTATATCAATTTATCACGAATGGGTCGAGTTGTACGGGGAAGAACCACGTTCTCACAGAACACCGACCTAAAATAGCAGCTTAATACTGCTGTGTTTCTTATGGTAAGCGTAAAGAGCCGGAGACCATTTTTACTGGTAACTAGGCGTTCCATTTCATTTATCGAGAATGACAACGCTTTAGGTGTCTGTGGGCCACAGCATCCACTTTCCTCCCGATGAACTGTGTGCTCGTTTGCCTTTCTTAATTCTATAAAAGTGTTTTAGTGTTTCCGGTATTGTACTTGTACTTAAGTACTTGTACTAAGTAAAAAAGTGAAGTACCAGCATACGTATGTACCATAGCTGGCCACAAGCTCCCTTTTATTTTTGATAGGGCTATTTTTGAGTTCAGAGAAGAAGTCCATTGTGCTGCCCTATTCCTTGTTGTTCTTGAAGAAATTTAGTTTCTTAACCATGTAATTTTTTACGATATTTTCCTTCACCGCCAAGCAATTGATAAATCAACACCATCGGACTGGTACCATATACCAACCGGTTACAGGTTTATGACAGCTCGTAGCATAACTGGCTGTAAAGCATTTTAGATCTTCCATATTTAAAATTGGTTGCAGGTGTTCAATGGCTACAGAAACTATTTTTCTACGTGGTAGAGCCGTGCTGCAGCTATATTAATAGTATAGTACTAACACGAATGGGTCGACCGGGGAAGGACCACGCTCTCACAGAATACCAGCGTAAAATAGCAGTCTGATGCAGCTGTGTTTCGTATGGTGAGTGTAGAGAACCGGAGACCCATTTTACTGGAAAAAGAGGCATTCTATCTTAGTCCTCCCGGCTGAAAACGCATCTGCATTTTAGTTCGCAAACGAAGATAGATGTAAATGTCTATGGGCCGCAGCAACCACTTACCATCAGGTGGACTGTGTGCTCGTTTGTCACCCTTATCCTATAAAAAAGCCAGTGCATAATCACGATCCCACCTGGTGGTAAGTGGTGATGAAGCAATAGATCGTAAATCGTACTTGCTTTGCGTACAGACGTTCGCATTCTAACTTTCCACCTAGCCTGCCTCTTTTAATTTTATTTCCCACCTATAATGATGGTTGGACGAATGACATACTGTGCACCGCGGCCGTATGTACATCTGTGAATACACCTATGATCTAGCGCCAAATCAACTACCAACAGCAATTTTTCCGGACTCATACGACTTACGGACCCTCAAAAAAAGCTACTCTTTTTAAAAGGCCGGCAACGCATTTAGAACTCCCTTGGTGTTGCCGTTGTTCATAGGCGGCGGTAATCACTTACCATCAGGTAAACCGCATGATCGGTTGCTCCCCTCTCATATAAAAAAAACAGAGGGAGTCATATTGACTGCCGACAGAAGTGAAAATTCAATGATATGTTTATACGTGGTAGAGCCACGCTGCAGCTATGTACATATCTGGTATAGTTGTAGCGTGAATGAATTGGCTAGACCGGGGAGGGATCACGCTCTCACAGAACACCATCGTAAAATGGCAGCTTGACACTGCTGTGTTTCCTGTAGTGAGTGCAGAGAACCGGAGACCCATTTTACTGGAAAAGAGGCATTCCATCTTAGTCCCCACGGGTGACGACGCATCTGCATTTTGATTCTTTATTGAGGATAAATGTAGGTGTCTATGGGCCACAGCAACCACTTACCATCAGGTGGACTGTGTGCTAGTTTGTCACCCTATCCTTTTAAAAAAATATATGTATACATGAACACAGGCTGCTATACAAGTAGTCATGTCCGTGACGATCGATGCATCGGTGACGCGAACCTATAAGTTTTTCCCTTACCAAAATTCGCTCAACGCGGCTAAAGAAGTGTTCACTTCAATAATATTAAATACTGGTTTTCCTGTGCCAATTGATAACGTACTACCATTTTGCCTACTAATATCCTTTTGCACTTCCTAAATATTATTTCTTTTACTTTCATATCTATGTAGCTGCATTGATAAATGTATTTTCAATGACATTTTATGAAATGGATATATTAATAAATTTGAATTAAATTTTTTACTTAGCGGTCGGTTCAGCATCTAGGGCGTCACAAATTCATTGATATTTTCCACGCTTAAAGTAGGCCGCACATGATATGAATTTCATTATTTTAATAGCTTTCAGTAATTTAAAAAAAATCTAAAAAATATTGGAAATAGTTTATGCCATGGGTTTCCACTTCGTTCATCTATTACTCTGATTGCCGCTAGACCACTAATGATCATAAACACGGTTGTGGAAGAATGATGTTCCCGGTTTGAATATAGGATGGGACCAAACATCCTATATTCAAATTTTTGTTCATAGTAGAGCCATGCTGCAGCTATATTAGTAGTATAGTTGTAGCACGATTGGGTCGGCTCGACCGGGGAAGGACCACGCTCTCACACAATACCAGCGGTAAATAGCAGCTTAACACTGCTGTGTTTCGTATGGTGAATGTAGAGAACCGGAGACACTTTTTACTGGAAAGAAGGCATCCCATCTTAGTCCTCACGGGTGACAACGCATCTGAATTTTGATTCTTTATTGAGGATATATGTAGATGTCTATGGGTCACAGCAACCACTTACCTTCAGGTGGACTGTGTGCTCTTTTGTCCTCCTATCCTTTATAAAAGAAATATCCCAGTGGCAATCCGATGTTAGGAATTTGGTGGTGTTTTGCTCCCGTGACTCGGAAGGCAGTAAAATAATTTGATCCTGCGCCTGATCTTTCATCGGTCGTTTCGGATTACTATCCTATTGGACTATGAGGATGAAGCAATTGAACGTGGACCTGTGCTTTCGAATACACTTGGGCACTTTAATCCTGTACTGCACCGTCGTGACCGAAATTTGGTTTGGAGAACATCATTTATTATTGTTTATTATTAAACCGAATTTTTATTTGTTTTGGTACAAAATGTCATCCAACATATCTGTTGGTTCGTCAGTTAGTGATCTTGTAACATTTAAACGACTTGACCAATTGAGGTTACATTCACACAATATATTTAATTTGTCGAGGTGATGATTCATATATGCTAAGATCCTCTCTATAGTCAGAGGATCCTAGAGTTTGCATATTGAAATTATTAACAGAAATTGTTCACGAAACAGAATTTACTTATATTAACTATCTTATGTAACTGTAACTATTATATTATAGTTGTAGCACGAATGGTTCGGCTCCACTTGAAACGTTCTCATTGAAACCAGTGTTAAATAGCAGCTTAATGCTGTTGTGTTTTGTATGTTGAGTGTAGAGAACCCATTTTACTCGAAACAGGGCATTACATATTATTACCCTCAGTGCTCACATTGGATCTGTATTTTGATATTTAATCTGATAATAGAATAATTTATTACATATATTTAAATAACATAACATACAATATTTTATTATATACAATATTAAAAACCATAAAAAATCTTTAATCGAGGATAGATGGCTATGGCCCACTGCATCTTTTTTTCCAATAAGTGGACTGTATGCTTGTTTGTCACCCTTATTCTTTTTTTTATAGGTTAGGGTGACAAACGAGCACACAGTCCACCTGATGGTAAGTGGTTGCTGTTGCCCTTAGACATCTACATTAATCCTACATTAATCAAAATGCAGACTAAGCGTTGACAACGCTGAGGACCCGTGAGGACTAAGATGGAATGCCTCTTTTCCAGTAGAGCGTGGTCCTTCCCCGGTCGAGCCGACCCACTCGTGCTACAACTATACTAGTAATATGCTTGCAGCATGGCTCTACCACGTATTCTTTAAAAATGTCTTTTTATGGTTTTGTAACAAAAAATAAATTCATAAAATCAGGTCCCACAGGTAACACTTAAGCGGTGAGACAACGACGCGCTATTTCAAGTCGGCTTTTAGTTTTAATGAAAAATTTAATTAATTTGGACCTTTTGAGTAACCTAAGGAATAATACAAGCTCAAGGTAACAACTAGTGGTAGAGCTATACTGCAGCTATATTTCTAGTATAGTTGTAACACAAATGAGTCGACTCGACCGGAGAAAGACCACGCTCTCACAGAATACCAGCGTAAAAGAGGAGCTTAACGCTGCTGTGTTTCGTATGGTAAGTGTAGAGAACCGGAGACCCTTTTTACTGGAGGACTAAAATGGAATGCCTCGTGCATTCCATTTTAGTCCTAACGGGTGACAACGCATCTGCATTTTGATTCTATATTGAGGATAGATGTAGATGTCTATGAGTCACAGAAACCACTTACCATCAGGTGTACTGTGTGTTCGTTTGTTACCCTATCCTATAAAAAAACTGGAATGTCTTCTTAATAGTTACATTTAACTTTAACCCTATTTTCCTATATTTATCGGTGGTTTTTTTTATTTTAGTTAAGTATGAGACATTTCAACGTGTGATGGCATAACAATAGCCAAAAACACATTTCTATCCCTGGATGTCGTAGGAGGAGACTGTGAGAAATGTTAAAATTCTCATCGCATCCAATCGATGTCGGAATGAACATCTCGTTTTACGTCAGACATAAAATATCAAAGAACCTTACCAATCGAACCGTAACCCCTCACTACCGCAGAGAGATCAGTCGCAGGAACAATGGCAGGAGCATCTCTTAACAGACAAACCCAATAATAGTTCTGGCCTGACCAGGGTTCGAACCCAGGATCTTATGATCAGCAGCCGTATTTACGACCAATAGACCAACGATAAAGGAGAAGTTATGAAACAGATCTGCACGTCAAATAGAATTTATACGTCAAATTATATTTGGAAAGTTCCCTTTATTCGAACCAAAACATATGACATATTTATCAACTTCGCAAAAGCTTGAAAACTTTTATTCGTGGCAAGAATCTCATTGCGATTCTTCTTACAAAGTATCTCCGAAGAATTCAGAAAACACTTTAGTGAATTCCATTTCATTTTGTCGGATCCCTCTGTCATATAAAATTGAAATTTATTTTCGCTGAATAACCCGTTTTAATAAGAAGTCGATATTTTATATCTAACTAGCGAGCTGCCAGACTTTTTGGTCGAAGTTGGGCTTACATAGTCGGACTATTTGTCCCAGGTAAACATACTCATCAACGACTTCGAGCTTAGTGCTCCCAACAGCTACCGGCATAGGTGTGACATGGACGATACACATGAATTGGGGGGGGGGGGGGTTCTTTGTGTGATAAATTTAAAAACGAGGTTATCCGCAGTAGAACTAGTGTAACTGACATAGCCCAACGGATTAGTAAGCTGAAGTGGCAATTGGCCGGCCATATAGCTCGAAGAACCGACAACCACGTACCGGTATGTAGTGTATGGCGACCCCCCACTAGATGCGGGTCCGTGGCACAGTGGCTAAACAATGAGTTGCAGCGCCAAGGACCGCAGTTTCGTAACCCGTACGGAACAAGTATTTGTATGACCTGCAAATAATTGTTCCGGGTCTGGATGTTGGTCCTTGTGAAATTTATGTTTTTTTTATAGGAAAGGGGTGACAAACGAGCACACAGTCCACCTGATGGTAAGTGGTTGCTGCGGCCCATAGACATCTACATCTATACTCTATTACAAATCAAAATGTAGATGCGTTGTCACCCGTGAGGACTAAGATGGAATGCCTCATTTCCAGTAAAAAGGGCCTCCGGCCACCTGCACTCACCAAGCGAAACGCAGAGGTAAACCTCTACTTCACGCTGGTTTTCTGTGAGGTCGTGGTACCACCCCGGCTCGAGCTGGCCCATCCGTGCGACAGCAAAAGCTGCCGCGTGGCTCTACCACTATTGATGTACCAATGTATGTAAACTGCCCCCACGGTACAGGAGAAAATCTTAGTGTGGAGGTAACGTTTTAAGAAAATCAATATAGATTAGATATAGTATTATACTTATTGTAAGTCACTTTTTTATTTACCACTAGTACGGAAAATACTAACTAATGAATCTTACAGGCCCTGAAAAACCGCAGGTGACATCAGATTGTATAGTTAATATAACCGCATTTATAACTGGTAACTTAAGGTGATTACACTGCAATTCGGTAATTCTGAAGTTGTTACATCAGAATTGGTAGAATTTTTTTTCCGCCAAGGAGACCGCCTGGACAGGTACCACACTCTTATATCTTTCTGTAACCAAAGAGCTTTGCTTGCACTGCTGTCTTACACTGTATAGAGAGGATAGGAGATAGGTAATGAGAGCCAGTGTAATTGCAGGCTGTGAGGTATTGAATGGAAATGGAATACCATCTAATGTCTGTTTTCTATAATTAAAACGTTTCGTTTTCTCTTACGAGCCGTTGTGCAGTGCAGAAAGTGTATTATAAAAACCAATTATGAATTAAGATACTGATTTAACAATATACGAACGACTAACAGTTGTTCCATTTTAGTCCTCCTTAATCCTCCCATATTTCTTAATAATGCACCTCAGATATAAGAAAACGGATCGTAATGAAGTACGAAAGTTTACTAATTCTATAAATCGGGTATTGGTCCACAGACGCGACAACGCATCTGTAGTCATTAATATGTTTTTATTAGCTTCGCGTGTATCTATTTACATATGTATCTATATAACGGAATATTTTAATGTAATTTTCACCAACTTTAGACGACCATTGAGTTATATGTACTACGTACTAGATAAACCATTCCGAACATCGACTATGTTCAACTGAACTGTACTGCAATCCGTACACTAAACTAAATATTGCGTAAATTGAAGATTTGTGAATTCCATAAAATAATTATTATTACATTTTATTTGGAAATATAATATGTTTATTTAGATTAAATTAAGCTATTTTATATTAAATTCTTATATTTATTTTATATTAATATCTTATTTTATATCAAATTAAAATCTTCGCGCATGGGCGACTACTAATCCCGCGCATGCGCGAAGACATAGTAGGACACAATTTTTGTTTGGAATGGCTTCTCTAGTACGTAGTACATATAACTCAATGTAGACGACTGATTGACTTGAAAATGTGCACTCGTATCAAGGAATACTGACTATATAATAATTTAATAACTTTATACTAGTATCAGTATTACCAGGATCATCACAACTCATGACCAATGCGTATTAAGTTTTTGTTTAAACTCTTATATTATTCTTATTTGCAGGTGTCCACAGACTGAAAAACCACTTACTGTCACAGTTGAACTGTTAATCCGTTTGTCATTTCAATTGTTTTTAAACAACTTTGGCAACCCTAGTTTAGACATATATTTACAGCAAAGATGTCAGTACCAGTAAGTACGCTCTGCTCAATTGATCGGTGACACAGCGTCAGTCGATCTTGACGTTGATACTTGTTTATGCATGCCAAGGTTAATTTTCATTGTGTTAAGGCACGTATCACACTATATACTCGTAGAATTAGACACGGCAATAAATATGTCATGAATCTTTTTTTCATGTAGTGGCGGTGTGAGAATACTGGCTACTCCATATTATCGTCTCGTGGTTGTGTCAGAGGGTTACAAAAGACGAGATGAGTAGACTTCCAAATAACAAATATAAAATAAAAAGCTGCGACTGCCAACACGTCTGCCAAGCGTCGCAGCTATGGCAGATATCCCCCAATGAGTCAATCTATGGGGAGGCCTATGTTCAGCAGTGAACTTTCATAGTAATAATGGTGATTATGGTATTTTATTTTTTATTTTATAGGATAGGGTGACGAACGAGCACAAAGTCCACCTTATGGTAAGTAGTTGCTGTGGCCCATAGACATCTACATCTATCCTCGTTTGCGAATCAAAATGCAGATGCGTTGTCACCCGTGAGGACTAAGATGAAATGCCTCTTTTCCAGTAAAAAGGGTCTCCGGTTCTCTACACTCACCATACGAAACACAGCAGTGTTAAACTGCTATTTAACGCTGGTATTCTGTGAGAGCGTGGTCCTTCCCCGGTCGAGCCGACTCATTCGCGCTACAACTATACTACTAATATAGCTGCAGCATGGCTCTACCACGTTTAAAATGATGATGAGTCGTCGTATATTATGGAGGAGAACAAATCCAACCCCCGCTAACACAGTTTTCCAATTTCAAGTACTTACTGAAAAAGGTATAGCATGCTCGTAATTAAGCGAAAACATCGTGAAAAACCTGTATGATTGGAGATTACAATATTACGGGGAAATGTTAAGACAAGAGCCGGCAGACTAAGTGCTCCTAGCCCACCTAAAATAAGCTTTACTTATCATCATCATCAGCCCGTAAGTCCACAGCTGAAAATAGACCTCTCCCTTCAAAGAGAGAAATATCGTCAAACGGCACGCAAAATATTGAAAGCACAGAATTAGACGTTTTGCACCTTTGACCCAACTGCATGCTGCCATCCGTCGGAAGAAATAATATTTTATGGCATTTCCTATTACCTCTTACAACACACACGGACTTAATCGAAAATAATTTTGTTTTTACAACACTGAAATGACTAAAGAACTCACAGTTCGTACCAATGCAGATGGTAAGTGGCTGCTTAGTCTATGCCTCTCACTCCTTTAGGACTAAGATGGAATGATGAAAGTCTCACTTTCGAAGTAGAAATAGGTAAAAAAGTGGTACCTACCCCGACGGACTCCTCGACAAGAAAGGCACACGACACACAAACAATTATATGTAACACAATTACAAACTTTACCTATATTTGTTTATCATGAACAAATACAACCTACATACATTTTTTATTTACTCGTATGTAAATATATTATAATTAAATTCTGATCTTTAAATTACGACCGCTAGTAAATTAGGTTACGAAAAAAAAACCAAGAGTTTCATTACGAAAACATAACTTTACTTGCCTTAAAGAACCTTGTCGTAAGTTTTAAAATTTCCGTTCTTAACAAGTGTACCAACTGTTGTTTATTATTCTAAATATGTATATAGAGTACAAGCGGCCATTACAACTCTTTACAAAGTTTGAACAAACTTCCCAGCGTTTTTGCGGGATAACAATTCAGAACGCTTTTCTTTTTTTAATTATACAATTTTCTTAATTACTTTTTCTCGTTCCTGTTCCTTGTCGTGTCCATCATCTGAAATTACCTCAACTAGGAAAAAAAAAACTCCAGGTTAAGTGATTTGTAACATTTTGAACTTAATCAGCCGAATGTTTTTTCGATTGTTTTAGTTTATTTCTTTCTTTTATAGGAGAGGGGGCAAACGAGCATGCGGCTCACCTGATGGTAAGTGACTACCGCCGCCCATGAACAACTGCAACACCAGGGAGGGAATTGCAGATGCGTTGCGGGCCTTTTAAAAAGGGGTACGCTCTTTTGTTGAAGGTCCCTAAATCGTATCGGTCCGGAAAAATCGCTGATGGTAATCGATTCCACAAAGAAGTCGTGCGAGGAAGAAAACATCTTCTAAATCGCACAGTGGTGGACCGCCATTCATCCAGATGGTGTGGATGGTATCGGGAGTTCTGGCTGGCCGGCTTCTGGCCGGGTGGCTGGGATTAATCCGAAAAATTCCTCAGAGTACTCCCCGTGGTAGATGCGAAAGAAAATGCAAAGGGATGCAATATCTCTTCGCAGTGCCAATGAATCGAGCTCTATATACATATTTTGATAATATGTATTTGTTTTTGGCTTTATTGTTGATTATCCAGCTAAACCTACTGCAACATGACTTTATCTCATGCGTTGCATGATCTTGAGATTGAAGAACTTTTGGAGGAAGAATCAGAAACTGTCGATGTGTGTAGTGAAGAAGAAGATAACTTGAGTGAAGATGACGTGCAAAGTGACTACGAAAATGATTTATTTCAGATATGACGTGTCATTAGATCTAGATGATTGAATTCTACAATCAAACTAAGGGAGGAGTTGATTCGTTCGACCAAAAACTGTGCTCGCAGATGACATGCAGTAGGAAGACATGCATGTCACCATTTGAATACAACTACAGGTTATTCTACGGCATGATGAATATAGCTTTTGTCAACAGCTACGTCATTTATTGCCACAACATTCTCTCGAAAAAGGAAAAACCCCTAAATAGACGGAAATTTATGAAACAGTTGAGCATTGACTTAGTAAGCCATGGATGGAAAAAAGGCTTGAAATTCCTAATCGGAGTCGTAAATTACTCGAAAACATACAAAGTATATCACCGAATTCTCCTACCGAGAACTTACTACGTTTTGATGAACCTGCTACAAAGAGAAGGAAATACTGCGCCTTCTATCCGTGGAAACTAAGAAAAAATAAGCAGGCAGAGTGCAAAATATGTAAAAAACTGTCTGTGGAGAGTATAAAGTTTTGACTTCTTTAGACTGTATGTAGTTCCTATTTTGGGACTGATATGTTAATATTTTGATTTATTTATGTTTTATGTTTATTCATGTATATAATTTTTTTTATTTACGCTAGATACGAGATTTTTATCCAAAGGAAAGGAAATACTCGTTTTAAGTTTCATTATTCCAAAGAACTCCAGTTTCTTTTACTCCAGTTTGTTTTAAAGTAAAATATTAATAATACAACTTAATAGTTCTTTTGATTTCATTTTTTAAACTAGTGTAGAAACATTATTCCATAGAATAAATTACAATAATAAATTACAATAATAAATTACAATAATAAATTACAATAATAAATAACAATAGCGCAATTGGGTCGAAAACATTTGTGAGTCATATCGACCTCACGTTATGCTGTCAGGGGTATCAAAGAACGTTATGTATCTAGGGTTAAGGTAGTTATTTTAAGTTAGTTTTGTTTTGTTACGCTAAAGAAGTATAACTTCCTACGTGCGTACATAAGTACACACACACTTTTTTTATTAGGAAGATGCTGCTGTCCATCTCCAGGTTTGTTTACCTTTGTTGTCTTTTACGACACCCACGGGACGAAATGGGGCAGTGGATATTTTTACACCGTCACTTCACGGTCATATGAATACAGTAAACCTGATTAAAATATTATCACTAAGAAGTAGAATGGTTAGCTTATTAAATACGAAACTTTAGCAATCTTGAGTAAAATTCACATTAACAGGCGATACGTATAACTTTACAGGGAGTTGTGAATTCACCTCATATATCTAAACTAGCTAGCAAACTTAGTTCTGCAGCGGATGCTGTATAAAAGATTAGATGCCTTATACGTGTTGAAACAGCTAGATTAGTTTATTTTAGTTATTTCCATAACATAATGTCATATGGAATCTTGCTATGAGGTAATGTGACTAAAATTGAAACTATGTTTAACCGAAGGAATTCCTTAGAGAAAATTTTTAAGGAATAAATATATTAACTTCGGCCTCTCAATATATTTACGAGAACTTATTGTGTGTACACAATAATAAAAATTGTTTTATTGAAAATAGTGATGTACATTCTGTAAATACAAGGAACAAGCACAAGTTAGTTATACCAGTTACTCAACTCCAAAGAGTCAGTAACTCCTTCTGGGGCAATGTATACGCTTTTACAACAAAGTCCCATAAAATATGCAGACCTTTTGTACAAAAAGGTTTAAATTATTTATTAAGCAAAATTTTTCCAGTAAGGGTTGTTATACTACTAAAGAGTACATGACTGACAATAACCCCTGGGAATGAGGTGATCGCTACCATGCTGTTTTTAAATGTTTTCATAACAATTGTAAGATATTATATTGTAAATTGTGTTTTAAAAAAAGTCCCGCTGGGTTTCTTGCTGGTTCTTCCCAGAACAGAGGTTTTTTTGCGAACCAGTGGTAAAATTAAAAGAAATACTTTCAATAAGTATTATGTACTGTAATCTATTTTGAATAGAAATTATTCTATTCTATTCACCTGGCTATAGAAATTATTCTACTGTAAGAAATCATCTAATTCTGAGGTTAGAAATGTAGATCATATAAAATATGTGACCTATGGATAGAAATTTCTCTGAAAGTTATTGAAATGAAAGCAATATATTCAACATGAAATTCAACATGAAACATGTAACGTCACTGGAGCTTTACGTTCTCTCTTTCGCTTAAAAAAATTTCTTCCCTTTAAGACTAAACTTGTGTGTTGATGTTAGTACAGCTCCTTATACTACCGATTATTGATTATGCAGACGTGTTCTTTAGATTCCCAGATTTAAACCAAAATCTTCTTAACAACCTAGAACGCCTACTCAACAACTGCATCAGATATATTTTCAGTCTTCGTAAATATTTTAACGTTAAATATAATACAAATACAAAATCGTGACTTTTGAATTTTGCTTGTTCTCTTCTTTATCTCAATTATTCATCCAATCCTTCATTATCTCAAGGACAAATTTCAATTCCTTTACCCAACGTATGATAGAACACTGCGTCCTCGTCTAATTATAAATTAAGTATCCCACTACATTCCACAAATATCGCTAGAAAATCGTTCACCATTCAGGCTGCACTTCTCTGGAGCTCCTTGCACGAAAACGTCAGAATAATACCTAATAAGACTGCTTTATATAGATTGGTACTCGAATACTTATTAATGACATCAGATGTTAGTTAGTATTTGTAAGTTTGTTATATGTCTATTTGTATATAAAGCTATATATATACATACATACATTGGAAACTGTCCATGCGGTCAAAGCTAAGTTCTGTAACACCCGCCGCAGATGAACACAAAAACTCTCCGATCACACTCTTACTCTCATGGCTGTTAGACGGGAGATGAAGCTACATTCTTCATCAGATTTGACAGCATACAGGCAACTGAACAGACAGATCTCCAAATGCTTGCAGCGGGACTTACGCAACTTCAATACAGCTTGTATTGAAAAAGTGATCGAGCGGAACCAAGGCTCCAAAGTCATTGCCAGAGATCTGTCTGCCAGAAAGAGCTAACTGTCAAAGCTGAAGACCGAATGTGGCAGCATCGTTTCCGGGGCACCTGAGATTTTAAGTGAGATTGAGAGGTTCTATGTAACGATCAAAGAGCGGGTCTTATCCGACACTATTCCGAAGATATCCCGGACTTCAGTCTGAGCGAGATTAAAATGGCTCTCTAGCATCTTAAAAACGGCAACAGTGGTAGAGCCACGCGCCAGCTTTTGCTGTCGCACGGATGGGCCGGCTCGAACCGGGGTGGTACCACGACCTCACAGAAAACCAGCGTGAAGTAGAGGTTCACCTCTGCGTTTCGCTTGGTGAGTGCAGGTGGCCGGAGGCCCTTTTTACTGGAAATGAGGCATTCCATCTTAGTCCTCACGGGTGACAACGCATCTACATTTTGAATTGTAATAGAGGATAGATGTAGATGTCTATGGGCCGCAGCAACCACTTACCATCAGGTGGACTGTGTGCTCGTTTGTCACCCATATCCTATAAAAAAAAAAAAAAAAAAAAAAACGGCAAGGCCCCAGGCGAGGATGGAATTACAGCAGAGCTTCTGAAAGCGGGTGGAAAACCAGTACTGGAAGTCTTTCAGAGGCTCTTTAATTCCGTCCTCCATGGTGGCATTTCACCGGAGGCGTGGAGCAGAAGTGCGATGGTCTTGTTCTTCAAGAAAGGTGACAATGCTCTCTTGAAGAACTACAGACCAATTTCCCTTCTGAGCCGCGTATACGCGCTATTTTCGAGAGTCATCACGAATCGTCTCGCACGCAGTCTTGAATACTTCCAGCCTCCCGAACAAGCCGGTTTCCGAAAGGGCTTTAGCACCATAGACCACATACATAACCTTTGGCAAGTTGTACAGAAGTCTGAGGAGTACAATTTGCCACTATGCCTGGCGTATGTAGACTATGAGAAAGCGTTTGACTCTGTCGAAACTTGGGTGGTGCTGCAGTCCCTTCAGCAGTGCCAAGTTGACTGTCGGTATATCGAAGTGCTGAAGTGCTTGTACAGTAGAGCTACGATGGCTCTCCGAGTACAGAACCACAGTACAAAACCTATCCAATTGCAGAGAGGTGTAAGACAGGGTGACGTTATATCCCCGAAACTCTTCACCGCTGCATTGGAAGACTTTTTCAAGCTTCTGGACTGGAAAGGATACGGTATTAACATCAATGGCGAGTACATCACTCACCTTCGATTTGCCGATGATATAGTCCTTATGGCAGAATCGCTGGAGGACCTAAGCACTATGCTCAATGACCTTAATAGTGTCTCCCAACAGATAGGCCTTAAGATGAACATGGACAAAACAAAGATTATGTTTAAAGTCCATGTCACACCTATGCCGGTATTTGTTGGGAGCACTAAGCTCGTAGTTTTTGAAGAGTATGTTTACCTGGGACAAATAGTCCGACTAGGTAAGTCCAACTTCGACCGAGAGGTCAATCGACGAATTTAACTCGGCTGGGCAGCGTTCGGGAAGCTACGATACATTTTTTCGTCAGACATACCTCAAAACCTTAAAGCGAAATTAAAAAACCGTGCGTGTTGCCAGTGATGACTTACGGATCTGAGACGTGGTCCTTCACTGCTGGCCGTATGGGGAAGCTCAAGGTCGCTCAGCAAGCTATGGAGAGGGCTATGCTTGGAGTTTCTCTGCGTGATATCTTTTATTATATTTTTTTGATTATATTTTTGCTCAATATCGTGATCGATATTGAGCAAAAATTGGAGGGATACTCCATGGACGACTACTGTGTTATAATGATCGGAGAGGCTGATTTTAAAATAACCAAAAATTATTTTGGATTGATTTACTATATTCGTAATATCCTACAGAAGATTAAGCACACGAATGTCATAATTTGCCTTCCTACTTATAAGTATGGATACCTGCATAACCTGTTCAATTGGAGGGTTGAAACATTCAACAACCTTTTATACCTTGATATAATGACCCATGAACATGCATACTTATTGGACTCTAATAAAAAAATAAATTATGGCTTCGACATGTTTCACAAACATTATGGTTTTGTAAATAATAATGGAATGCATACTATATTTAATAACTTAAAAGAGTTAATTTCTGAAATACAAGACTTCCACTACACGAACGAAGAGCTTACCATTAATGACCAAGAGTATCCTAAAGAAATAGAATCTTTGTTTTTTCGAAACTAAATACTTATATATTTTGCATCAAAACATAGCAAGTTTACTGAGCAAGTCGGATGCCTTGATGGTAAATTTGGAAGAACTACTTGACAGACGTATAAGTGTTGACGTTGTTTGTATTACGGAACATTTTATGAAAGCAGGATTTGAATATTTTTTAAATCTTCCAAATTATGTCCTGGCGGAGTGCTTCAGCAGAGAGAACATCAAAAGAGGTGGTGCTTGCATTTTAGTTAAGAACGGACTCAGATGGAAAATACTTCTTGAATTTAAAAAGTTATCAATAGCAAATGTATTTGAATGCTGTGCCATTGAATTAACTGACTATAAAATTGCAATTATATGTATTTATCGCGTCTCAAATTGTAGAAACGATTTTGATGTATTCTTTAACAAGTTAGAGAAGCTTTTAGTGTGGGCTTCAAAATTAAAATGTAATAATGTCCTAATTGCTGGTGATTTCAACATTGACATGTTAAAAAATAATAATATAACGTCTAACCTAGAATGTTTACTATCAAACTATAATTTTAAATTAGCTCTTAAACAACCGACTAGACTTACTAGTAAAACTTGTATAGATAACTTTGCACATAACTGTGGAAAGGCATGTAGGACTGAAGTGTTGGAATTTGCCTTGTCTGACCATACTGCACAATTAATAAAACTCCCGGTCAAAAAAATAATTAAACTAAATCACTGGTACAAAACAATACGAGATTATAGTAAAGACAACATACAAAAATTTAAAATGTGCATAGAAAACCTATCCTTTTCTCAAATGTATAATATTAATGACCCTAATTTGGCATATAATTATTTTTTGCAAGAATATAGACTTTTCTATAACTTATGTTTCCCATTAAAACAAATTAAAATTATAGTAACTTATAAACCAAAATGGATATCACATGGATTAAAAATTTGTAGCAAGAAGAAAAGAGCTTTATTGTGGAAATATAGAAAATCACCAACAAGTGCTAATAAACTTAATTACAAAAAGTATACAAAACTGTTTAAAAGAATTATATATCTGACTAAACGAGCACAGAATAATTATAAAATAAGAACAAGTGATAACAAGTCCAGAACTACATGGCAAATAATTAATAAAGCTAGATTAAATATACCCACTCAGTCCATATCACAAATAAGAGTAGGCAATGAGCATATAACTAATCCTGAACAAATTGCAGAGGCATTTAATAACTACTTTATTGACAAAATTAAACCATTGGAAGGTTATGGAAAAAGTGTTGGTAAAAACCTCAGACGCATGCTCGGTTCTATGTTTTTGGCTCCAAGTCTACCGCTACAAATATTTGACATCATCAAAAATATGAGAAACACAAGTAGCGTAGGGCATGACGGTATTGATACAAAAATAATCAAGTCCGTAAATAAAGAAATCTGCCATCACCTAAGCTATATCATCAACCTGAGCATAGAAAAGGGTATTTTTCCTGATGAACTTAAAGTCACCATCGTGAAACCGGTATTCAAAAAAACTGACAAAGAATCTATGGAATGTTATAGACCTATAGCCTTAATACCAATATTCTCTAAAATATTTGAAAAATATCTTTATAATAAACTTAACGATTATTTGGAAAAAAATGACATCTTGTGTAGAGAACAAAAAGGATTTCGCAAAAATAAAACAATAAATATGGCACTGTATGATTTTTATAAAAATGTAATAACACACGTTGACAACAGAATACCGGTGTGTTCACTATACTGTGATATGACTCAGGCTTTTGACTATGTTGATCATAACATTTTAATTCACAAACTCGAGGCATATGGCATTAGAGGCAATGTATTGAGTTTGTTTCAGTCTTACCTAAATAACCGTCGTCAAAAAACGGAAATATGTAGGTTAAATCTAAGGACCAAATCTGAGAACATAAGCTCTTCGACAGAGCGTTTGGTAAAATACGGTGTACCACAGGGTAGTGTCTTAGGGCCTCTCTTATTTATAGTATATGTTAATGACCTACCAAATGCCACTAAGCAACCTATGACCTTATTTGCTGACGATAGTACTATAACTATAAACTGTGATGACATCTTTTCTTATAAAAATGACATAAATGAATCATTAATATCAATAATAACATGGCTAAATAATAATAATTTAAAAATTAACCTAAATAAGACACACATTATGCATTTTAGTCAAAGACCAATAACCTCATCTAACATTGAAGTAAATTACAATGACACTGTTATTGCTGAAGTAGATACAACCCGATTTCTCGGCTTACAAATTGACCAAAAACTAAATTGGAAAGCCCATATACTAGAACTAAATAAAAAAATAAGTAGTTCGGCTTATGCACTGTTTAGACTTTCTTCTACAGTTAACATTGACGCACTTCTAACAGCTTATTATGGACTAGTCGAATCTGTCCTTAGATACGGAATCATTTTCTGGGGTAATTCAACTGACAGAGAAGTTGCGTTTAAAAGTCAGAAAAGATGTATCCGCGCTATGTTTGGTCTTCAGACTGCCGATAGTTGTATGCCATATTTTATTAAACATAGAATTCTTACACTTCCGTCCTTATACATATTGAACATGGCTCTCTTTGTCAGAGCCAATCCTAATCTATTTCCGCGGTTGTCTGACAAAGTAAAGCGCAACCGTCGTGATGGAAGTAAATTGTGCTTGCAACAAGCAAGAACGGCTCTGCTAAGAAAGAGTGTAGTATGCATGGCTCCTAAAATCTATAATAAAATTCCTCAGATGTATAAATTACTGAACAGCAATCTTTTTAAAAAAAAATTCAAAAACCTTTTAATTGAAAAATGCTACTACACTGTAAGTGACTTTCTTAATGATAAATTTTGACATTATATAATTGCCTTATACATACATATTCTTTTAATTATAATTGTTGTAAGTAATAATTTCACTGACTTTGTATATTAATAGACTGCTAATGTTAAATGAAAACTAACAACCTAACACTTTAAATTTTACACACCGAATATCGGTAAGACATGTTGATACTAATAATACTAACACCAGGAATATATATCTGCCCATGCAATGTATATCTCACACATGTTTTAGTAAATAAAAATATCTTATCTTATCTTATCTTATCTTATCTTATCTTAAACTTAGAAATGAGGATATCCGCAGTGGAACCAGAGTAACCGACATAGCCCAACGGATTAGTAAGCTGAAGTGGCAGTGGGCCCTCCTCCTCGAAGAACTGACAACCGATGGGGAAGAAAGGTTCTTGAGTGGCAGCCTCGTACCGGTAGGCGAAGTGTAGGGCGATGCTCCACGAGATGGAGTGATGACCTGGTAAGACATGCAGGAAGTCGATGCATGCAGGTGGCTCAGGACCGTACTTTGTGGCATTCCTTGGGGGAGGCCTATGTTCAGCAGTGGACTTATGAAAGGCTGTAATGATGATGATGATGTTCATATTTATGTAATTATTTATATACGTTTATTTTTGGCACCTATCAACCTTGGTTTGGTTGACTGGGAGAGAATGCCAAAAGGCATTAAGTCTGCCCTTGAACCTTTTAATTTAGGTGTACAATTAATAATAAATACATACTAATAATTTTCTACGTAGAAGAGCCATGTTGCAGCTATATTAGTAGTACAGTTGTAGCACGAATGGGTCGGCTCGACCGGGAAAGGGCCACGCTCTCACAGAATACCAGCGTAAAATAGCAGTTTAATACTGCTGTGTCACGTATAGTGAGTGTAGAGAACCGGAGACCTTTTTTAATATAACCAGGCATTACATCTTAGTCCTTACAGGTGACAACGCATCTGACATAATCACGACACTGATTTTGGCCAAAGACTCTGTATGTACACCACTCGATCAGCAATTTCAGAACATAAACTGTGTCACAGCTGTGAACTGCGCGGCGGGTAGCTGGCGCGATAAATATGCCACGCAGTTGTATTCTCATTTACAACAGTCACTGTTTTTAGGAAAATACGAAATAAAGTTATATTCTTATCTAAATAAACTTATAACACTTTGAAAATAGTTCGCACATAAATAATGACGTTTTCTTAATCATATTAACCACACAGGCTCCGACATTTTATTGGACCAACTTAGTCAGAGCTATGGTCAGACAAGGACAATATTTTTCAGATAAATGTAAAAATTACGTAGAGTCATTTTGCCAATTAATTTTACCATGTTTCTTTACCATCTTTAAATAAAAAAATATCAACAATTAAAAATCTGTGTTAGATTGTCAAAAGCAACGTTCGTAGTTTTCAAAATACAGAACTAGTCTTCTCTTTCACTCGCAGTGGGCTAAAGACGTTACGGATAATTGGTCGTTAATTAGTGAATATTAGTACCGTAATATCTGACGAATAGTTTAAATAGAAATATTTGATTAAAAATAGTAAATTGATTGATCCAAGCTAAGTTGCCAGCGGTGTACTTCATACTGCTCGAATGAATGAGAATTTCGAGTTCCATCCTCATTCATTTTTATTACTACCTTAATTTATAACATAACAATTATTATTTATTCTCTTTTTCATCTGTTCATCAGTCTATTATAGTCAAAATATTAAGCAAATTATCAGCATAATGCGAACGAGGGTAAGGAAATGGAAATAGTTCTCAAGAGTGGCAATGCATTTCTATTCTTAATCCCCTGAGTGTCGCAACAGCCGGGGTGGCAAGATGCTTGACCACCAACTGTTCATATTATTTATGGAAAGGCTTAGTGATATTATACAAAGCTAGATAACAAATAATTACAATATTTTTTTGTATAAACCATGTCATTATTCTTATTTAATATTAGAAATCACAAATTAAGTAAACTATGAAACTATTTGACGTGGACAATGAAATTAAACAGTTGAGTGGATCTAATAATTAATAAACGTAGATGTCTATGGGCCACAGCATCCACTTACTATCAGGTGGACTGTGTGCCCTTTTGTCACCTTTATTCTATAAAAATAAAAATGTTCTCAAACTGCGTAGCTATAGAAGCACACACAGTCGTGTTTTTGATATTCTTTTTTTTTTATAGGATAAGGGTGACAAACGAGCACACAGTTCACCTGATGGTAAGTGGTTACTGCGGCCCATAGACATCTACAACTATCCTCGTTTGCGAATCAAAATGCAGATGCGTTGTCACCCGTGACGACTAAGATGGAATGCCATATTTCCAGTAAAAAGGGCCTCCGGCCACTTGCACTCACCAAGCGAAACGCAGAGGTAAACCTCTACTTCACGCTGGTATTCTGTGAGGTCGTGGTACCACCCCGGTTCGAGCCGGCCCATCCGTGCGACAGCAAAAGCTGCTGCGTGGCTCTACCACTGTTTAAAATTTTCTAAGGAACAAGATGATAAAGAATATTTTAGTGGACTGGAAAAACATTAAGGTGTAATCAAATATAACTTATATTTTTAATTTGACGCTAACTGTATCTGCTCCCGTTAAGTGGCACACATCAAATTTCCCGAAAAATAACAAATAAGACTACAAAATCCAAAAAGTAATAATTGAACGCGTATTTCAGCGTTTTTGATTCCTTCCAATATTTTTAGTCATCCGAATTCCAATAAATATAATTTGATCAGAATCTCGGATCTCGGAAAGCTTTTGTGGACAGAATTTAAATAACTGTAATTGGTTTAGTGCTTTTAGGAACGTGACTTGAGTATATTACGTAAGCAAAGGAGACAATCATTTTTGGGCCCACTACAATTTTTAACGTAACTTAATTTTATTACACGTAAAATGGTATCTTAACAATTTAATATTATATACGACTTAAATATTTTAGGAAAATCTAACCGGATTCGTGAAATCTGAAAAAAAAAAGTTGGTAAATAAATATTCGTGTTCTGGGCTAATGTATCATAAAAAAAATGCGTGTAACGAAGAACAAAATACTCAAAGGATTTTCCATCAATCTTAAAGTAATTGTGAATGCTGAATGTACCTACAACTTTTGCATGCCGAGCGCAAAGCGCGTGGGTATGTTCTACTAACGCCTAAAAATCAAAATTCCACCGTTTTGTCGCATGAAATCGTATCCAGCAATCATATTATACATATAAATTATATAAAAAGCACATTGTTAGAAAGATAAATGATTGTTGAACTTATTAATATATTTTTTAAATCGATTAATTGCTATTTTTAAATAAAAAAAGGGGTTTTAGTGGCTTATGGTGTGGATTTATCATGTCCCCAAAGCTTGTAAACACTATAACTTTTGTAAATATCAATTGTTTAACTCAATCTATTTATTAATCTCTACATCTATCATGTGGGAAGCCACTGAATGTAAATGGCAGTGTAATTTTGTTTTGTTTAGCTATAATTAATTTTTTTCGGCTCGAAAATGGCGAAATTTTCGTTGATTTGGTAACCTCGTATAGAATTATTTCTGTAAATGGGGAGCTGCAGCCACAGAGTAGTTTACTCACTAACTCAGTTGGCCATCGCCATAGATTACTGTACATATCAGTTCGCCGCATTAGCTTCCTACATTTTATATTTATCTATGGCCGGTATGGTTCGCCGCATAGAGTACTTTTTTATATGTTCGCCGTCAGTCGCCGTCGTGAGTGGACATTATTTCGGTTGTTTGCAGCGGCTCAAAAAGATCGCTGTACAAATACACAATATTCGAATAACCAAATTTCTTAAATACTTGATTATAATAATAATAACAGATTTTTTTATTACAATATTTTAAAAGCACAGAATAAATAATAGTAGTACGTACTAAAAGTAAGTAGTATCAATTTTTTGTCATGGGTGAAATTTTCATGGTTTTCGAGGGTGTTGAAACCGATAGGGTTGTCGAAATGTAAATCCAAGATGGCGGCCGCAATATGTATCAATTTTTTCAATATGGGTGTCATTTTCATGGTTTTCGAGGGTGCTGAAGCCAATTGTGTTGTCGAAATGTAAATCCAAGGTGGCGGCTGCAATAGGTATAATTTTTTTCATCATGGGTGTCTTTTTCATGGTTTTCGAGAATGTTGAAGCCGACAGTGCTGTCGAAATGTAAATCCAAGATGGCGGCTGACGTAGGTACCAATTTTTTCATCATGGGTGTCATTTTCATGGTTTTCGAGGGTGTCGAAGACGATAGTGCTGTCGAAATGTAAATCCAAGATGGCGGCTGCAATAGATATCAATTTTTTCATCTTGGGTGTAATTTTCATGGTTTTCGAGGGTGTTAAAGCCGATAGTGCTGTCGAAATGTAAATCTAAGGTGGCGGCTGCAAGGGGTATCAATTTTTTCATCGTGGGTGTCATTTTCATGGGTTTCGAGGGTGTTGAAGCCGATAGTGCTGTCGAAATGTAAATCCAAGATGGCGGCTGAAGTAGGTACCAATTTTTTCATCATGGGTGTCATTTTCATGGTTTGCAAGGGTGCTGAAGCCGATAGTGCTGTCGAAATGTAAATCCAAGATGGCGGCTGAAGTAGGTACCAAATTTTTTCATCATGGTTATCATTTTCATGGTTTTCGAGGGTGTTGCAGCCGATAGTGCTGTCGAAATGTAAATCCAACATGGCGGCAGCAATATATATCAATTTTTTCATCATGGGTGTCATTTTCATGGTTTTCGAGGGTGCTGAAGCCGATAGTGCTGTCGAAATGTAAATCCAAGGTAGCGGCTGCAATAGGTATAAATTTTTTCATCATGGGTGTCATTTTCATGGTTTTCGAGGGTGTTGAAGCCGATAGTGCTGTCGAAATGTAAATCCATGATGGCGGCTGAAGTAGGTACCAATTTTTTCATCATGGGTGTCATTTTCATGGTTTTCAAGGGTGTTGAAGCCGATAGTGCTGTCGAAATGTAAATCTAAGGTGGCGGCTGCAAGGGGTATCAATTTTTTCATCGTGGGTGTCATTTTCATGGGTTTCGAGGGTGTTGAAGCCGATAGTGCTGTCGAAATGTAAATCCAAGGTGGCGGCTGAAGTAGGTACCAATTTTTTCATCATGGGTGTCATTTTCATGGTTTGCAAGGGTGCTGAAGCCGATAGTGCTGTCGAAATGTAAATCCAAGATGGCGGCTGAAGTAGGTACCAAATTTTTTCATCATGGTTATCATTTTCATGGTTTTCGAGGGTGTTGCAGCCGATAGTGCTGTCGAAATGTAAATCCAACATGGCGGCAGCAATATATATCAATTTTTTCATCATGGGTGTCATTTTCATGGTTTTCGAGGGTGCTGAAGCCGATAGTGCTGTCGAAATGTAAATCCAAGGTAGCGGCTGCAATAGGTATAAATTTTTTCATCATGGGTGTCATTTTCATGGTTTTCGAGGGTGTTGAAGCCGATAGTGCTGTCGAAATGTAAATCCATGATGGCGGCTGAAGTAGGTACCAATTTTTTCATCATGGGTGTCATTTTCATGGTTTTCAAGGGTGTTGAAGCCGATAGTGCTGTTGAAATGTAAAGCCAAGATGGCTGCTGCAATAGGTACCAAATTTTTTCATCATGGTTATCATTTTCATGGTTTTCGAGGGTGTTGCAACCGATAGTGCTGTCGAAATGTAAATCCAACATGGCGGCAGCAATATATATCAATTTTTTCATCATGGGTGTCATTTTCATGGTTTTCGAGGGTGCTGAAGCCGATAGTGCTGTCGAAATGTAAATCCAAGGTAGCGGCTGCAATAGGTATAAATTTTTTCATCATGGGTGTCATTTTCATGGTTTTCGAGGGTGTTGAAGCCGATAGTGCTGTCGAAATGTAAATCCAAGATGGCGGCTGAAGTAGGTACCAATTTTTTCATCATGGGTGTCATTTTCATGGTTTTCAAGGGTGTTGAAGCCGATAGTGCTGTTGAAATGTAAAGCCAAGATGGCTGCTGCAATAGGTATAAATTTTTTCATCATGGGTGTCATTTTCATGGTTTTCGAGGGTGCTGAAGCCGATAGTGCTGTCGAAATGTAAATCCAAGATGGCGGCTGAAGTAGGTACCAAATTTTTTCATCATGGTTATCATTTTCATGGTTTTCGAGGGTGTTGCAACCGATAGTGCTGTCGAAATGTAAATCCAACATGGCGGCAGCAATATATATCAATTTTTTCATCATGGGTGTCATTTTCATGGTTTTCGAGGGTGCTGAAGCCGATAGTGCTGTCGAAATGTAAATCCAAGGTGGCGGCTGCAATAGGTATAAATTTTTTCATCATGGGTGTCATTTTCATGGTTTTCGAGGGTGTTGAAGCCGATAGTGCTGTCGAAATGTAAATCCAAGATGGCGGCTGAAGTAGGTACCAATTTTTTCATCATGGGTGTCATTTTCATGGTTTTCAAGGGTGTTGAAGCCGATAGTGCTGTTGAAATGTAAAGCCAAGATGGCTGTTGCAATAGGTATAAATTTTTTCATCATGGGTGTCATTTTCATGGGTTTCGAGGGTATTGAAGCCGATAATGCTGACGAAATGTATTTAAACTACTTTAAAAAAAATCTGTTTAATCATGCTATACGTTATTTTTAATGCGAAGGCATGCTCAATTGGATTTACCAATATATTTTATACTATTAATTGTTGACCAGCGCACTATTATAACTTATAATACCGGTGAAAACTACTGGACGATTGCTTTTCTGCCGACTTCCAAAAAGGAGACGGTACTCAATTCGAGTGTATGTTTTTTTTACGTATGTTACCTCATAACTTTGTACTGGACGAACCGATTTCGATGATTCTTTTTTTATATGAAAGCTGATAGTTTTCGTGTGGTCCCATATGAATTTGATCAAGGTCAGATTAATGGTTATTGAGTTATTCTTAAAAAATAACATAATACTTATTTTTATCTACAATACTAAAAACTATAATAATAATTTAAAAAAAACTAAAACTAGAAACTTAAATATCATATAGTCCTACTCCCCGCGGTATCGTGCCAAGAACGCTGGCTGCGTTTCCCCGCTGAATGGCTATACTTAGCCTTTGAGCAAGGAAAGAACCAGCCCTCTTATCAACAGCAGCAACGACCAGCCGCGGATGGAGTTCCTTTAGGAACTTCACCGCACGTGGACCCCACGGACCAATAGTCTCTACAGCAAATGGCACAAATATGTAGTCACCTCTCAGAGACTCGTATTTGCGCCACTTACTCAGTTCAGCTGCCTCTGATGCCGCCCCGGCACCCCAACGAGGTACCCCTGAGATGAGAGACCGCCAGAGTGTCTACGCAAGTAGGATCCGACACTAGGGCTTTACCTCTCTCCCAAGGGACCAATGTCATACCGTCGGGTCTCCTGCCATCGTCTCTAAATATTCCACAAGGCTCTAAAACCGAGGGAACATTTATAGAGACAAGAGCCCTTCGGATGACATCGTTCAAAGAACTGTGTCGTGAAAATCTACCAGCGCTTTTCTTCCATGAAAGTACGTGGAGCCCAAATTTGTCGACGCTGCTACCACAGGGACACTGATGGGGTTGACAAAACGCCGCTCCTAGTCGGATTCCTACGGCAATGCGTAAGCTTTCCGCATCAAGTAATGTACCGAGATTACTTGATGGTAAAGCGTATAACCAGTGACTAGATTCCTTAGTCGAAACAGCTAGAAGGCGTGCCTTATCTTGGTCACTATGGAAATTATGAAACAAATCCTTCTGCACGCCCTGTACCAACGGAATATCCCACTGTTTTTGTTGGTTAACTTCCAGTGGAACATTTTCACCAGGACAGAGCGTTTGCCATGTCTGCTCCGCCTTCGTAGCAAAGCATAGGTCTACTTTATTATTTAAAATTATATTACATAAGTCACTGACACTATGTACGGAAGCAAGGAAAGCAGGCAATGCAATGCTAGAAAGATTTCTCACACCAATGCCACCAAATTTTATGGGTAAAGTAGCTTGAGTCCAGGCTGTTGTATTTAAAGTTAAATTTAGAATTTTTTCTATAGCTATTTTAAGATTATTATCATATCTTGTAAAATATCCGAACATTTCCAGACTGGACTCGAGCGGAGTAAGTATGTAAATCTAGGTACAAGAAGATTATATTATTCTTAAATAACCTATATTGAAGTCGCTTATATTGAAGTTGGCTGTACAAAATTTTTAATTTTAAATTATTGTCTGCCGACTTCCAAAAAGGAGACGGTACTCAATTCGAGTGTATGTTTTTTTTACCTATGTTACCTCATAACTTTGTACTGGACGAACCGATTTCGATGATTCTTTTTTTTATATGAAAGCTGATAGTTTTCGTGTGGTCCCATATGAGTTTGATCAAGGTCAGACCAATGGTTAATGAGTTATTCTTAAATAACCTATATTGAAGTCGCTTATTGATATTGGGTAGTGGCTATACTTCTATAAAATAGAATGATTTTTATTCAATATTGATTATTACATAATACGAGTACTTATTGAAAATCGTTTTTTATTTACCACTGGTTCGGAAAATACCTCAGTTCAGTAAGAAACCCAGCGGGACTTTTTTTAAACATATTTCACGTAACAATAATTTTTTTATACAATTTTTAAATTAATTTTCATAGAACCAGCATGGTGGCGATCACCTTATTCCCAGTGGTTATTTTTATTCATGTATTCCTTGATATTATAATAACCCTTTTTGTACAGTTTTTCTTTAATTAAACTTTTAAACTTGTTTATTGACAAACTTTGAACATGTTCTAGGATTTTGTTGTAAAAGCGTATACATTGCCCCACAAATGAATTACTGATTCTGTGGAGTCTAGTAACTAGCATTACAAGTTTTTGTTTGTTCCTAGTGTTTAAGGTGTGAACATCCTTATTCTTATTAAAGCTATTTATGTTTTAATGTAATTATTGTTATATAAACAATGCAACATTATTCAATAAAAACATGATGTTATAGGACATATATATATATATATTCTATAACATTATTAACATCAATGGCGAGTACATCACTCACCTTCGATTTGCCGACGATATAGTCCTTATGCCAGAATCGCTGGAGGACCTAAGCACTATGCTCAATGACCTCAATAGTGTTTCCCAACGGATAGGTCTTAAGATGAACATGGACAAAACAGAGATCATGTTTAATGTCCATGTCACACCTATGCCGGTATTTGTTGGGAGCACTAAGCTCGAAGTTGTTGACGAGTATGTTTACCTGGGACAAATAGTCCCACTAGGTAAGTCCAACTTCGACCGAGAGGTCAATCGACGTATTCAACTCGGCTGGGCAGCGTTCGGGAAACTACGACACATCTTCTCGTTAGACATACCTCAAAACGTAAAAACGAAACTGTACAACCAGTGCGTGTTGCCAGTGATGACTTACGGATCTGAGACGTGGTCCTTCACTGCTGGCCGTATGAGGAAGCTTAAGGTCGCTCAGCGAGCTATGGAGAGGGCTATTCTCGGGGTTTCTTTGCGTGATAATTTTAGAAATGAGGATATCCGCAGTAGCACTAGAGTAACGGACATAGCTCAACGGATTAGTAAGCTGAAGTGGCAGTGGGCCGGCCATATAGCTCAAAGAACCGACAACCGATAGGGAAGAAAGGTTCTCGAGTGGCAGTGGTTCTCGAATGCAGGTGGCTAAGGACCGTGCTTTTTTGGCATTCCTTGGGGGAGGCCTATGTTCAGCAGTAGACTTGTGAAAGGCTGTAATGATGATGATGGTAATATATATATATATATATATATATATATATATATATATATTGTCCATGTTCATCTTAAGACTTATCCGTTGACTATTGAGGTCATTGAGAATAGTGCTTAGGTCCTCCAGCGATTCTGCCATAAGGACTATATCGTCGGCAAATCGAAGGTGAGTGATGTACTCGCCATTAATGTTAATAATGTTATAGAATATATATATATATATATATATATATATATATATATATATATATATATATATGAGATTATGCATGTGATCTATGAGCAGTGTAGAATAAGGACTAAATGTATTGATTGGAAAGTATATAAGTACTTACGATGATGAAAATGAAGACTTTCAGTCTGTATCACATATACTAATACAGTACGTGGTAGAGCCATGCTGCAGCTACCGCGCTCTCACAGAATACCAGCGTAAAATGGCAGTTTGACACTGCTGTGTTTTGTATGGTGAGTGTAGAGAACCGGAGACCCATTTTACTGGAGAAGAGGCATTCCATCGTAGTCCTCACGGGTGACGACGCATCTGCATTTTGATTCTTTATTCAGGATAAAAAATATAATAAATATACCCTGTAATTATCCTACTTCTGATACTCTGCATTCATTTAATTTTCTCGATGTTTAGTTTTCTCGAAAGTTCTACTTCTACTGCCTGTAAACTGCACACATTTTTTTATAGAATAAGAGTGACAAACGAGCACACAGTACACCTGGTGTTAAGTGGATGTTGTGGCCCATAGACATCTAAATCCAAGCTCGAATAAAAATTAAAATGCAGATGCATCATCACCTTTGATTAAATGCCTCGTCTCCATTAGAAAGGATCACCTGTTCTTTACACTCGTCATGTAAAACACAGCAGCATTGAGCTGTTATGTTATGCTAGTTTTCTGTGAGAGCGTAGTCCTTCCCCGGTTGAGCCGATCCATTCGTGCTACATTTAAATACCTGCAGGCTCTACCACGTATAATGATTTAGTTTAAAATTAGTTGCCAGTTATTCAAACTGTTAGTTTACAGTCTTAATATTCTAAATATTTCTTACAGTAATGTGAATTTACTACAAAATGAACCGTGATCACTCAGAAATTGGGCGTTGGTCTTAAATTGTACTCAACCTCCCTGTGTCGAAAACTACAAGAGATTCACTAAACTTATCATAGCAACAGCAAAATAGAGCATTTTCCGAGGCTACCGCAAGGCCCACATTCCTTGCTGAAAATTATTTGATGAGGCGTGCACGGGTAACTATGAAATAGGTGATGACCTTCTGAAATCTCTCGACGAAGGGCGGCGAAATATATGGCTCGATAGCGTAGTCAATTGATTTTAAGACTTTTAGCAGGAAAGCTTGGAGGGTGCTCAATGGGTTGGCAGGCAAGACTGGAACAAACTCCCGTGGCGGATCTGCTCCACTAGCCAACGCGATTGCAAACAGAATAGTTGAGGTGTCCCGAGTTAAAGGCAGGAAAGATGATACCCGGGCGACACGACAGTGCGCTAAACAGCTCAAGGCGTCGCTACCAATTGACTACCAGCTGTCACGAGAATTCTCCTAAGATGAAACCGATCACGCCTTGAAACCATTGCCCCCTAATAAAGCTGCTGGTTTCGATGGAGTGTACAATGAGTTTCTAAAGCACCTGGGCCCGAAATGCAGGAAATGGCTGAAAGAGTTCTTCTCAGATATCCTGTTACGTAACAAATTGGCTCGCGACTTCAATAGATTGAAGATTATTGCTATGCTGAAACTCCAAAAACCTGCAGACGATCCTAAGAGCTACCTTCCTATCGCCCTTCTGAGCTGTGTCTACAAACTTCTGGAGAGACTAATCTACAACCGCATTATGCCTCTCATTGATAAGGTGGTTCCAGTGGAACAAGCTGGCTTCTGTTGTGACCGCAACTGTACCGACCAGGTGTTGTCCCTCACAACCCACATTGAAGCAGTGTTTCAAAAGAAACTAAAGACGGTTGCTGTTTTAATAGACCTGTCAGCGGCGGCAAGGATTAGTCTATAAGCTCATGAAAGCGGTGCCATGCAGAAAAATGGTGGGGCTGTTAAATAGCACGCTTAGCAACCGTGAGTTCATGGTTTTCCTTGGCGACAGTGAAAGTCGTACCAAAAAGCTGAACAATGGATCACCACAGGGTTCAGTTTTGGCTCCGCTGCTCTTCAATCTTTACTTACATGATATACCTGAAACGCAGAGTCGTAAATTTATGTATGCTGATGAGATATCACTAGCTTCCCAACACGAAACCTTCAAACCATCCGAAGGTATCCTTAACGAGGACTTAAGCATACTAGACAAATACTTTAGGAAATGGAGACTAGTACCAAACACTGCCAAAACCGAAGTAACTGCGTTTCACTTGGCTAACTAAATGGCAAAACACGAGCCTACTGTTGAGTTTGCTGGAGCCATGTTGCACTACAACCTTACTCCGAGATACCTGGGCGTGACTCTCGACCGGAGTCTCACGTACGCTCCGCACATAGACAAATTATCCAAAAAGCTCCAGAACAGAAACAACATCATGCACAGGCTAGCGGGCACCACTTGGAGGGCCAGCGCCGATGTGCTGCGTACAACCGGTCTCAGTTTGGTGTACTCAACAGCAGAGTACTGTGCACCAGTATGGTCAAATAGTGCACATGTGCTGCATATGGACACCCAGTTGAACCAGACCATGAGATGCATATCTGGAACCTTAAAATGTACCCCCCTCCAGTGGCTCCCCGTGCTATAAAGCCATATAAGCCCACCCCATTTGAGAAGACAACAAATAATACTACGAGAGTCCCAGAAGATCTACGGTAATCCCAACCTGCCAGCTCACGCGAAGTTTACTAATCCGCCACCCCACCGTCTGAAGTCACGTCACCCATCCTACCAGACCGCATGTGAACTCGTCTTCTGCGGATTTAACACATCTGCTGAGTGGTTGCAGGAATTGAACGCAAACCCCCTGATAGCATGGGAATTACCATCAACCCTACACTTAATATACTTACACTAAATTACTTATACGTAAAAACCTGCTGGTTTTCGCTCCCACGAAAGGAATGGTGCCAACTGAAAAGGGGACGCACCGGATGCGGGCGAAGCAATGCCTTCATGTCCATGTGCAGGTGGAGGAATCACCGGGGTGTGAGTGTGGAGCTGCTATCCAGGATGTTGAGCATATAGCTAGAGGCTGCCCACTCACAAGGTACCACGGCTGCCCAACAGACCTGTTCTCTCTCGAGAACGACGCTATCCCATGGATTCAGCAATTAAAAGATAGAATAACTTTATAATTTTGATTTTAATTTATTGTGAACGATTGTAAGAACGCCATACGAATAAATAAATAAATGAAATGTAAAGATTTCATAAAAGTAACAAAAACACTTGCATTGAAATAAAATTATTATATATTGATACTTAAACTTATCTTCACGCACAATCCCTGACGGGGTAGCCAGAGAGAACAGATCGCCAAGTGTCACGATCCTTACATACCTCTTTCGCTTCTTTCAGATTCATTATCTTCTTCATACATGCACGTCTAGGTATCCGAGTACTCTTGACCCTCCCCTCTTCGAGCAGTTTGCTCACATGGTCTTCGAAAGTTAGTCTCGGTCTACCTCGACACCTTTTAATATTAACTTTCGCGCTATATATTTTCTTCACCATTCGGTCTTCACTCATTCGCTCAACGTGCCCAAACCATCGAAGCACGACCTTATCAATTTTTGTGATAAGGTCATCTTTCAAACCTGCCATATCGCGAATCTCTTCGTTTTGCTTTCGGTCGGCCATGGTAACGCCGCACATTTTACGAAGAGATCGCATCTCCACTGCATTCAACTTGCTTTTATGCTTCTTCTGGCACACCCAGGTTTCGCTGCCATATAACAAAGTCGGTACCAACACTGCGTTATGTATTGCGAGGCGTGCACTGTTCACTACGCCTTGTCTTTTGACTAACGCAGCCAGGGCGCCATTGACTTTGTTCCCGGCAGCGACACGCCTGTCCACATCTAAATCACATCTAACATCCCGGCTAAAAGCACTCCCCAAGTATACAATTTCATTTACCTGTTCTAGACATTCCTGATTTACCCATATTTCACACTTCGTTCTCTCTTCGTCCCTTTCAAATACCAGAACCTTAGTTTTATTAGCATTCAAACGGAGACCTTTAATTTCACATTCCTCTTTCATACACGTGACTAATGCCTGCAGTTCTGCCTCTGATGGTGCAATGAGCACTGCATCATCAGCATACAGCAGACAGTTTACTTTTATGTCACCCAATTTCACACCCAAACAGCTATCTTTCAGCTTCTGTAAACAGCTGTCGAGATACAGTATGAACAGCCAGGAAGACATGACACAACCCTGTTTCACGCCCGTTTGGACGCTAAACATGGGTGACAGGTCATGCCCTACCCGCACACAGGCTTTACAGTTACAGTAAAGTGACTGCACAGCCCTTAGCAATCGACCATCCACACCGTACCCCGGCAACAGTTCCCACATTTTCTTCCTTACAACCTTATCAAATGCTTTCTCAAGATCCACAAAAGCACAGAAAATCTTCTGGTTAGCAGCCAGAAGCTTTTCCGTGATCATGCGTAGAGAAAACATTTGATCCGTGCATCCTCTTCCAGGTCTAAATCCGCATTGTGCCTCCCATAGAAATCTTTCCGATTTCTCTTGCATCCTACGTGTCAAAACCTTCGAGTAAACTTTACTTGCTAAACTGGTCAAGCTGATCGCCCTATAGCACCCGCAGTCAAAATGTGAACCTTTACCTTTATATAAAGGCACAATGACTGCGGATCGCCAATCATCCGGGACATCCCCCGTCCGCCAGCACAAATTGCACAGCAGATAAAAGCTGTCCCAGACGCGAGGCCCACCATACTTGACCATTTCAGCAGTAACTCTGTCTAGTCCCGCAGCCTTACCACATTTCAAACTTTGAATCGCACGTTCAATCTCTTTCATACTGATGACCTCAGTGTCATCGAGGTCCAGGTCTGGCGTACCAGTCACGGCGTCATCCCCGGATCCCTCACTAAGATCATCACACGCATACATTTCTCTATAAAATTCGCTCCATCGCTGCATGACGTCCGATTTTTCTGTGAGGACGTCATTAGTTCTCGAAAGCACTTTGTTCATTCTTAAGGCCGTCGCACCACTTCGGGTCCTTCCAACCTCTTTCCAGAAGAGTTTGGAGTTCTCCTTAAAGTTGTGCGACAACCTTTCGTCCGCTTCCATTCTACACCTTTCACGCATTTCCTCAATCAATGCTTTCGTGTGAATTTTCTGCAGCTTATATCGTTCTTTCATCTTCTCTCTCATATCCTTATCATTACTAGAGGCCAAGTAGTCTAACCATGCTTTCTTGTTCTTCTCTACAGCTTCTTTCACTTCATCATTCCACCATGCATCTCTTCTTTTACTACTGCCTCTTTTTATTGTTCCACACACTTCTTCCGCTGCACTTACCATTCCATTCCTAAGGTTCTGCCATGTTATTTCCACACATTCATTTCTGCCATCGATGGTGTCAAGCTTTTCGGCTACCCTCGCATGATATTTGTCCCTAGTATCCGCTTCCTGAAGCTTCCAGCTACGGATGCGACAGACCGACTGTGGTTCTGTTACCGCCGTCCGGTAGCGCCAACCCGCGAACAGACCCCTAAATCTAGTAATCACTAGATAGTGATCCGTTTCCAGGTCAGCACCCCTGAACACTCGCGTATCCATCACCTGTTTTCGCAGTCGGTCATCTACCAGAAACAAATCGATCATACTTCTCTCATTCTTTCTTTCTCTAGAATACATATGGATTTTCTTGTGATTAAACATAGTGTTTGTCACAAGAAGACCCTTTTCCTTGCATACCGCCAGTATAAGCTTGCCAGCATCATTAACCCTTTTATCGCCAAACTTTCCAAGCACCGACTCGTACCCTGGTCGAGCGGTACCAACCCATCCATTCAAATCACCACACACAACAATTCTTTCGTTTCCCCTAGCCAAATCTAGAACTTCTCTTACATTCTCCCAAAACTCCTCCAGTTCAGCCCTGGACGACGAAGATACCGGCGCATAAACAGCCAAAAGGAATAACTTCGTCAGTCCCAATTTAAAGCGAACCCAGAGAAGTTTTGAGTTCACAACCTTATATTCAGTCATAACATCGACCAAGCGAGACGACAGCAGCACCCCCACTCCCTGGCGGGCGCTCTCGCTCTCCGGAACTCCGGACCATAGAGCTAACGCCCCGCCAGGGAGCTCTTCAGTACCACTGCCCTTCCGTTTGGTCTCCGACATACACACGACATCTAATTCTCTTTCTTTCATTATTTCAATCAACTCATTCATCTTATCTTTCATGCCTCCTCTAACATTCCACGTGCCAACTCTGCACTCTGTCCTCCACCTTCCGCCGTGTCGGGCTGTGCGTGACGGGTGGCGGTCCCCATCGCCGCTTTGCGCGCTGCATTCCACACCAACGGGGACGAGCTGGTGTGCGTCGCCTTGGGGGGACGCCCTAACCCTCGTTGGCATGGGTGCGCAGCTGAGTAGAATTGCAGCCCTGAAAAGGGCTGGCAGGGGTCGCGACGAGCACGCTTCTACAATGACCCCCATTTTATATTGATTATAAGTTATTACTTACAATTAGTACTTCTAGGAACTAACCTAGCCAAACAATACTAACATAGCTGAAGACGATTCGGCGGCATTTATAGCTGAAGACGTTTCAGTTTTTTTTTTAATTCTTTGCTTCTATAGATAATAGTGATAGCCTTTCCTTGGAATTTTTGGTTACACACGTTCGGGGCCCCTGTAGCCCGGGGGCCCCGTATCATTGATACGGCTGATACGGCGGTAGCTACGCCCCTGCTCACAATCCTGACATTTATGAAAAAAATATGAATAATCCCTAAACGGCCAATACAATAAAACACAGAATCATTTTCAAAGAAAAAGTAATTTATTGCTTAATATATAAAATCTGAGTTCAAGCTCAGTAGTAGTAAGAAGTAATATCGTAAAAATTTACTATGTCCACACTTAAATTATATATTTCAGTTCCAAACATTATATGTATATGAACGAGTACATAGAATCAGACATTAAATCCTATCCTATGATGTTACTTACTTGAACTAAGTCATTAACAGTGCAAAATTGATATGACAATTTTAGAAGTCAGTGCATAGTAACAAAATAAACTATAAGAAATAATATAACAGAAAGGAAGCACTTATTATGAACCCACATCAAAAATACAATAAATGTATAAACTTTACATGGCGAAAACTATTTGTGGAATAAGGTTGCAAGCCTTTAAAAAAATTAAATCAAACATTATATGACACTGCTGTGAAAGTTTTGATAAAAACTAAATGAGTATTCTATCAACTTTTCGTGGTTTTTGTTTTCAAAAATAATTTAAATTTTTTGGATAATAGCTTAGATCCCTCCTGGCTCCTGGCATTGTTCCCCATTTGTGCGTTAAGTTTCATCCCAATCGGTTCTACCATTCCGAAGATAAGGCCGGACATGCATACCAACTTTTAACGTGGTAGAGCCATGCTGCAGCTATATTAGTAGTATTACCAATGGGTAGGCTCGACCGGGGAAGGACCACGCTCTCACAGAATACCTGCGTAAAATAGCAGCTTAACACTGCTGTGTTTCGTGTGGTGAGTGTAGAGAACCGGAGAACCGGAGAACCTTTTCATTGGAAAAGAGGCATTCCATATTAGTCCTCACGGGTGACAACGCATCTACATTTTGATTTGTAATAGAGGATAGATGTAGATGTCTATGGGCCGCAGCAACCACTTACCATCAGGTGTACTGTTAAAAAATATATAGCTCGAAGAACCGACAATCGATGGGGAAGAAAGGTTCTCGAGTGGCAGTGGTTCTCGAATGCAGGTGGCTCAGGACCGTGCTTTGTGGCATTCCTTAGGGGAGGCCTATGTTCAGCAGTAGACTTGTGAAAGGCTGTAATGATGATGATGGTGATATATATATATATATATATGCGAGAAAGTGAGATGAAATACAGTATGCAGTGATTTCATATTATGTACAGAGATTATGCATGTGATCTATGAGCAGTATAGAATAAGGACAAAATGTATTGATTGGAAAATATATAAGTACTTACGATGATGAAATAGAAGACTTTCAGTCTGTATCAAATATACTAATACAGTACGTGGTAGAGCCATGCTGCAGCTACCGCGCTCTCACAGAATACCGCGTAAAATGGCAGTTTGACAATGCTGTGTTTTGTATAGAGCGTGTAGAGAACCTGAGACCCATTTTACTGGAGGGCATTCCATCGTAGTCCTCACGGGTGACGACGCATCTGCATTTTGATTATTTATTCAGGATAAATGTAGATGTCTATGGGCCACAGCAACCACTTAACATCAGGTGGACTGTGTGCTCGTTTGTCACCCTACTCGTATCCTATAAAGAAAATACTGTAATATATGTGCAAAAACATATTTAATAATTTTTAAACTTCGTAAAAATATAATAAATATACCCTGTAATTATCCTACTTCTGATACTCTGCATTCATTTAGTTCTCTCGAAGTTTAGTTTTCTCGAAGTTTCTACTTCTACTGCCTGTAAACTGCACACATTTTTTTAATAAGAGTGACAAACGAGCACACAGTACACCTGGTGTTAAGTGGATGTTGTGGCCCATAGACATCTAAATCCACGCTCGATTAAAAATTAAAATGCAGATGCATCATCACCTTTGATTAAATGCCTCGTCTCCAGTAGAAAGGATCACCTGTTCTTTACACTCATCATGCAAAACACAGCAGCATTGAGCTGCTATTTTATGCTAGTTTTCTGTGAGAGCGTAGTCCTTCCCCGGTCGAGCCGATCCATTCGTGCTACATTTAAATACCTGCAGGCTCTATCACGTATAATGATTTAGTTTAAAATTAGTTGCCAGTTATTCAAACTGTCTTAATATTCTAAATATTTCTTACAGCAATGTGAATTTACTACAAAATGAACCGTGATCACTCAGAAACTGGGCGTTGGTCTTAAATTGTACTCAAATTAATTTTAAATTGTGTTCTAGACTGCTGATTTATGATTTTACACGGCAGTACAAAACCATAACGTAATAAGAGCTACTGTTTAGGACTAATATAGATTCTGAGGACTTGAGAAGACGCAAACAGTAGCTTTAGTTCGCGGGCAAAGGCATTGCATTGTATCCCTAATTAATAATGAGGCGGTCTTCGATGAATATGGGAATACACAAAATGAAATATATAACACGGTATGTTTTGAAGACTATGTTACTGCGGAAGTAAATAATTAAAAATTAAAAAATTTGTACAACTGACTTCAATATAAATTATTTTTTATTTTAGTTTTTTTATGTGATAAGGGTGACAAACGAGCACACAGTCCACCTGATGGTAAGTGGTTGCTGCGGCCCATAGACATCTACATCTATCCTCTATTACAATTCAAAATGTATATGCGTTGTCACCCGTGGGGACTAAGATGGAATGCCTCATTTCCAGTAAAAAGGGCCTCCGGCCACCTGCACTCACCAAGCGAAACGCAGAGGTAAACCTCTACTTCACGCTGGTATTCTGTGAGGTCGTGGTACAACCCCGGTTCGAGCCGGCCCAACCGTGCGACAGCAAAAGCTGCCGCCTGGCTCTACCACTGTTAAAAAGTTAAAGGTGGAATGGCGATTGTAACATCAGTGGTATCGCAAATTTGATGCTGCTTAATGATATGTTGTTTTGCTAACCTTGCTATAAGTTTCGATCGTAAGTCCAGTTTTGGTCTTATTAGTCAAACCAAACGGAATTGGATGTATTCAAGAAAGAAGTAATTTTTAGATGTGTTAGATGAGTTGCGTAATCTATAAAGTGGATGCTTAAATAGTAGTCGTATCTAGGCTTCATACTAACAGGGAAGTTTTGTTAAAGATTTGACTATTTACAACCCTATCGGAGTTGAGTCTTAGGCAGAAAGATAGAAAGATAGTGAAAAGTTATGACTTATAAAACGGAAGTCGTTCGTCCACCTGATGGTATCTAACTAATGCAGTTCATGGACACCTGCTGTAAACTGTTTATGCTAACACTAGTGTAAGCTCATTCTGCGTAGATCGGACTAGAATTCAATAATTTTTAACTGAAGTGCCGTGGTTAACTATGACATTAGGACATCGAACACCTCTTACTCCGTGACCATGGTTGCTGTGAAGTACTCGAAACGTCGGGAATCTATACTAATATAATAAAGCGGAAGAGTTTTTTGTTTTTTTTGTTTGTTTAAACGCGCTAATCTCTGGAACCACCAGTCCGATTTAAAAAATTATTTTTGTATATTATAGCCAGATTCATGTGGAATAGTATAGGCTATCTAGCATTAAGCCATATCACTCAGCTAGCCTTTATTTTTTTTTGCGGATGGAAAATCATCAAATGACGCCTTTCGCTCTGGGTGGAGCGGAAGGGAGTGTCAGACTTTTACTGACTAAAAACCATCCGTGTTCCTTCAGTGCCCTTACGTTCCGGAGCCGCGGTATCTCTTTCGAACAGCCCGCAGCCCCGGCAGATCACTCAGCTAGCCTAAAGTATGGATATTTGTTAAGCAAGTCAGAAGAAAAAGCACTCTCGAAATTATTTATCCGCGTACGCTGGTGTTATCGTCAGGGATACGTAAATACAATGTTCTAAAAAATATAGATCTTTACTCCGTCTAAAAAAAAGTCCGTGATACCATATGTCTATTTCTTATACATAAGCCATAATTAGGTATTTTATGACAAAAAATATTAAAAATTAATAAAGTGATTTATGAGCGTTATTATTAGCCATGGCCTATTTATCCTTACGAACGAAAGTTTCTTCATCATCAAGACAATTTTATAAAGATAAACTTTGTTCTTTATACCATGTTATTTGGACGCATAGTTTAAGAGATAATGTAAAATTAAAATAATTCAATACTTGGCTGGGCGCGACCGACACATAAACCTTAGACGCCCGGTGAGAACTGCGAGAATTACTCAACTGGGAGGGGGAGGGAAAGTGGATAAAACTTAACTTCGCTCTACATCATACATAATATACCGACAGATAAAAGTACTCCATTAATTATGCCAATTTTTCCATCCATTGCTATCAAATAAAATATTTAATTGCAATTATAAAATGCTTGAACGAGGTCATGTCGCGCACCTCCAACACTTGATGACGCGGGTGAAACCGCGGGGCACAGCTAGTATAAAATAAGTTAAGATACGCGATAAAATCCTTAAAAACTAACTGTATTTGTTGTCTGGAAGAGATTGCTATGTAGTAATAAGACCAACCTTTGTACATCCCTCAATAGTTGTTTATTTTTTCTTTTTGATATTTTTAACTTTCCTTGGTGTACAATAAAGAGTATTGTATTGTATTATTTGATGCTGCTCTCACGCGTGGAGCATTATTATTTTTAACGTTTGGAATAAATATACAATGAGTACATCGCCACGAGACCCTTAGGGCAATTTCGATATGCGCTTAGTGATTAATCATCTTATGCCACCTCCACAGTAAAGTAAAGTTGCAGCCTATTTACGTCCCACTGCTGGGCACAGGCCTCGTCTCATTTCTGAGAGGGTTTTGGGGCAAGGATATGTACGCCGCGATGCCCCAATGCGTGTTAGCGAACTTCACATGTCTTCGAAATATTTTTTTTTCTTTTTTCTCAGACATACAGGTTTCCTCACGATGTTTTCCTTCACCAACGATCACGTGGTAAATCAGTACTTAAAATTGCAATTAACAATATCATTGGTGCCGGCGGGGATAGAACCCGGGTTGCTCGAGTACTGTGAAGTTTACAGCGAGCGCTAACCATCTGAGCTACCACGGCTCTACGACACCACCACAGGGCTACACAATATTGATTGTCATTCTCTTTTTCAAGAAAACATCCTTAGTATTTTTTTTTATTTTATATCAATTTTATTATTGTATTGAAAAAACCGTGTAGTCCATTACCCCATATCGTCTCGTGGCCATAATAAGAGATGACAAAGGCGAAAAAAGCATCGTGACTAAGGGAAAATCCTCTATATTAGGTATATGTTCATCAGTCAACTTTTATAGACTGTGATAGATGAATGGCTGAATTCATATATTGAAATGCTTAATAAGCTAAAAACCACTTGACGTTGAAATCAACCAGACAGGTCTTAATTAAAATAAAATGAAATGAGTCAGCAATATCGGCGTCGTACAAATTGGTTTATTTAATTAAATAGTGTCTTATCTCCAAATAGATATCGTGAAATTTATTAACTTCGTGAAAGAGATTACAAAGAGAGCGATTTTATATTAATAGTATACAAAGGGTTTTTATTATAATATTTTATTAGTTTGAACACTGGGTTTTATATAACTATACATGGACAAAAATGAATTTTAGGGTAAAAAAAGGCAATCGTCGATTATATACCATGTCAAAAGTATTGTTACCTGAATCTCATCATGCAAAGAAATGCACCCATGACAGGTGGTTTAGGTGCGGGTGGTGCGAAAAGCGGTAAAGAGTTCTGCTGATATACCCAAGTTAACAGGGACACACTTTAAATAATCATGTCATTTATAATACTCATTTTTCATATAAATGCTTTTTTTAATCTCATGTTTGAATTTATGTAAGTGGAGAAGTGTTATTCATCTTAAAAAACGCTAGCCGAGACGCAAAAATTTCTCGAATAAAAAAATGTCCTAAGTAGTAAGTACCCCAGTACACTTTCATGTATGAGGTTTCGGCGTCTATCATACTGCGGTTTATATTATTTTAACAATAAACACAAAACTGAATCCTTAATCCTACCTCTAAAGGAAGCCGTAAGAAACGACTTAAAAATTACATATCTTTGTATAAAAATCAGTTGCCATGCGTTAAACTCACAAAACACTAGAAAATGTCTTGCCTGATTTTGATGAAATTTTTTTGCTTTTTTTTACACCTGATTGTAAGTGGTTGCTGTGACCCATATACATGCACATATATCCTCAATAAAGAATCAAAATGCAGATGCGTTGTCACCCGTGAGGACTAAGAAGGAATGTTTCTTGTCTATAGTAAATACGGTCTCCGGTTCTCTACACTCACAATACGAAACACAGCAGTATCAAGCTGCTATTTTACGCTGGTATTCTGTGAGAGCGTGGTCCTTCCCCGGTCGAGCCGACCAATTCATGCTACAACTATACTATAACGTTCAAAAATAGAATAGGTTATGTACATAATTCTTATGTGTACCAACTGTTCATTAATTCGTAATGGCAGCATATCAAGTGTCCACTGTTAAACATAGCCGTCACGCTAGGTAGGCGGGTTGGCAACCGAAATTTTTGTTATTATTTTCGGATGTTATCAGGAAGATGTTGCTACCCGTCTCCTGTTTCAGCTTACCGCTAAGCCTAGCAACACAACCAAATGTAATAATTCTTAATTAATTCGCTGTTAGGACGGCCGTTATCTTGATCTCGCAGCTGTTTTACACGGAAGTAGGTTTTTCGTTAGTAAACCTTGAATCTATTTTTAAAATAACGAATTTGATCAAATTATTCAGTTCAGATGTTTGTTTATATTATGTACATGTTTCGTAATTATGTTAATTGCATATTTTTTTAATTCACTTCCCACTGAGAAGTTATTGAAATAGGTCGGTTTTACCTAATTTTGACATTATTATATTCCTTACCTTTTTTTATATAAATGTTACCTTCACACAGGCTACAAACATAAATTTTACAAGGACAAAACATGCAGACCTGAATCAATTATTTTTAGATCATACAAATAGTTGTTCCTTGCGGGATTAAAAGTTGCGGTCCTCAGCGCTGCAACTTTTTGCTAAACCACTGCACCGTCAGGTTCACCACGTTCCAAGGTTTCTAGACTTGGATGCTGTGGTTTTTAGAACAAGTGTTTGTGTGTGTGTGTGTGCGTGTGTGTGTGTGTATGTGTGTGTGTGTGTACTTTATAATGTCCTCCAAACCGAATTGCGACAGGACAGGATTGTAGTGTGCGAGTACCAAGGACAAGTGCACTCTCTATTCCCCATTCTCATAGTCCGATGGGACGGCAACCCTACACAATCGGAAAGAGATCAGGCGCAGGCCCTACAGCTTTACGTGCTTTTTGAGGTCCGGAGGAGGGGGGGAGGGGAGGGTGAATCACCGCCTACTTTCTGACTTCGGGCTGCAACTGAAAATTCCTTGACAGAACCCAATAACTGATTTTGGTCTGACCCTGAATTCTAACCCGGAACTCTATGAGCCACAATCGCGTTTACGACACCTAAAACAACAAACAACAAAGTATTTATTACATATAAACCACGAACGTATTTTTTTATATAAAAAGGTGATAAACGAGCACACAGTCCACCTGATGGTAAGTGAATGCTGTGACCCATAGACATCTATATTTATCGTCAATTATGAATCTAAATGCAGATGCGTTGTCACCCCTGAGGACCCTGATGGAAAGCCTCGTTTCCAGTAAAAAAAGGTCTCCGATTCTCCAGTATAATGAAAATGAAACTCAGGGTCTGCGTAAATTTTATTACGCGTATCTTTTAATAATATTTCGGCAAAGTAACGCCTGATTCTAAATTTACCGGAACCGCAAGACTTTATAGATAATAAGTAACCTAAGATAACCTTGACCTAAATAATAACTATACTAATTCAAATAGTATCATAAATTGTGTAAATATGTTTGAATTAAAACAATTTTGGTATTATGTTTGAATGAGCAGTTCAATCTCAAACGCACTCTCAACCTTCTTTTTATGTTGGTATTCTGTGAGAGCGTGGTCCTTTCCTGGTTGATCCATTCGTGCTACCTCGATAATACTGCCGCAGCGAGGCTCTACCACGTATTAGACGTTCTTCCTATGTTAGATCTATATTTTGCAAACCAGTGATAAATTAACCAATGATATTTCATGTGTTATTATACCTATATATACCTATGTTGAATAAAAAAAATCTATTTCAATTTCTATTTTCATTTCTATTTCTGTTAATGACGATAAAATCTCACCGCTTAGCAATAACATGCATGCGTACAGATCCCCAATATATTTTAATGTGACGTCATATTTTTATACAACCCATAAAGCTTTTATCCAGCCGCGGCTTTTTATAACTACAGAAAACTATAAAAGTTTTACTGCGTTTTGTTATGGTATTTAATTCCTTCTGGTAAAAAATATAATCCTTTATCACGTAACGTGTTTTATAACATGATATATATAGTTTTCTGGTAGGTGGTGGCTCTTTTTTCCTGCCTAGGAGTCCGTCGGGTAGAAATAGGTAAGAGGTATCACCCTCTTAACTATTTATATCGCTACTAAGGTATGATGGTTATATATCTCATTGGTCTAGTGGTCGTAAACGCTACTGCTAATCACGAGGTCCGGATTTCGATTCCCCGGTCGGGCCAAAATCATTTTTTTTGACAAGAAATTCTTAGTAGCAGGCCGGAGTCAGGCAATTGGCTGTGTTTCAACACAGTGCCTCGGAAAGTACGTAAAGCCAATGGCCCTTTTTTTTAAATGTTACCTCCACACTAGGGTTTTCTCCTGTATCGTGGAGGCAGTTTACAAACATAAACTGCACGAGGACAAACATCCAGACCCGTAACAATTATTTGTTGGCCATACAAATATTTGTTCCGTGCAGAATTCGAACCCGCGACCCCCAGCGCTACAACTCATTGCTAAGCCACTGCGCCACGGAGCCGTCACGGAGCCCTGCTCCTGATCTCTCTTTGGTAGTCTAGGATTACCATACCATCGGACTGTGAGAGCAAAGAAATAGAGTCCACATGTCCTTGCATATACACTTGGACACTATAATCCTGTCCTGCGCAGATGGATAGTTTTCGTTGAGACCGGAATTCAGTCTGGAGGACATTATTATGGGTGCAGAAAGAGCCTAATGTGAGAGATTGAGAGGCATTTCATCTTACTTCTCAGAGGTGACAAGGCATCTGTGGCCTATTTTGCTTAAAGTTGGTTGTTCTTTGATCTTTGTTCAAATGCTGCAGCAAGGATTTGAACTAGAGACTTGAGAGTTTGCCCGATCCTCTGACCAGTAAGTCACGCGGTCTTTTACTATATTTAACAGAAATAAAAGATGAAACCTACACTTTGAACTAGCACAGCTGAGCCAGTATTTGCATTGAGATAATGATTTGAAGCAAGACGCCGCAAGGACGTGCCGGAGTGAGGTCAGGGGGCAAATTGAACGGAAGTGTTTGTGTTGTCGATTAAGATTGAGTTACATTGCGCTAACGCTAATATTATTGTAGCAAGCGCCAATGTCGCCCATGAAAGGGACGGTTGTATTTCTAGTCTAGAACAAATGTCATATTGTTATGGAAATATTCGTTTTACTAGCAGTTTGTCACAACTTCATTCGCGTGGAATTTATTACGATTGGATTTCACGGGTTTTAGTTTTTTTTGCGGGTAACCTCAATTATTTTTCTAAAATAAAAGTAGCGTCAGTTACATCTTATAAAACCAGCTAACTAACAGGGAAAGTCCCGTCAAAATTATATTTTCTAAAATAAGCCGGATCAAACGGACAAAGACACAAAAAAATTAAAAATTGTTTTTTTTTTGTTATAAGTACGGTATAACGCCGCTGTGTTTCGTATGGTGAGTGTAGAGAACCGGAGACTGTTTTTGCTGGAAACAAGGCATTTCATCTTAGTCCTCAGGCGTAACAACGCATCTGTATTTTGATTCTTAATTGAAGATAAATGTAGATGTCTATGGGTTAGTTGTGGACTGTGTGCTCGTTTGTCATTATATATAAAAAGAGTTAAATAATGGTGATTCTATGGTTCTTTACGTATGAAATGAAGATATCCTACAAATATTTACATTTACATAACCATTCTTTCTGCTGTTACATATCGGCTGGTTGGACTCAATAGAGAGGAGTGCCAAGAGGTTTATTGGTGACCTTGATTTAGTTGAAACCAAACTTGTCAACTTTGCGCACAGATGCAGAGTAGGGAGTTTCTCGGTGTTCTATGCATGAGTGTGCGCAGGAATTATATGCATTAATTCCTTCCTTCCCTTTCCAGCATCGGACAAACAGGCGTCCAGCCGGACTCCGCCTCTTTGAAGTCGATATTCTACGCATTCAAATTAAGTGCCTTGTTAAGTCGTTTGTAATGCAGTCAGCACTTAAAATTGCAATTTTCTATTTTATTTATGTCGGCGGGGATTGAACCCGGTTTGCTCGCGTATAGTGAAATAGCGACTGGACATTGTCGGTTTTTTCGTTACCGTAACGAAACAAACATTGAATATTTTTGGGACTTTATTCATACAACTAGCTCGTTGATTCAACGCCCATAGCTACTGTGATATTTAATTTAATTTACCCCAGAGCTACCACGGCTTCTTCCCTTGTTATTTATTTGCCCTTTTTGTGTGCAGAACCGTAATTAAAAGATTACCGTGGACTGACTTAATGTCTTTTAGTATTCACTAGCAGTCAACTCAGCGCGTGACAAAGGGGATATTACAGGAAAATCCTTCGAGTTTTTCACTCTAATTGCTTTCTTTGTCCTGCGGTGGATTCTAGATACAACTTATAAAGAAGGAGACATACTTACTCGAATCTGTTTGAATTTATCAGTTTTAATGTTTTCTTATACTTACTCGAATCGTATCTTATTGAAGTGAAAACTTCTTTAGCGGCGTTGTGCACTTTTTTTGTAATGGGTAAAAAATGTTAAACTCGCGGCAGGTCACGTGTCCTGATCGAAAATTCGTAAGACGGACGGAGAGTAGACAGCCGGCGCGGCGTAGGAGAGGAAGTAAGTTAGGTTTAATTATTTTTTTACGAAATTATTAATATAGATATATGTACTTACACATTATAGATGTAACATTTGTAATATGTTTATACTTTATAGCATTAACCTATATTTTCATAACATCACAATAAGCACATGTGCGGTGTAGGTTTACCAAACAAATAATTTCGAATGAAAATAAATGAAATAAGATAATAATAAATAATCTGCGCCATTCCAAAATATCAAAAATGCACAACTTTAATATTCAAGTTTTCACTTCTGCCGGCACTCCCGGGAGTGCAACCCGTCGTTTTTTTTTCCATTACGTTTCGTTTTAGATACTTTAATTATTTTTATTTTTATTCCTCAGACTTAATTTTTTCCTCATAATGTTTTTGTCATAGTTGAAAATGTGAAAAATTAAGGTAAATATTTAATAGCGCAGCAATTTTCAAAACAATCAGTAAAGATAAATCAATGATGATTGAAATAGGAACAATTTTTCAATTTACCAATAATAATAATAAATAACATTATTAAACGTTTATTTCGGACGTCATTACCCGATACATGTTAGAAACAGCTTAGTAGCGATTACCTCATTGTCGATTTAATCAAATATGTACCTACATATAGTGAACTTGGCGGTGGACATACTTTGCATATTTTCGGGAATTAATTAGTTAATATGAATAATTAATTAATGAATTAATTATTGGCACTATACCGCGGAGAGTACCTACGACTGTATGATAATTTAAATTTATATATCTTTTTGTTGTGGTACTTCAATAATATGTGTTATGTAAGTAAATGCAAAACAAATTATTATAATTCGGAATATTGCATAAGATATTAATTTTAGTGGTATTGAAGATGTTCAAAATGAATTAGCTAAGATTTGCGTAATAAAACAGAAGGGTGTGCCCTTAGATACATGCTTTGATGAGCACCTCTCGCCCTTCTTCAATTGCGTGCACTATCCCCGTCACCACTACTCCCAACACCACTACATTAGGAAAGGCCACATCTAAGGCCACTATCGACATCACCGTCGATAATACGACACGTCTTTCTCCTCTGAAGGAGGCATCGTCAGGTGAAGTAGAATTTGCTGTGTTTAATTTGGAATGAATTTCTGCAAAGTAACGCCGGATTCTGTTAATTTTGGTGGTGTAGTTCAATATCCATTAACAAAAGAAGTGCAACCCGAGCAAGTGAACTCTGAAAGCGAGCGCCACGCTTTGGAGCTAACCAGCTTTTTTTTTTCTTTTTTTTTTATAGGATAAGGGTGACAAACGAGCACACAGTTCATCTGATGGTAAGTGTTTGCTGCGGCCCATAGACATCTACATCTATCCTCTATTACAAATCAAAATGTAGATGCGTTGTCACCCGTGAGGACTAAGATGGAATGCCTCATTTCCAGTAAAAAGGGCCTCCGGCCACCTGCACTCACCAAGCGAAACGGAGAAGTAAACCTCTACTTCACGCTTGTATTCTGTGAGGTCGTGGTACCACCGCGGTTCGAGCCGGCCCATCCGTGCGACAGCAAAAGCTGCCGCGTGGCTCTACCACTGTTAAAGCTTACAGCTGTAGTCGAGTGTTCATAATTGCAACGTTTCTATTATAGAATTGGACTTGCAATTATGCAGCAACTTACACTCATACAGTTTTGATACAGAAAATAAAATGATACATGAAAACATCAAAGATAAATAAATAATAGAGAATAGTCATAAATAATCCGATTGTATGAGCGACGTGATGCTGAAAGGGCACTGATTCAACATAATGCTATCGCACGGTTGCGGTAGCGTAGGTTTTCAGCAATGCCTATTGACAGTCACCAGCATTTTCTTCGAATAGATACACGGAGGAAAGTTTTTCTTGGTCGTCTTTTATGACACGCACGCAAAAACTAACTTCGTTGCTGGGACTATTAGTAGCCGTATTATGGCCGCAGTAAATGGCTCGACTCGATCATGGCAGCAAAAGCAGCTGTTTTTCATATGGCGAGTATAGAAAACTGGATACCTTTTTGATTAATAACAAGCCATTCCATTCTGGTATAATGATAATATTTTTTTATAGTAAAGTGTGACAAACGAGCACACAGTCCACCTGATGGTAAGTGGTTGCTGCGGCCCATAGACATCTACATCTATCCTCTATTACAAATTAAAATGCAGATGCGTTGTCACCCGTGAGGACTAAGATGGAATGCCTCATTTCCAGTAAAAAGGCTCTCCGGTTCTCTACACTCACCATACGAAACACAGAAGCATCAAGCTGCTATTTCACGCTGATATTTCTGTGAGAGCGTGGTCCTTCCCCGGTCGAGCCGACCCATTCGTGCTACAACTATACTACTAATATAGCTGCAACATGGCTCTACCACGTTGAAAATGTATATGTTGTAATGTTGTAATATGTATATATGTCACCGATATTCACTTACCATCAGGTGGGCTGTGTACTCGTTTGTCACAATTACTTCTATAAAAGCTAAGTGATATTATGAGATGTTACTGACACCAAATAGCGTGTATTACTGCCATAAATTCGTCGCCCAGCGTATTATTGGTATTTTGTTTTTCTATTTACCTAAATTGAATCGACCCTCATTTTGGGTAGGGCACGCTATGTATTAACTTTCGTAAGCCTATTTGAAACTGTTTGTCGGGGTTATATGGACATTATAATATTAAAATAAAAGAATATATGTTGTATTTAAATGAAATGATTTTTCCGGTGTTTTCGTATACAAATAATGTAAGTATAAATTACTAAACGCCACTAATAACACCAGGATCATTCAAATGTATAGTGCTCGCGTAAATAAGAGTATAAAAATCATTAAATATGTAGTAATTGATATAGTGTTAACGCTAACGAAGCATAAATGTCATTTTTCTGTGCTTTGAATCGACATCAAATTATTTTATTACTATATCCTCAGATCATACACTGAAACCAAGCCAAAACAATCCTCAGTTTACTGTATGAAAACAGACACAGACTGCAGACTACAGGCGACTGTATTCCTGTCGCTCTTACCTAGAAAATTAGATAAAATAATTTTAATAGATTTGAGAGTGAAATAAATTGTACAATCTTACTTTTTTAGCTATATGCTACCATGTCGTGTTTAGGTATTTTTGCGACATATTTCTTTATGAGCTATTGTAACTTTATTTTGTCTTAATTTTACAGTACTTTGCAATGCTGTGCCATGTTATAAATGTAGTTAGATTAAGCCTACTTACAATATAAATGTAATAATATACGCACTGCACATGTCTTCTGAATAAATAAAAATATATAAATAAACACGGAGCACACTCAAGCACACATATGCATTTAAAATCATTTGTAAGCAACAAGCGAATTCTTGTTATGTGTGTGTGCGTTCAGCACTCAGACTTTTACGAGCTGATAAAGAAAGAAAGTAGACAGATAATTTCGTTCGGGTCCCACTGAAAACCAGCGCTGTTGCTTCAGCGACAGTATAAGCTGAGTGAGGTCCGTTTGCCTAACGCGCCACAACACACAACATGAGGAACGTATTTTCACTGCAATCTCTATCTTTACTCTACAGTATAAAACAAAGTCGCTTCTTGCCGTCTGTACGCTTACATCTTTCAAACTACAGAATGGATTTTGATGCATCTTTCATTAATAGACATAATAATTTAAGAGAAAAGTTTATACGTATAATTTATGTATATTACAATCATTCTTCTGTCCGTGTGTATGTGAATGAACTCCTCCTAAACTGTGCTGTGCTGCTTGGTGTGTTTCGTATAATGAGTGTAGAGAACCGGAGATCCTTTTTTACTGGAAACAAAGCATTCCATCTTAGTTCTCGCGGGTGACAACGCGTCTGCATTTTGATTCTACATCGAGGATAAATGTAGATATATCTATGGGCCACAGCATCTACTTAACACGTGTGGTTGTTTGTCACTGTTTTTGTATAAAACAAACTATGCCAAATAGTTTTCGACTCGCTTGTGTAAGACGGGCGGACAGGCGGCCACCGATGTGATTCTATAATAGACGCTTTGCTAGTTTTGGCACGGTGCAATAAATCTTTTTTTTAACATTGTTAAAAGCTCTGTCTGCGTCAAAACAGAAATGGCATGACGCCATTATTATGATAAAATGAGCCGTGTTTAATTTACCCATGGATTTTTTTTTATAAAATTGTATTGACCCATAAATTTACTAGATGACTTGATAGTATGTGACTACCACGAGCTAATAGACGCCTATAACCAACTTCAAACAATAAACATGGTGACAACGCATGTCAGCTCTGAAGATTAAGACGGAATGCCTAATAGCCTGTAATTATGCTGGCAATATTTACCATTCAGATCGGACTACATCAGTGCAAGATCTGCTATTTGCCGGTAAAAGATATTCCGTGTGTTAAACCAGAATTTTTACGTGGTAGAGTGATCCACACGGTAAATAATTCATGCTAATATGGTACAGCATTGTGAGAACTGGATGAGAACTGAACTGACTCTTTTTACTAATAACGAGGCATTCCATTTTAATCCTGTGACAAAGCATCTGCATTTTGTTTCTAAATGACGTTGTGGATTAGCAATAAGTTGTGGCGCTGGGGCCGCAGATTCGAATCCCGCACGGAACAAGTATTTGTATGGCCTACAAATAATTATTCCGGATCTGGATGTTTGTTCCTGTGAAATTTATATATGTAAACAGCCGCCGCGATATACAGAAACAGAAACAGAAACTTTTTTATTCAATATAGATTATAAATAATACTTATTGAAAGTCACTCTTTTGTATAATTACCACTGGTTCGAAAAAAACCTCTGTCCTGGGAAGAACCAGCAAGAAACCCAGCGGGAGAAACCCAGCGGGACTTTTTTTTTAAATAACAGCTTACAATCATGTATGTTACACAAATTAACAACGCAATAGGATATAGGATATAGGAGAAAATCCTAGTGGGGTAAAGGTTTAAAAACATTGGAGAGTAGTACAATGTACCTTGCCATATATTTACTATCACTCTGTGTTCGTAGAAGCAATTATATAAAAATTGGTAAATCCAATTGAGCATACCTTAAGCGCATAAAAAAAATACGTATAACATGATTATACGAAATTTTTTAAAGTAGTTTAAATACATTTTGACAGCACTATCGTCTTCAACACCCTCGAAACCCATGAAAATGACACCCATGATGAAAAAATTGATACCCATTGCAGCCGCCACCTTGGATCTACATTTCGACAGCACTATCGGCTTCAACACCCGCGAAAACCATGAGAATGACACCCATGATGAAAAAATTGATATCTATTGCAGCCGCCATCTTGGATTTACATTTCGACAGCACTATCGGCTTCAGCACCCGCGAAAACCATGAAAATAACACCCATGATGAAAAAATTGATATCTATTGCAGCCGCCATCTTGGATTTACATTTCGACAGCACTATCGGCTTCAACACCCTCGAAAACCATGAAAATGACACCCATGATGAAAAAATTGGTACCTAATTCAGCCGCCATCTTGGATTTACATTTCAACAGCACTATCGGCTTCAACACCCTCGAAAACCATGAAAATGACACCCATGATGAAAAAATTTATACCTATTGCAGCGGCCATCTTGGATTTACATTTCGACAGTACTATCGGCTTCAACGCCCTGGAAAACCATGAAAATGACACCCATGATGAAAAAATTGGTACCTAATTCAGCCGCCATCTTGCATTTACATTTCAACAGCACTATCGGCTTCAACACCCTCGAAAACCATGGAAATGACACCCAAGATGAAAAAATTTATACCTATTGCGGCCGCCATCTTGGATTTACATTTCAACAACCCTATCGGTTTCAACACTCTCGAAAACCATCAAACTGTCACCCATGACAAAAAAATTGATACTACTTACTTTTAGTACGTACTACTATTATTTATTCTGTGCTTTTAAAATATTGTAATAAAAAAAATCTCTTATTATTATAATAATCAGGTATTTAAGAAATTTGGATACTCGAATATTGTGTATTTGTACAGCGATCTTTTTGAACCGCTGCAAACATCCGAAACAATGTCCACTCACGACGGCGACTGACCAGTATATAAAAAGTACTCTGTGCGTCGAACTGAATCAGTGAGTAAACTACTCTGTGGCTTTAGCTCCCTTTACAGAATTAATTTTCATACAAGGCTACCAAATCAACGAAAATTTCGCCATTTTGGAGCCGAAAAAAATTAATTATAGCTAAACAAAACAAAATTACACTGCCACTTACATTCAGTGGCTTCCCACATGATAGATGAAGAGATTAAAAAATAGATTGAGTTAAACAATTGATATTTTCAAAAGTTATAGTGTTTACAAGCCACAGGGACATGATAAATCCACACCATAAGCCACTAAAACCCTTTTTTTTATTTAAAAATAGCAATTAATCAATTTAAAAAAAATATACTTATAAGTTCAACAATCATTTATCTTTCTAACAATGTGCTTTTTATATCATTTATATGTATAATATGATTGCTAGATACGATTTTATTCGATAAAATGTTGGAATTTTAATTTTTAGGCGATAGTAGAACATACCTTGCGCTTTCGCTTAAGGTATGCAATACCTTATCTTTCTGCGGAACGTTATTCAAATCCATTTTGTGCGATTGTGTATCATATATTACGACATACCGTGCATTCGTAACAAACGGTTTCACTCGTTGTATATAATGCGTACAGTAAAGGAGTGGAATAATTTGCCAGCATCTGTCTTTCCGTCCGATTACAATGTGGGTGTCCGTCTAAGAGAGTTTTAGGGAAGGGATTATACGTGGTAGAGCCATCCTTCAGCTAAATTAGTAGTATAGTTGTAGCACGAATGGGTTGGCTCGACCGGGGAAGGACCACGCTCTCACACAATACCAGCAGTAGCAAAATAGCAGCTTAACGCTGCTCTCTTTCGTATGGTGAGTGTAGAGAACCGGAGACCCATTCTACTGGAAAAGAGGTATTCCATCTTAGTCCTCACGGGTGACGACGCATCTGCATTTTGATTCTTTGTTGAGGATAAATGTAGATGTCTATGGGTCACAGCAACCACTTACCATCAGGTGGACTGTGATCGTTTGTTACCCTATTTCTATAAAAAAAATAGTATTTACTATAATTTAGTTTTATAACTGTCCGCTTATTATAACTGGCCATAATTCTGTTACACTAAAAGAAATATAGAAGCAAATGTTTCTGTCACTTTTAAAATTAAAAATAATAATTATTGCAATTATCAGTGTTTCTAATATTTTCATTAAATATAATATAGAATAGTATGCCCTGAACTATCACGATTACAAGTAGTGCTGCACAAACTATATAGAAACGCTACGCGTTCAGACGGACGTCTCTGGTACATTTAATTTGGACCGTAGAGCAAATCAGAACATGACATTTCGTTTTTTTTTATATGAATTGGATATAGGCAAAGGAATAATTTTATTTCAGCCTAGTATATATATATATATATATATATATATATATATATATATATATATATATATATATACCTATATAATATTTTTATATATATAATTTTAATTACTATTTTTATTATTATTTTATTATGAAGAAAGAGGATTCGTAGAAATAAAATGCATTGTATATATTATTTATTATATGATTTATTTCTTTAACCTTTTTTATAATAGTTTAAGGCTTTTTTTGCATTAGTGGCAATGTACGCTTTTCGATTCTAGTGATGTCCATGCCTTTCAGAATCCCATCTGTGGTATGTGCTATAGAGTAAACATTTAATTGCTCTCTTGCTGCTTGCACTTGAATATTTTCAGTGGAAAGGTTCTCTTCAATACATTCGATATCCAGTGTATTGAGCTGGAAAAAGGAATATTTAAATATATAAATTACAAGTTTGAATATGTGCGCTAATTGTAATTGTTGTCGTTTATAAATGTTTGCATAGAAAATGTCAAGACAAGAAGAGGCCATTGTAATCAGACAAAGTTACTTTCACATAAATCTAAGAAGCTTTCACAATTATACACAAATTTCCAATAATTTTTGAACATAATTATCATTCATACCTAAGATAATTAAGTATACTGTAGCAATTTTTGATAGAAGGTTGGGAGGATAAAAGTATTTGTAAAGTAGCCAATTATCTATTCGAATCTACATTCATGTTCTACTGCTGGGCACAGACTCTGTCTCATTTCTCAGAAGGGTATGAAATAATGAGTTGGGCAAGGTGCTTATTGGTAGACTACATCTTTAAAATATTTTTATTCCTTGAACACGATAAAAAAATTGGTAAATCCAATTCGGCATGCCTTAAGCGCCTTAAAAAAATTACGTATAACATGATTATACGGATTTTTTAAAAGTAGTTTAAATACATTTCGACAGCACTATCGGCTTCAACACCCTCGAAACCCATGAAAATGACACCCATGATGAAAAAATTGATACCTATTGCAGCCGCCACCTTGGATTTACATTTCGACAGCACCATCGGCTTCAACACCCTCGAAAACCATGAAAATGACACCCATGATGAAAAAATTGATATCTACTTCAGCCGCCATCTTGGATTTACATTTCGACAGCACTATCGGCTTCAACACCCTCGAAACCCATGAAAATGACACCCATGATGAAAAATTGATACCTATTGCAGCCGCCACCTTGGATTTACATTTCGACAGCACCATCGGCTTCAACACCCGTGAAAACCATGAGAATGACACCCATGATGAAAAAATTGATATCTATTGCAACCGCCATCTTGGATTTACATTTCGACAATCCTATCGGCTACAACTCTCTCGAAACCCATGAAAATGACACTCATGATGAAAAAATTGATACCTATTGCAGCCGCCATCTTGGATTTACATTTCGACAGCACTATCGGCTTCAACACCCTCGAAAACCATGAAAATGACACCCAAGATGAAAAAAATTGATATCTACTGCAGCCGCCATCTTGGATTTACATTTCGACAGCCCTATCGGCTTCAACACCCTCGAAAACCATGAAAATGACACTCATGATGAAAAAATTGGTACCTAATTCAGCCGCCATCTTGGATGTACATTTCGACAGCACTATTGGTTTCAACACCCTCGAAAACCATGAAAATGTCACCCATGACAAAAAAATTTATACTACTTAATTTTAGTATGTACTACTATTATTTATTCTGTACTTTTAAAATATTGTAATAAAAAAATCTCTTATTATTATTATAATCAAGTATTGCATGCCGAACGCAGAGCACATAGGTATGTTCTACTAGCGCCTAAAAATCAATATTCCAATGTTTTGTTGCATGAAATCGTATCTAGCAATCATATTATACATATAAATTATATAAAAAGCACATTGTCAGAAAGATAAATGATTGTTAAACTTATTAATATTTTTTAAATCGATTAATTACTATTTTCACATTAAAAAAGGGGTTTTAGTGGCTTATGGTGTGGATTTGTCAAGTCCGCAAGGCTTGTAAACACTAACTTTTGAAAATATCAATTGTTTAACTCAATCTATTTTTTAATATCTTCATCTATCATGTGGGAAAGCCACTGAATGTAAATGGCAGTGTAATTTTGTTTTGTTTAGATATAATTAATTTTTTTCGGCTCCAAAATGGCGAAATTTTCGTTGATTTGGTAGCCTTGTGTTAGAATTAATTCAGTAAATAGAGACTGCCTGTGCCTCCTCGCTTAGTTCGGCGTCAACCGCCGTTGTGAGTGGATACTGTATCGGTTGTTGGCAGCGGCTCAAAAAGATCACTGTACAAATAAATACAAAATATTCGAAAAACAAATTTCATACATACTTGATTATTATAATAATCAGAGATTTTTATTACAATATTTTAAAAGCACAGAATAAATAATAGGAGTATGTACTAAAAGTAAGTAGGATGTAATATTTATACTTGAATACGTCTTGGACTCTTTGGAGTGACATGAATGATGATATGATGATCATATGAGCATTATGAGTCGTGCACTTTGGATTTTCCAAACTGTTTCAAATTGAAATTTGACATAAAATTATCGGAAAATTTAAAGTATAATAAGGTAATGTATTTAAACTACTTTAACAAAAATCCTTATAATCATGCTATACATATTTTTTTAATGTGAAGGCATGCTCAATTGGATTTACCAATAGTTTTTAAAAACTTTGGTTATACGAATATTGTGTATTTGTACAGTGATCTTTTTGAGCCACTGCAAACAAACAACCGAAACAATGTCCACTCACGACGGCGACTGATGCCGAACTGAGTGAGTGAGTAAAGTACTCTGTGGCTGTAGCTCGGAGTGCGGCTTCCGCCTATTTAGAAAAGTAATTTACATACAAGGCTACCAAATCAACGAAAATTCACCATTTTGGAGCCGACAAAAATTAATTATGGCTCAACAAAACAAAATTACACTGCCATTTACATTGTTTACAAGCCTCGCGGACTTAATAAATCCACACCATAAGCCACTAAAACCCCTTTTTTTATTTAAAAATAGCAATTAATCGATTTAAAAAAATATTAAAGTTCAACAATCATTTATCTTTCTAACAATGTGCTTTTTATATCATTTATATGTATAATATGATTGCTAGATACAATTTCATTTGATAAAACGTTGGAATCTTTATTTTTAGGCCATAGTAGAACATATCTTGCGCTTACACTTAAGACATGCAATTAGCACTTAAAATTGGAATTAATATTAATTAATTTATTTCAGTTGCGTAGACAGAAATCAGATTTGCTCAAAAATATAAACATATTACTAATCCTAATAAAAATATTATCTGAACTAAAGTTTTAGAATGGCAATTGATTTGCAATTTAAATTTTACATGATTATTACCTTAATTTTCTTACTTCATTGGGCATCACATGTTCATCATTTAGTTTATGTAACAAGCTCAATTGAGTATGCTTGCAGTCTGTTTAGTACACGTCATCTTGCCATTTTGATATGTTTCCATCAGTTATTATGTGTTTTGACAGCAAAATTATTCCTCATATCTTTATGATGGCTGATCAAATATCACACTAAGTTTATTTGAACTGTATCATCTGAAATAAAACCATAAAAGATTGTTTGTCATTCAGACAACCTTGATTTTGTAATTATTAAGACTAGTGGTGTGCTATTGTGGTTAAAATAATGTTGACAATTAATTATTTAAAATAATAGAATTCTATAAAAATACTTCAGCCATTAACTTAAAATTTTAATAAATTATTATTAAAAAAATTTATTATTATGTTTCATTCATCATTAATTCATTGTAGACTATCATAAAGCTACTGGTAAACATAGGCCTTTATAGGTTATCATATAAAGTGTACATTTCCCATAGTTGTAACACTTGGCAGACAAGTTAGTAACCAGTTTATTATTATTACTAAGTTGTTATCAAAGAGATCACTTGAAATGCCAGGAATTAAGTAGTTTTATTCAATGTACAATTCTCCCGTACATCTTTATTATAATTTTTTAAATTTTATATGAATACTGAATATACTGAGCAGTTATGTTTAAGGAATAATTAAATGTACATACCTTTGTCATCTTTGATGATAAACCTAACTCAACTTACTCCAACGAATAGTGTTGAGTTTATCCAACCTTTTTTAGCCTTATTAATGTCAGATTTAGCAGTATGAAACCCTTTATTCAAAAATTTTGTTACTAAGCAAGTTTCTTGAAAAGGTTACTAGAATGCAGCATACTTTTAAGTTTGTCACAGTTTATAAAGTCCAACCACTTGTTTCTTTGGCCTTCGTCAGACTCTTTTCTGTTACTTGCACAATTGGGAATGAAACACTTAAAAATACATTTTAAAACTAAAAACTATATACAAAATACACTAAAGCTATAAAGAAAACGTACCGTCGAAATATATAACCTATTAAATAATAAATACCCTTTCGTAAAATAGCAGTAAAATGCCAATAAAACTTTATTTATAATTTATAGTTAGTTCATACTTCATAGAAAAACAAAATAAAAATTTTCAAGAAAACTTCTAACTTGACAGCTACGCGATAATAACATGACATGACAAAATGGCGGCAGCGGGAAGGGGCAAGAGGTGGGAGGGACGAGGGAAACGTCATGTTCTGGATTGCTCACTGCATTTCATACGGTCAAAGATTTTTGTTCAAAGATTACCAGCCGTGTAGTGCTGCTACTAGTGAGGGAAGTAAGCTCACTAATATAACATTAGTAAAGACGCAGTTAAATTTGGAATGTAACATGAAGCAAGTCTTAAAAAGATCAGGTTTATTTGCTATACTAACATTTTCTCAGCCGGCTATAAAATCGATTAAGGCATTCGCCAGATGGATGTTTTGACCTACAGTTTTAGTACTATACCATAATCTTTTGTAAAGCATGTTCCTCTTGCTAGTATTTTTGAATGACAATTTGTTTTTGATGGAAGAGGGATAACTTTATTTAACATGGTATGGGATTTAACAGTGGTAGAGCCACGCGGCAGCTTTTGCTGTCGCACGGATGGGCCGGCTCGAACCGGGGTGGTACCACGACCTCACAGAAAACCAGCGTGAAGTAGAGATTTACCTCTGCGTTTCGCTTGGTGAGTGCAGGTGGCCGGAGGCCCTTTTTACTGGAAATGAGGCATTCCATCTTAGTCCTCACGGGTGACAACGCATCTACATTTTGATTTGTAATAGAGGATAGATGTAGATGTTTATGGGCCGCAGCAACCACTTACGATCAGGTGGACTATGTGCTCGTTTGTCACCCTAATCCTATAAAAAAAAATTATCAATAATTTACATTGCCCTGTATGCTTTGCAAAGCCTCGTGACAGAAAAATCTGGCTGCACTCAAAACTCTCATCAAATTTTCATCGTTATCAGATGGATAGTAGCAATGCATTAAAAAGTAAACATATAGACAAACGAACATTACTTTTTGTCAGAAACCTTTGCGAGTACGCACGCTATAACTCATTAAGAGTTTCATCGTAATCAGACAAATGATATGGGAACACATACAGATCAAACAAAGAAACTTTTCGTCATCATCATCATCATCATTGTCATTACATCCCTTCACAAGTCCACTGCTGAGCATAGGCCTATCTTTGAATGCCACAAAGCAGAGTCTTGATTCATCTGCATACATCACCTTCCACATCTCTTATCAAGTCGTAAAGAAACAATTATTTTTATATTATTATATAGATTCCATGTTGCGTGACTTCTTACAAAACTGTAAAGTTATCATTCAAGTTGAACTTTACTAAGCTATTTTTCTACCTAATAGCTCCTTTTCTTCTAAAACACACATATCAACTACCAATACCTAAATATTCCCTTAGAATCTGTTAACTCTCACTGTCTCCTGGGTATAAATATAGACGCACATTTAAATTGGAAGGAACACATTAATAAAATTGTCAAAAAATTATCTAGTTTTACATACGCTCTTATAGAACTTAAAAAAACCACCGACTTAAAAACAGCAACCTGTGCCTACTACGCGTACGCAGACGCCTGGATACGCTACGGTGTGGTACTTTGGGGTAACAGCACAGACGCTAACAAAGTATTTCTAATTCAGAAAAAATGTATTCGCATACTTGCATATATCGACTCCATAACAAGTTGTAGAAATTACTTTATCAATTATAATATCCTGACATTAACATCCCTATATATATTCGAAATATGCTCACTAGTTAGAAATAATATCAACTGGTTCCCTCAATATTTTCGCCCTAAAAATTTAAGACCAAAAATAAAATTATCCACAGTTACATCAAAATTACAAATCGTAAACACCGGTCCCTATGCTATATCAATAAAAATATATAACAAAATTCCAGAACAAATCAGAAGCATTAAAAGCATTAAAAATTTAAAAAGGAAGTTAATACATATTTAACGAAAAAATGTTATTACTCGTTGCAGGAGATTTTTAGTGATTGATTAGGAAATAGGAAATTGAAACAAATAAATAATATAATATGATCCAATTTATATTTAAGTTAATTGTAATTATTCATTAAATGATAATTTTATAATACTATAATCTGAATGTAATAATAATATTAATAATTGCCTATATTTGCAGTGCCCTTGCAGGGTTCTTGTTTTGAACATTTTTTTAAATATAAGACCAAATGTACAACAAGAATAGCCAATAAATTGAATTGAATTGAATTGAATTCAATTGAAAAGCAGACGGTACTCAATTCGACTCTACGTTTTTTATGTGTGTTACTTCATAACTTTTTTCTGGGTGAACCGACTTCGATGATTCTTTTTTTTATTTGAAAGTTGTTGTTTCTCATGTTTCATAAATTTGATCAAGGTATGACGAATAGTTTTTGAGTTATTCTCAACAATTTTTATTGAAGTCGGTTGTACAAAGTTTTTAATTTTCAATTATTATAATATCAAACTTGTCTCCTTAAGTCATCAAATGCAACACTTACTATTTTATGGCCTTTGTAATGATGCTAAGGTTACCAATACTTTACTAATGTCTAATATGTGTCTTCAATTTTTATAACTGGCATCTAATTTTTATTTGATTGTTATAGCCAACCTCATCTACTAACTCTATAAAGCGATAAACTAACATATTTTATATATATATATATATATATATATATATATATATATATATATATATATATATATATATATATATTAACCCACAATGAGAGTGGCCCATTTGTAATAATTTAAACTTTTTATTATGCCATTTTTATAGGCCATTTATTTGGGTCACTCCCTATGAATTTAAAAGACATAAATGAAAGTTATAAAACAGTAGAAATTTGACTTCGAAAACTAAAGAGAATAAAACAATTTTCAAATAATAGCTTCTGGAGTCAATTCCAAGCATAGCGTATCGAAAAGTTAAAGCACCGACTCAAAAAGGTATTGTGTGAATTATTTTATTCCCTTTTTGATTATGAAGTTGATTTTTACTTTTAATATCCCTTTAAGTGGGGCAAGTCAAAGGTAACATTTAGAATGTCATTTAAATATTTAAATTAAAAACTTTATCTCCTAATTTTACCAATTTTTGGTATAGATTTTTTTTCAAATTTATAATGAACCACCTCAGAAGTCTACGCAGTTTTATAAAAGAAGAATCATTAAAATTGGATCGTAAACAATTAAGTTCTGCTCGGACATACATAAAAATTTGATGAATTGAAAACATCCGCTTTAATAGAATCAGGCGTTGCTGGCGGAAATTCATTATATTAATGATGTTAAAAAATTTAATTAGCTAATATAGCGTAATAAATGCGGCATTACGCGGATCTTAGCTATTTAACTTTTTATTAACTTTAACTTCCTCCTTTTTGAAGTCGTTACCAATATTGTATCTTAGGAATATGTTACAAAATAACCTTATTTATTATCGAGAATAAAACCTTTCTAAAATTACTTTCTTTCTAATATACATTTTACGCTCGCGTGGCCTACGCGCTCATCTTACATTAAAGATATTGCATCTGCTGTAAATTGTTTACTGCTTGGAAACTTTACGACATCAACCTGCCCCCTGTCCATCGTCACGTTCAGATTATGAACAGAAGTTAATTACGCTGGATATAATAATCATCGTATTTACAGCCCATCAAAAGTTCTCAGCTGAACATTTTACTATTTTGAGTTTCCTACCGATTTCAAACAGGGAGGGGGGGGGGGGGGGGGGTACTCAATTCGACTGTATGTTTTTTTATATGTGTTACCTCATAACTTCTTTCAGGGTGAACCGATTTCGATGATACTTTGGTGCTGCTGTTTTCACATGTGGTCCCATATAAATTTGATCAAGTTCTGACCAATAGCTTTTGAGTTATTCTTAATAATTTTACGTGGTAGAGCCATGCTGCAGCTATATTAATGGTATAGTTGTAGCACGAATGGGTCGCCTCGACCGGGGAAGGATCACGCTCTCACTGAATACCAGCGTAAAATAGTACCTTAATATTGCTGTGTTTCGTATAGTGAGTGTAGAGAACCGGAGATCCTTTTTTACTGGAAAAGAGGCATTCTATCTTAGTCCTCACGGCTGACAACGCATCTGCATTTTAATTCACAAACGAAAATAGATGTAGATGTCTATGGGCCACAGCAACCACTTACCATCAGGTGGACTGTGTGCTCGTTTGTCACCCTATTCTATAAAAAAAATATATTGAAATCGGTTAAATTTTTAATTTTTATTTATTGTTGAAAAGTTTCTGCTGCCTATTTCATGTTTCATTTTCCTGTCATTCTTACGACTCCCACGAGACGGTAATGTGTGGTAAGTCTTACACCGCCACTACATAGCATGACTTGGTATAATAATGATCATCACTATTTATTGTTTATTTACATTTTTAACAGTGGTAGAGCCACGCGGCAGCTTTTGCTGTCGCACGGATGGGCCGGCTCGAACCGGGGTGGTACCACGACCTCACAGAAAACCAGCGTGAAGTAGAGATTTACCTCTGCGTTTCGCTTGGTGAGTGCAGGTGGCCAGAGGCCCTTTTTGCTGGAAATGAGGCATTCCATCTTAGTCCTCACGGGTGACAACGCATCTACATTTTGATTTGTAATAGAGGATAGATGTAGATGTCTATGGGCCGCAGCAACCATTTGCCATCAGGTGGACTGTGTGCTCGTTTGTCACCCTTATCATATAAAAAAAAACATTAGTAGCTGTCGTGACCGCCAAGGACACGGTGCCACAGTGACACGTGCCGTTGCTACTTCATCTAGTGGGAGCCGCCACTACTACTACTACTACTATATTACTACTATATTATTAAGTACTAGAGACCCTCCCCAGCTTCGCCTGGATAGAATCTATCAATGAGTTGTATGATGCGTTATTTAGATTTAAGATAATTAAAGATCATTTATTCTATCAACTTTCCGTGGTTTTTGTTTTCAAAAATAATTTAATTTTTTTGGATAAAAGCCTAGATCCCTCCTGGCTCCTGGAATTGTTCCCCATTTGTGTGTTAAGTTTCATTCCAATCGGTTTAACTATTCCGAAGGTTAGGCCGGACATACAAACCGACTTTTAACGTGGTAGAGCCATACTGCAGCTATATTAGTAGTATTACGAATGGGTCGGTTCGACCAGCGAAGGACCACGCTCTCACAGAATACCTGCATAAAATAGCAGCTTAACACTGCTGTGTTTCGTGTGGTGAGTGTAGAGAACCGGAGACCCGTTTTACTGGAAACGAGGCATTCCATCTTAGTCCTCACGGGTGACAACGCATCTGCATTTTGATTTGTAATAGAGGATAGATGTAGATCTCTATGGGCCACAGCAATCAATTACCATCAGGTAGACTGTGTGCTCGTTTGTCACTCTATCCCATAAAAACAGACAGACAGGCAGATTTTCTTAAATTGTTATTTATATATTTATGGCATGTAAGTAACCTACTGAGCTTAATAGAAACCATATATCGACATACACTTCAATTTTATTTATAACTATGGTATAGATTAAAGGACTAAGCCAAGACATCAGAGGATGCATGTGACAATGTGGTATTTAGATGAAAATAAACGTGAAAATCAAAACTTAAAACATAATTTGCCTATTACAAGAAGTACTCTACAATAAACACGGCGGAAGAAATTCAACAGGCTTTTCCATTTTTGTTCAATCATCAATGATTTTTAAATACATTTGTGTGAATCAGAACCAGTACTCACAATTCAAAACGTCGTTTCACTGCCGCTGAGCTACAACACCGTCGTAAAACTTTATATTAGGATCATGAATACCGAACTTAGATTTAATAAATCTAATTTCTACTCACACAGTTTTTATAGTTTAAAACGTAAACGTTTCAACAAACTTCAACTTTTTTATTGCACATTATAACAAATTTTTACACTTTAAATAAATACATTGAGTAACAGATGCAATTGCAACTAAAGCTGTAAGTAATTTAGTCAAAAAATTAATTAAATAACGTGAATAAACACGTATGTTCGTAGTAGCAAGCGACGCGGTTCACACTTGACGGAGGCACGGAGAGCGACTGCCGGCGATCCGGCGTCCGCGGGCCACGCGTTGCCGGACCAATCATTCCATGAACCTCGATTTTAAAAGCAAAGTGAATCGAAAAGCGTGAAAATTAGCATGCAAATGTATGTTTTGATTTATTGATTATTACTACGACAAAATGATTGGTTGTGTTGCCTTCTTTGCTTCATACTATTGTCTTAATATATAAAAGTTTTGACTAAATAATAATAATAATTTATTTTAGAGCCATATACAGTCCATAATTATGTGAGTGATTGGCTTAAGCTACGTTAGTTTTAAATATGAATACACACAGTTATTAATTACAATTATTTTCGACATCAGGCACTGACGACGGGAGACACGAATTATCTTTACTACCGCAGAAGCCTAAAGCCAGCAGTAAACTGTACACAAGATGGTGAGGGAATGAAAATAAATAATGGGATTTTTCTGTATGGTGATGATGATAGAAAACCTATCACCCCTCTTGCCATAAATCGGGTCGATTTAAATTAATGCCATAACACCTTGCGATTTGCGATAGACAACAGAAAAAACCGGCCAAGTGCGAGTCGGATTCGCGCACCGAGGGTTCCGAACAAATCCGTAGGTATATAAGTTTAAAATTATTAAAAATATTTTTATTATATGATGTAACTAAAAATTTATGCTTTTCGCAATTTTTACTTTATCTGTGCTATAAAACGTTGCTTCGTACCAAATTTCAAGATTCTGAGTTCACGGGGAGTACCCTGTAGGTTTTGATTCCCTTGCGAATGTCGAAAATTTGCGGCATAAACGGCTGTATCTTTTGATTGCGTTGGCTTAGAAGTTTGATTTTTTCACAGCTCCTAGGGACAGTAGATTTGAGTATTTGATATGAATTTCAGCTTGATACTTCCACGCGTTCCTGATAAAAAGGGTCTTGACAGACAGACAGACAGACGGATAACAAAGTGATCCTATAAGGGTTCCGTTTTTTCCTGTTGAGGTACGGAACCCTAAAAACATGTCAATTAAACTAAAATTTCAATACTGGACCTACGACGAAGCGTCAAAGGCGTAAAATATCTAAGTACCACTCGCTAGTCCACCTGCCAAGCGTAACGATCATGCAAATTTTAACTTGAAAGTGACACATGCTCAGTACAGTAATTGATTTTGGTTCTGATTTTAAATTTTTTATTTTATCCCGGAAAAATGTACACAAGTAGTTACTGACATAATGATATCTTCACACTATGAAATAGTAGTAATTATTGTAGGATTAAAATAAGGATTTATTTTACAAGGGTGGTTCGTGCGTACACCAAAGTAGTAAAAATATTTGCCAGAGTCTGTCTCTCCATGCTACGCTGTCATGTTCCTCGCGACTTCGTCCCCGTGTAGTCTAGGGTTTTAGTTATGTTGCGCGGAACCCTAACTCTTTTTCTAAAATATAAGTAGCCTAAGTTACTCCTTATAACATCAGCTATCTGCCAGTGAAAGTCCCGTCGTAATCGGTACAGCCGTTTCTGAGAATAGCCGGAACAAACAGACACACAGACAGACAGACAAAAACTTTAAAATTTGTATTTTTGTTATAAATATCGTATATACCTTCACATGCATTTAGTAAAAAATTGCTATTTTGACATTACAAACAGACACTTCAATTTTACTTATTTTTATAGATTGAGGTTTAAATTTTTTTCTAAAACATACTAATTTACAAATAATAATAATAATCTTTATTTGCAAGAAAATGGTTGTACAATGGTGTTTGAGTATAATTCGTTCTACATATTCTATCTTAGTGGTGTGCAAATATTAATGGTCAATTAACATAAACAACAATATTTATCTAATTTAACAATTTATAAAATTATTTAATATTATTCAGTTGATTTGATAATTAATTTATTATAAATATATAAGTAAGTATTATTATATCAAGTAAGATTATTATTATAGGTCAATGACATATATTAATTATTATTCTTATGTCAATAATTATATTACATATCCAATTGTCATTAATTTATTTCTATTTTTACATCAAATGTATTAATTAATTAAATACATAAGTCAAATTTTATATAAAAACATTATTTTTTTAAACATTGGAATCTTGTAATTACGTAATTAATCATATTCTAAAATTATCATTCATTATTACTCGTATGTAGGTCGCTGTCGTTTAAGAACTCTTCTACAGAATAATAACATTTAGAGAGCAACAATACCAAAACAGATTACTTAAATGACAATAAACTTTTACGCTTTAAGTAATCAGGTAATTTATTATAAATTCTTATCGACATTGCAGAAGCATTTCTTTTTGTAACTTTTAGACGATTTGCTGGTGCATATAACCTATTCTTGTATCTACCCTTACTTTCACTCACTTTACACTTACGTTGAATATCATTCCTTTTGAAAAAATTTATGGATCGTAGTTCAATATACAATACGTATGTATTGTAATGTGGCTTTTTAACTTTTACCACCCTGTTTAAACGACTTCAAAAAGGAGGAGGTTCTCAGTTCGTGCGTATGATTTTTTTGTATGTATGTAACGCAACATCTTCGCAGATAGTGAACCAATTTTAATGAGTACTCTATTAAATAGGTTGTAGTACTTCAAAGGTGATCCCATATAAATTTGGAAAAAAAAATTCACCTCTAAGGTTAGCAAATAAATAACTTCTTTTTTAGCAATTTGAAGTCGGTATTTACTTTTTGTTAAAAGATATAATTATTTATTTTTTAAATAAATGGTCCTTTACGCTTCAAGAACCACTCTGTCATCTTTTTTATAAATTCTGACTGCCCTGTTATGATAAAGCATATGTGACCCTTAAGTTTCTCAATGTTAAAAGAAGCACGAGACAATCAAAATATGTATTGTATTGCTTCCTTATAACTTTTTACTTTATAAAATAGTAAGTAGTAGTAAATGCTACATCGCAACTCAAGCATTTTTACCGTTTATGGTGAGCTACCGAGCTTACCCAGTGTAAGCAAATGCTTAAAATTTTATTTACATTTTATGATAAACATTAACAGAGAATCATAGATATAATAAAAATATATTTAATAGGAATGAGAGTAGAAAATAAAAGAAAATATGAAGAAGTGAGGTAATTCCACTGATGCATGTAACTCCCGTCATCATCATCATCAGAAACAGAAACAGAAACAGAAACTTTTTTATTCAATATAGATTATAAATAATACTTATTGAAAGTCACTCTTTTGTTTGATTACCACTGGTTCGGAAAAAACCTCTGTCCTGGGAAGAACCAGCAAGAAACCCAGCGGGACTTTTTTTTTATCATATCATCATTACAGCCCTTCACAAGTCCACTGCTGAATATAGGCATCCCCCAAGGAATGCCACAAAGCACAGTCCTGAGCCACCAGCATCCATCGACTTCCTGCATGTCTGACCGGGTCATCAATCGATCTAGTGGGGAGATGTCCTACACTTCGTCCGCCGGTACGAGGCTGCCACTCGAGAACCTTTATTCCCTATCGGTTGTTGGTTCTTCGAGCTATATGGCCCCCACTGCCACTTCAGCTTACTAATCCCTTGGGCTATGTCGGTAACTCTGGTTCTACTGGAGATATCCTCATTTCTAAATCTATCACGCAGAGAAACCCCGAGTATAACCCTCTCCATAGCTCGCTGAACAACCTTGAACTTCCTCATACTGACATAGGTAATCACTGGCAACACGCACTGGTTGTACAGTCTAGTTTTTAAGTTTTGAGGTATACCTGACGAGAAGATATGCCGTAATTTACCCAACGCCGCCCAGCCGAGTTTAGTTGAATCTACTATGAATCATCTGGATACCACTCGGCTCTTGTGAACGTTCCATCTACAGTTCCACGAGGTTTAATATTGGGGCCCTTAATATATTCGGCATACTTATACGATATGGCAAATTGTCATCTTTCTACCAAGTGACTCGTGGACACTGATGGCGTGAAAATTGATACATACATAAAATCCAATTCGGATACAAGATACAGACAATCTTATATCAACATTGTAACTACTGGCGTGATAACCGTATTGGGGTAAATCTAACAAAATGTTTCTAAACTAGCTTTACTGGCAAAGGGAAAAAATTATTGTAACGAAGTTCCTTATCGCACGGTATAAATTTGGCGGATGGGGGCTAGGCGAGAAAAGGTGTAAGATTTTTCCGTCACGACCCCTTTCTATGGTACGAGCGAGATGGAATAATATCCATCTCCCTCACAGATTTTCCTATCTTGCTATGAAATATATATTATTTTAAATTACGCTTCATTTTACTAGAAGCTTGTAATTCATTTATTTGTATTTGTTACTCAATAATATAATACGTTTATCAATAATAACATGTAACAGTGGTAGAGCCTCGCGGCAGCTTTTGCTGTCGCACGGATGTGCCGGCTCGAACCGGGGTGGTACCACGACCTCACAGAATACCATCGTGAAGTAGAGGTTTACCTATGCGTTTCGCTTGGTGAGTGCAGGTGGCCGGAGGCCCTTTTTTCTGGAAATGAGGCATTCCATCTTAGTCCTCACGGGTGACAACGCATCTACATTTTGATTCGTAAACGAGGATAGATGTAGATGTCTATGGGCCGCAGCAAACACTTATCATCAGGTGGACTGTGCTCGTTTGTCACCCTTATCCTATAAAAAAAAACATACTACGAAAGGAACTTGCTTCCAACCAAGTGTTCCACGACACTTACGCATGTTTTTTTTTAATACAATTTGAACAAAGTAACTTTAAAAGGCACCAAAACTAAATAACTAACGTACGAGTATCTTTAGAACTTTTCAACGTGGTAGAGCCATGCTGCAGCTATATTAGTAGTAAAGTTCTAGCACGAAAAGGTCAGTTCGACAGGGGAAGGACAACGTTCTCACAGAATACCAGCGTAACAAGGCAGCTTGACACTGCTGTATTTCGTATGGTGAGTGTAAAGGACCGGAGACCTATTTTACTGGAAAAGAGGCATTCCATCTTTGTCCTCACAAGTAACGACGCATCTGCATTTCGATTCTTTATTGAGGATGAATGTAGATGTCTATGGGTCACAGCAACCACTTACTACCAGGTGGACTGTGTGCTTGTTTGTCACCCTATCCTATAAAAATAACCACAAAACCAAAATCCTCAGAGTAGCTCTTGACAAAAAAATTTTGATGTCTCGGCAATGATTGCAAAGGCTTTTAAGAATCTTGGCACAATGCCACAAATTTGTCAACCTTTTTCAGAGTATAATTTATAAGGTTCTTATATTATTATTACATCCATAGCGTCCTGGGATATTGTGTTGTGTGGAACCTAAATTATATAACGTATATACAAGACTTAGAAAGATTATTAACGCTAACTGAATTTTCTATCGGAAAATAAAACGTTAATGTAGTTGAAAGATCGCCTGATCACAGATTCTGTTCCTACATGATATCAGCAGTAATAAAATTGATATCTCCGAATAAATTTCCACTCTTTACAACTACAAGCGTCTTCTAAGCGCAATAAACTTACTTCGTTATTTAAAGTTCCTTCAATCCATTAATACTCGTATTATGCACAGAATTCGGTCACAAGTCACAACACAAGCCATTTTTATACGTGGTAGAGCCATGCTGCAGCTATATTGGTAGTATAGTAGTAGCACGAATGGGTCGGCTCGACCGGGGAAGGACCATGCTCTCACAGAACACCAGCGTAAAATAGCAGCTTAACACTGCTGTGTTTCGTATGGTCACTGTAGAGAATATATAATAGAACGCCTCTTTTCCTGTTAAGTAGGTCTCCGGTTCTCTACACTCAATCTATATCTATATCTATACTATTCACAAAAATTATCTCGTTCTTTCAGCCATATAACTACTAGTCCTTAATTTTTAATATAATTTTAATATTTTTAAAATAAACGTTTTAATAATTAGCCTTTATTGTTACTAGACGTGAAAAATGTATATATTTATATTCTTAAACCATTTTCTTATATGTAATATTCTCGTATGTCGTACTATAAATTACACTTCCCATGAATAACTTCACACTCGTAGTTTCCTGCTACGAGTAAATGTTTCAGTTCGGTTAATAAATCTATCGGCCACGTGATACACACGTGACGCGTGTATCCGGTTATCAATACACCTCGGAGAGCTACAAATAACCCATACTCATAAATCGGTAAATTTAAAACGTAATATAGTATATTCCTGTTTGCTTTTGAACGCTTTCAAATATTTTTTTATAGGATAAGGGTGACAAACGAGCACACAGTCCACCTGATGGTAAGTGGTTGCTGCGGCCCATAGAAATCTACATCTATCCTCGTTTGCGAATCAAAATGCGGATGCGTTGTCACCTGTGAGGACTAAGATGGAATGCTTCATTTCCAGTAAAAACGGCCTCCGACCACCTGCTCTCTCCAAGCGAAACGCAGAGGTAAACCTCTACATCACGCTGGTATTCTACGAAAATGCAGATACGTTGTAACCTCTGAGGATTAAGATGGAATGCCTCTTATTAAATTAAAAGAGTGTCCTTTTCTCCACACTCACCATACGAAACACAGCAAGTAATCTCTGATAGCGCGGTCCTTCCCTGGTCGAGCCGACCCGTTCGTGCTACAACCATAACATAACAGCAATGTGGTTCTACCACGTATAAACACGTATATTACTGGCGGGTATAAAAGTAGTACAGAGCACTGGCTAAGCCGTAAATTTTACAGTGCGTGAGCAACTGTGGATCGATCACCCGTAACGTCATACTTACTAGCATATTGATTTTTTTGAACTAAGTTGACGGTAATTGGATATTTATCATCAGGCAGACTGTGTGCGGTTTCGAGAAGTACTTTAGAAAATAAATTTTACAAAAACAATTGTTCTTAGAATACTTCTAACTGTAAAAAATAATTATTTGGAGTTCTTTGTTGAGGTAATAGAAAGTAAAAACGTAAATATAACAAGTTAACAAACAACAACATAACTTTCGGTAAATATTTTATTTTTAAAGGAATATCAAATTTGAAGTAGGCTGCTGTTTCTTATTGTTCTCGAATAATGTACTGGTAATAAGAACTCGTTAAAAGTTTAATAATTTCTTCTGATTAATCCGACTTATTGTCTCTACCTTTCGTATCATTATTGATATTTTGTGTATGCATTATAAATACCTAACGTGTTTTCCTCCTCAGACAGTTATGAAATAGATTTATTTCTTCGACGAAAGAAAATGAAATTCCATTCTCAATTCTGTTATTTTTGAAGTGAAACTTCTTTAGTATCGTTGTGATTTGAATACGCGATAAAACTAATAAGCGACACTAAAAACAAACAAACATATACGTGTATATGATTTTGCCTGCGAAAGAATGAGATAGAATCTATACTAATATAATAAAGCGTGGAGCTGGAAGAAGAGATAGACAAGTTACGCTGGCATATTATAGTATTATCCAAAGTCCGAAGAGAGGAGGAGGACATGGTAATCCTCGAATCCGGCAACATGCTCTGTCATCGGGGGGGGCGACCATCTGTCTCAAGGAGGTGTCGGATTTATCGTCCACAAGTCTCTCGTTAACAACGTTGTAAATATCGGGAGTGTGTCGACGAGGGTTGCGTACCTTATACTCAGAATCACCAAATAGTATTCGCTGAAGGTCATACAGGTTTACGCACCGACCTCGGCACACCCCGACGAGGAGGTGAAGGAAGTGTATGAGGATATCTCTAGAGCCATGCATTCCTCCAAAACCCAATATACGGTGTTAATGGGAGACTTCAATGCAAAACTAGGCACAAGAGAGAATGGTGAGCTGAAAGTAGGGAAATTTGGAATAGGGCAACGGAACCCAAGGGGCCAGCAGCTGGCCGACTTCATGGAGAAAGAGGGACTCTTTATGATGAACTCTTTCTTCCAGAAGCGGCCCCACAGGAAGTGGACCTGGTCGAGCCCAGACGGTTCGCCAAAAAAATGAGATTGACTTTATTATGACGACCAGACGAAAACTGTTCAAAACTGGTAGCGATCACCGAATGGTTAGAGGCACACTGAACCTAAACGTTAAGTTGGAGAGGTCTCGTCTGTTGAAGTCAACGCTTCGTCCCCCTCGTGCTCTGTTCCAAAGTCCCGAAACCTTTCAGCTCGAGTAACAAAACCGTTTTCAATGCCTAGAAGACTGCAATGAAGTGGACGATATGAATGACAAGCTCGTGGAAACTGTCCATGCGATCGGAGCTAAGTTCTGCAAGACCCGCCGCAGAAGAGCAGAAAAACTCTCCGATCACACTCTTAATCTCATGGCTGTTAGACGGGAGATGAAACTACATTCTTCAACAGATTTGACAGCATACAGACAACTGAACACACAGATCTCCTAAGGCATGCGGCGGGACTTACGGAACTTCAATACAGATTGTATTGAAGAAGCGATCGAGCGGAACCAAGGCTCCAAAGTCTTTGCCAGAGATCTGCCTGGCAGAAAGAGCCAACTGTCTAAGCTGAAGACCGAGTGTGTTAGCATCGTTTCCGGGGCACCTGAAATTTTGAGTGAGATTGAGAGGTTCTATGGACAGCTGTACACATCATCGTTGGAACCACACGCAAGTATGAGTAACAATCCAAGAGCGAGTCTTATATGACACTATTCCGAAGATATTCCGGACGTCAGTCTGAGCGAGATTTGAATGGCACTCCAGCACCTTAAAAACGGCAAGGCCCCAGGCGAGGATGAAATTACAGCGGAGTTTCTGAAAGCGGGTGAAAAACCGGTACTGGAAGTCCTTCCGAGGCTCTTTAATTACGTCCTCCATGGTGGCATTACACCGGAGGCGTGGAGCAGAAGTGCGGTGGTCTTGTTCTTCAAGAAAGGTGAAAATGCTCTCTTGAAGAACTACAGACCGATTTCCCTTCTTAGCCGCGTCTACATGCTGTTTTCGAGAGTCATTACGAATCGTCTCGCACGCAGACTTGACGACTTCTAGCCTCTCGAACAACCCGGTTTCCGAAAGGGTTTTAGCACCATAGACCACATACATACCCTTCATCAAGTTGTACAGAAGTCCGAGGAGTACAGTTTGCCTTTATGCCGGCGTATGTGGACTATGAGAAAGCCTTTGATTCCGTCGCATCGCATTTGGGCGGTGCTGCAGTCCCTTCAGCGGTGCCAAGTTGACTATCGGTATATTGAAGTGCTGAAGTGCTTGTACAGTAGAGCTACGATGACTATCCGAGTACAGAACCAGAGTACGACACCTTTGCAGAACTCCAATTGCAGAGAGGTGTAAGACAGGGTGACGTTATTTCCTCGAAACTCTTCACCACTCCATTGGAAGACGTTTTCAAGCTTCTGGACTGGAAAGGATACGATATTAATATTAATGGCGTGTACATCACTCACCTTCGATTTGCCGACGATATAGTCCTTATGGCAGAATTGCTGGAGGACCTAAGCATTATGCTCAATGACCTCAATAGTGTCTCCCAACGGATAGGTCTTAAGATGAACATGAACAAAACAAAGATCATGTTTTACGTCCATGTCACACCTATGCCGGTAGTTGGTGGGTGCGCTAAGATGGAAGTTGTTGACGAGTATGTTACTTGGGACAAATAGTCCGACTAGGTAAGTTCAACTACGACTGAGAGGTCAATCGACGGATTCAACTAGGCTGGGCAGCGTTTGGGAAACTACGACACATCTTCTCGTTAGACATACCTCAAAACCTGAAGACGAAATTGTACAACCAGTGCGTGTTGCCAGTGATGACTTACGGATCTGAGACGTGGTCCATCACTGCTGGCCGTATGAGGAAGCTCAAGGTCGCTCAGCGAGCTATGGAGAGGGCTATACTCGGGGTTTCTCGGCGTGGTAAACTTAGAAATGAGTATATCCGCAGTAGAACCAGAGTAACCGACATAGCCCTACGGATTGGTAAGCTGAAGTGGCAATGGGCCGGCCATATAGCTCGAAGAACCGACAACCGATGGGGAAGAAAGGTTCTCGAGTGGCAGCCTCGTAGCGGTAGGCGAAGTGTAGGGCGACCCCCCACTAGATGGAGTGACGACCTGTTAAGACATGCAGGAAATCGATGGATGCAGGTAGCTCAAGACCGTGCTTTGTGGCATTCCTTGGGGGAGGCCTATGTTCAGCAGTGGACTTATGAAAGGCTGTAATGATGATGATGATGATGATCCAGGCAAATCCGGGACGGTCTTTAGAACATAATAATATAGTAGTAATATAGTAATAGTAGTACACACACAAGCTGCCGCCTGGCTCTACCACTGTTAAATTCTTTATCGATTATCTTTAAAGATTTTTTAATATAACATTTAACTGTTTACTTTAAAAAAATACAAATTTATTAAATAAATAACATTAGCTGTATTTAATAAAATTATCATATTCAAACCATTCTTAACAACTCACAATTTTATATCTTAGTGATTTATCGATCGCCTTGAGAGTCAATCAATTTTTGTTCAATAAATGACTTTAATTTTCTTCTGACAAAGGAATAAAATTATTCAGAAGACAATATTATTTTGATTAAGTCAATACACTAAATTTTGACTATACAACTTTAAAAATAAGGATTGTAACATTTATTTGCTTTAAAATTAATTTTTCATATTATATTTTATTCCGCACTTGTGGTAGAAAATTATCAAATTAAATAAATTATTTGTTGTGAAATATTCTTGTTGTATATTTCATTTGATTCGAAGGTTTCACTTGTACCGTGTGTGAACTACACACATGCTTGTTTCCAAATCTACTACCGTTTGAAAAGAGGCTCTCTGACTGGAGTATAAATGCCAAAGGAACTCCCCAGGTATCATCTTGTTTTTTTTTAATTCAAGGAGAGAATTTCCAACGTTAAAAAGCTTTTAGCGCTCTCTTCTCCGTTGGAACACTAGGTGAACCATAAGTTACTTTATTTGAAATATTACTATACTTATATACTTATTACCTGGAAATAAAAGATCTAAGTAAAAATGTAGATGAAGCTAATTTAATAACATGTCTTTCATATTATATTAATTTATTATTATTTATTATTGTGTCGTTTCTATTTTTGACATCGTATTTATTTTATTTTGTGATTATTGCTTAAAAACCCGAGAACCCGAACGTCAAAAAATTTTCTTTCTTAATATCTATACAAATAAATAAAATTCAAGTATTTTTTGTAATGTAAAATAACAACTTTTTACTAAATGCATATACGTATAATAGCAAAAGTATATACGGTACTAATAACAAAAAAATTGTCTGTCTGTCCGTCTGTTTGTTCCGGCTAATATCCGAAACTTCTCGACCGATTTTGACGGGACTTTCACTATAGCAGATGGTATAAGGAGTAACTTAGGATACTTTTATTTTAAGGTTCTGCGCAAAAATATTAAAACCCATGAAATCGTAGTAAATTCCACGCGGGCATAGTCGAGAGGGATAGATAGTTAAGTATTTTAAAAAATCAGAGACTTAAATAAGATAGATAAAGAAAGAGTATTTATTTATGCACATATTTTTTCTATGCATACTATTTAAGATGAATCAATTCTTGAGCGACAAAATCGTGTCCAAATTCGATGTTTTGTCCGACCTGGACTTAGAAGATACCGAAGAGCATAATACTATGATATTACAACCTGATCCAATAAATATTAAAAAAAAACAACCCTAATAATTTAGAGCTCATTTCAGTGCATGCGAACCTAAGTAGATTAGACCTAACAAGCACAAGTACAACGTAGGTGGCAGTTATCGCACTCCAACTTATATTAAAGGGAAGTGGAGTGGACCCGTCACAGCCTTTATTCAAATAAATGAAAGTAATTTTTACGAATTTTATCGCGTTTAATTTAATTCCTGACGTTTCGGGTGCTTTACAACACCCCACCCATAGTCACGGGGGGGGCCTGATGTGTTTGACGTCCCGATGTCTTAGTTAGCCCGGCTAATTTCAGTTTTCGAATATTAATTTTTGGTCCGATCTACGCCGAATGAGCTTACAGTATCTTGAACTCTTGCAGTGGTATGCTTGTGTTTGGATTTAATTTTATTAATTACAGGATCCCAAGCAGATGGCAGCACCCATCCATCTTCTCTACTGAAATTAGGATAACGAAGCACGGACGTTCGGGAGGTCTGCAGTATGTTAACATGCTCAAGATCGTGCCCACTTTTAAATTAGATTCCTGCCAAGGATGATTCGCGAGGCTATTGAAATTAAAAAACATCCTAATTTCAATAGAGAAGACGGATGTTCCTGACCGATTTTTGGTCACGGCGGCCAGGCTCAACGGAGACTAGCCATCTGCGCACGACAGGATTTATTTATTGTGTCTGCGTAAGCACAGGTGCACTCTCTATTTCATCACTCTTATAGTTCGATGGTACAGTAACCCGACACAACCAGAGAGAGACCAGGCGCAGGACCAACGGTTTTACTCATTTTACGAGGTAGGGGGGTGAAGCACGGCCAACTTCCTACCTCCGGGCGACTATTGAGAATGTCTTAACAGAAAGCGCCAATTTATTGGTTTTGATCTGACCCGGTATTTGCATCCGGGACCTCATGACCAGCAGTGGTGTTTACGACAACGAAGCAGAATTGTAGTAACCATTATAAAAATATATTATATGAGTAATCATAGAAGCGGCATACTAGCCATCAATTAATTCCAAGGGATAATTTTTGTTTACGTTTTCCTTGATATTATTGTTACGCGCCACGATTAATACATGGTAAATGGCGACACTAGTTACCACTAGCGCCCTCTATTATCGAGTAGTAGAACTAGGAGAGTCTTGAACCCCAAGCTCGTAACATTATAATAACCTTTTTATACAGCTGTTTTATAAAAACTTTAAATTTGTTGATAGGCAAACTTTATACGTTTTCTGGGCATTTGTTGTAAAAGCGTACACATTACCCAATAAATGAATTACTATTTCTGTTTAGCTTGGATTTGATCCTAGTGCTTAAAGTATGAACTTGTTTGTTCTTATCGAAGCTATGGGTCATTAGTCCGCCGCGGTGCTCCTATACGTGTTGGTAGACTTCTCATGTAATGGAATTATTTTATTTCTCATATATTATGCAGGTTACGATATTTCATTCACCGCTGAGAACTAGAACCGAGCTGCAGGTATATTATGGGTGTAGCATGAATGGGTCGGCTCGACTAGGGTAGGACCACGCTGTCACGGAACACCAGCGTAAAATAGGAGCTAAATGCTACTGTGTTCCGTATGGTGAGTGTAGAGAACCGGAAACGAGGCAATCCATCTTAGTCCACAGGTGTGATGACGCATCTGCATTTTGATTACTAATTTATTTGATAAATGATTCATTTTGTGGCATTTGGTGGCCTGTGTGTTCGTTTGTCATCCATATTCTATAAAATGCATGTTTCCCTCACAGCCGACTACGTAGTAAATCAGCACTTAAAATTACAATTAACAATATCGTTGATGCTGGTGAATAAGAAATCGAGGTTACTCGTGCATTTAGTTTACGACGACCGATTAAGTAAATTAAAAATTAAAAGAGAGTACACCCATCTTTGATTGAGATTTATACTAACCTTATGAAATACCTTAACCTTTTAAAGTTTCTCCAAAGCAGATTAGAAAATTTAATCTTCCATACTTGTGTATTAATAGATAAAAGGTACGACATCGACCGCCATAAGCAAATGGAATTGGTTTATCTAAATTAACCTAAAGATTGTTTGCAGTAGGTAGAGGAATCCATTAATTTTGTGACACCTAAATTAAATTGTGAGCTGTTCAATCAACCCTCTCGAAATCACCGTAGGGTTGCGGTAGCGGCGGTGAGACCCTTTGAAATTAAATTCATGTACATCATAGATTTTGTATTAAATTGATCTAACGCGCAGATTGAGTTACGATAAATTTAGATATATATAAATTATGTATTCATTATATACTATATATAGATTGCTATAAAGTATTTTTATTTTTATTTATTCCCCATATTTCCCACAGTTGTTATTTATTGTGATAGGAAGATGCTCTTTCATTTCCCTTCGTCCTCTTAAAACACCTCTTCTCATCTCTTACGGCGCCAATACAAGGCCAGCATTATATACACCTAAATAAATAAATAAAACGTAATTGTTTACGTGGTAAACCCATGCTACAGCTACAGTAAAACCAGCTTAAGACGATTTTGAAGGGACCCAGCCAAAATCGCGACTTAAGCGGGAAAGCGTATTATGCGGGAAATGGAAAATAAAACATCATTTACAAATATTGTGTAGGTATTGAATTATAGGTATACGTAACGTAACTTGCTTGTATGCCAATACGGAGGTAAGAAAACAAGCGTGATGTTCTTTAGTTCAACATCTTTAGGGTGAGCGGGGCAGTTATCAATGAAGAAAATTATGAGTCTACATTTAATCTGGAGCTGATCATCTAAAGCTTTTAACCAGTTAATGATGATTGAGCGTGGATATGTAAAACGAAGGCCAATCATCCAAACTCGAGATTGTGCATCATATTACAGTGAGCGATTTCACGTTTTTGAAGCAATGTGGATTTTACCAATGACTAGTAAACGTAACTTTTCCGACCCATTAGAATTTGCATATACCAGGATAGTGAGTCTATCTTTACTTGCTTTGTCACCATGGCAAGTTTATCCCTTGAAGACATACAATTTATCTGGCATCAATTTATAAAATAAACCAAATTCGTCTGGATTAAAGATGGTTCGCGGTTCATAATTTTTTAATAATGCAGGAAATTGTGCTATCTATGTATCATCTTGTTCTGCCACTATCTGCAATTTCCCAGTGATTTGACGATACACAATGCCGTGACGATTTTAAAACGACCTATCTACAACATTACGGTGTAAAAAATTTGGCGCTTAGACTTATTACTTCATATTTAAGTAACAGAACTCAAAAAGTCGTGATAAATGGTAAAGGTTCCTCCGGATCGGTAGTATCAATGGGCGTTCCTCAGGGCTCGATTCTTGGCCCATTCCTGTTTTTAATCTATATTAATGACTTACCTTATCTTGTAGGGGACAATCACGATATAGTATTATTTGCTGACGATACCTCTTTAATTTTCAAACTCAAACGGCAGTTAATTAATTATGACGATGTAAATAATGCTCTATCGAAATTAGTACATTGGTTTAACGCCAACAATATGCTCTTAAACGGCAATAAGACGAAGTGTATTAAATTTACAATACCTAATGTAAAACATTCGAATACCAATGTGCTATTAAATGGGGAGGAGTTGAGTCTTGTGGATACCACTGTTTTTCTCGGTATTACTATTGACGCGAAACTTCAATGGGGCCCCCATATATCTAAATTAGCAAGCAGACTTAGTTCTGCAGCATATGCTGTAAGAAAGATTAGAGGCCTCACAGATGTTGAGACAGCTAGATTAGTATATTTTAGTTACTTTCATAGCGTAATGTCTTATGGAATTTTGCTATGGGGTAATGCGACTGATATTGAAGCTATATTTGTTTTGCAAAAGAGAGCCGTACGGGCGATTTATAACCTAAATTGTAAAGAGTCCCTCAGAGAAAAATTTAAAGAAATAAACATATTAACTTTTGCATCGCAATATATTTATGAGAATGTAATGTATGTGCATAAAAACATAAATAGCTTTAATAAGAATAAGGATGTGCATACTTTAAATACTAGGAACAAACATAAGCTTGTAATGCCAGTTACTAGACTCCACAGAATCAGTAATTCATTTATGGGGCAATGTATACGCTTTTACAACAAAATCCCAGAACATATTCAAAGTTTGTCAATAAACAAGTTTAAAAGTTTTATTAAAGGAAAACTGTACAAGAAGGGTTATTATAATATCAAGGAATACATGAATGAAAATAACCCCTGGGAATAGGGTGATCGCCACCATGCTGGTTCTATGAAAATATCATTTAAAAATTGTATAAACAAAATTATTGTTAAGTGAAATTATGTTTAAAAAAAAGTCCCGATGGGTTTCTTGCTGGTTCTTCCCAGGACTGAGGTATTTTCCGAACCAGCGGTAAATAAAAAATGACTTTCAATAAGTATTATGTAATAATCAATATTGAATAAAAAATTATTCTATTCTATTCTATTCTATCCATTTGAAGTGGTAAAATCTGTGATTTGTAAGCTTTCTGCAATTTTACACGCTTGTTCGCCTAATATGGGGCCACTTATAGGCACTTTTAAAGGTCGTGCTTGATGAAGCCATTTCTCTGATTGATCAAACTTTCTTACCTTTTGCTTTTTCCTCTACACACCTCCCAATCTGTATTTTTCGTTAATTTCTTGTCTATTCTTTAAAATGGTACTACTTTATAATGCAACTCGGCTCGACTCGGGTGTTGCACAGATGGCATATTAGACGGGACGGCGAATCGTATTAAGCGTGTTAAAAATGTATGAAAACATGCCTCAAGTTGCGGGGGCTGACATAAAATGGCGTGTTAAACGAGAAATCGTATTAAACGTGATCGTATTAAGCGAGTTTTACTGTATATAGTGGTTGCAGCACGAATGCGTCGGCTCGACTGCGGTAGGACCACGCTCTCACAGAATACTGGCGTAAAATATCAGCTTAATGCTTCGTTCCATCTCAGTTCTCAGGGGTGACAACGCATCTGCATTTTGATTATTAAATGAGGATAAATGTAGATGTTTATGGGTCACAGCATCCATTTACCATCAGGTGGACTGTGTGCTTAGCTTGTCTTGGTTTTCTGTCAAGAAAGCAGCTGTTTGGAGTCAGGAAGTTAGCGGTGTCTCAACCCCGTGCCTTGAAAAGCTTGGAATCTCGCCAGTAGTGTCGGTTTACTGTCCCATCGGACTATGAATCGGGATTAAAAAGTGCACCTGTGCTTGCGCATACACTCGGGCATTATAATCGTGTCCCGTGCAAATGGCTAGTCTCCATTGCGGCTGGCTGTCGTGACTGAATTTTGGTCTGGAGGATATTATTATTATAAACAAGTTCTAAATCCAATTATTTATTTGATATATAGGAAAACAAAAGCTTGGGAATCAGACAATCTATTAAAGGGCAATATCCATCACAGTAAATAGATCCAACTTTAATTAGCCCTCGCAAAAATCACAAGGCATATTATTTGTTTCATTTTCCTTTTCTTAGAAGAGGACCCTTATTATCCGATTCACCACTATTTGTTTTACCAAAAGTAGCTTACATTAGTCATAATTATGGCTCTAAGATATATCGATTATTATATTTATTACATTTTTTGTGTGAAACTTTTTTGAAATCGTTGTGATTTGAATGAAACGAAAAAGTGACGCTAAATAGAGGAAAACATATATTTATCCGGCGTGAGAATGAGATAGAATATTGTATTGTCGAGAATGAGGGTAAAAAAAATCAAATTAAATATGAACAAATTTAGGTATAACGATAATCTCTCCTTGTTCGAGTAGTATAAAGTATTGCACAGGCGACTAAGAGGCATCAGTTGGTAATTCTACGAGTTTCACTGTCCTTACTCTGCCCGTTGGGGTATTCTTCTAGTCTAAGCAAGAAAGATCGTGATGCTGAGAGGCTGCCCTTTATTACATTGAGATAGGTAGTGTTGCTGTTGGCTTGCATACTTAGGTGTTATCATGTAATTGGGTCCTGATAGTAAGCAGGGTTTGTTACCGAGTAGTGTTCTTTTATTTAAATAATTTTGAGAATAATTTCTTACATCAGAAGTGGAATAGTTTCTTACAGTATAATATGCGACAGTATCCTAATAGTAGGATCCACCATTCGACTATTGTCGAAAACTCCTAACACAAACATTTTCAGTTTACTAGAAGTAGTTAAAGTAAGTTAAGTTATATACGTGGTAGAGCCTTGCTGCAGCTATATTAATACTCGTAGTATAGTTGAAGCACGAATGGGTCGGCTCGACCGGAGAAGGACCACGCTCTCACAGAATACCAGCGTAACATAGAAGCTTAATGCTGCTGTGTTTCGTATGGTGAGTGTAGAAAACCGGAGACCCTTTTTAGTGGAAAAGAGGCATTCCATCTTAGTCCTCACGGTATCTGCATTTTAATTCGCAAACGAAGATAGATGTAGATGTCTATGGGCCGCAGCAACCACTTCCCATCAGGTGGACCGTGTGCTCGTTTGTCACCCTTATTCTATAAAAAAGGAAATATTCTATGTCTCGGTGTCCTCTTTATACGGTGCTTTAAAGATGGTTAATTTAAATTTTAACTGTTAAATAGACAATATAAAAAAATGTCATATTTACAGGGCATCTAACGCCTATTTTACGTACCACCAAAAATATCAAAAATGTTGTTCGATAAAACGACTTTAACTGTAGAATAAATTAGATGGTTCTGTTACAAATCAATTTTACTGGAAAGAAAATATTCTCTTCATTTATTACACTAAAATTTTGTCTAAACATAAATATTGTAACATCTGTTTGCTATAAAATTAAAATGTTATCTTATATTTTATGCCAATTTTGTGGTTTAAATTTATTTAATTAATAAATCATTTGCTGTGAAATATTTTTATTTTCGTATTTCATTTCATTTGAAGGAAGGTTTCACTTCTACTGCGTGTGAACTGCGCACATGTTTTTTAAAACTTCATAGTTTTTTATTCAATGAGGAATGAGGGACACGGTACGCTCTTCATGTAACCTCGATAAATAATCAAAATGTAGATGTCACCCCCCGAGAACTAAGACATACTTCGTTACCAGTAAACAGGATCTCCGGTTCAATACACTCGCCTTACGGAACACAGCAGCTATGAGCTTCTATTTCACACTGGTATTCTGTGAAAGCGTGGTCCCTCCTAGGTCAGACCGACGTACCGTGCTACAATCATAATATTATAGCTGCAGCAGAGCTCTACCATGTGTACATAGTTTTTGAGTTGAATAAAAGTTTATTACAATAGACGTCGTTGTTTCTATACAACTACTTATCCAAAGAACACTATTATACATCTGTAGGTCCTTTTCACTTAAGTTCTACTCCCACAAATTTGCCGGTAAAAATCTAGTGAATGAAAAACGAATGAATGATTCAGTTTGTATATTAACCTTGGATGGTTATTTAATAAAATGTGAGAAGTGAAGCTAATAGATTAGATTTATTTCTACATTTAAAGTCTTTCTTCATCAACTACAGAGTAGTAATTTGTAGTCTATGAGTTTTGATAGACCACAAATACTCACAAAAGAACACCGATTCCTACCCAGGATGGTTCACGAAGCCATTGAAATTAAAAAACATCCTAATTTCAATAGAGAAGTTGGCTGGTTGCTGCCATCGGCTTGGGATCCTATAATTTATAAAATTAAATCCAAACCCATGCATACTACTCGCAAACTGCAAGATACTCTAAGCTCGTTGTACGTAGATCGGATCAAAACTTTATAACTGAAAGTTGAAGGTAGCCTTCTTTAATTATGCCATTAGGACGTCAAACACCTTGGTCTCCCCGTAACCATGGGTGCTGTAAAGTGCCCGAAACATTGGGAATAACAGTAAAATGAGAAAAATTTGTTTTATTCCATGTATATTATTCGCGTAAATATACAAAATAATTTCTGTCAAACAAAGTTAATACAAATTGGTAAAAAATGTATTTCTGTAAAGTATAGTATTAACATTTTACTGAAAGTTGCGAAATTACGCAATTTCATGAATATAAAACAAATTTTCTGTTAAGCACTTTTGAAGACTAGACGAATTTGCAATTCTTAACACATTTGAAAACACTTCGCAAACTAAGAATATAAACAACATTCCTCAAATAAATTTATTCCTAAAATTCCTTCGTAGCCTTCTTATAAATTGTAAGTAAATGGACCTTTTATTAATTTTTTGCTTTTAAATCCAAATATTATAAAGTAATGCAGCATTTCTTATTTCATGTTGGAACACAGATTTTTTATTTGCAAGTTGCACAAAATACCTACGCATACCCGCTTTGCGGGGGCAAAAAACAGTTTTTATGTCGTCTTGCACCGACTAATACGCAAGAGTGTTGTACCTTCGCCGCAGGGCCGCCCCTTAGCAGCCTTCCCTCAGAAGTGGACTACTGCTCCCCCTATCCCTCCACGAACATACTTCGTCCTACACAATAAAATGAAATTAATTTAAATAGGTATGAAAATGATAGAATATTATTCCATATAGGTAAGAAATTGGGGTTCTCGAGTGGCGGCCTCGTACCGGCGGACGAAGTATAGGGCGTCCGCCACTAGATGGAGTAACGACCTGGTAAAATATGCAGGAAGTCGATGGATGCAGGTGGCTCAGGACCACGCTTTGTGGCATTCCTTGGGGGAGGCCTTTCTTCAGTAGTGGACTTGTGAAGGGCTGTAATGATGAAATGATAATAATGAAGAAATTACATTTTCGTGTTTCAAACGATTTTTTTTCCAAATTACTTTTGCATAGTAAAGGTATAGTTGTATAAAGGAACAAAACACACAGCCCGGCTAGCGCGGGTAATTTCTGGATCTCTACAACAGGGTGCGATTTTTAATCTAAACCATCTAGGGACCCGTTCCAACATATAACTTTATATATATAACTTTATATATATATATATATATATATATATATATATATATATATATATAAACTTTATATATACATAAATTATGAACAGTGGTACAGCCACGCGGCAGCTTTTGCTGTCGCACGGATGGGCAGGCTCGAACCGGGGTGGTACCACGACCTCACAGAAAACCAGCGTGAAGTAAAGGTTTACCTCTGCGTTTCGCTTGGTGAGTGCAGGTGGCCGGAGGCCCTTTTTACTGAAAATGAGGCATTCCATCTTAGTCCTCACGGGTGACAACGCGTCTACATTTTGATTTGTAATAGAGGATAGATGTAGATGTCTATGGGCCGCAGCAACCACTTACCATCAGGTGGACTGTGTGCTCGTTTGTCACCCTTATCATATAATAAAAAAAATACAAAGAATTTCATCAAAATCGTTTCAGAGGTTCGGGAGGAGTTCAGTGGCAAACATACGTACGGAAGAATTATATACATATGTAAAGGTATAAACTTAAAGCATTTGATAATGATTTCTCATATTTACGCGAACACTTCACATTTAAATAAAACTAGCTATTGAAATAAAAAAAATCCTTATTTCAATACAGAAGATGGCTAAGTGAGACCCAACCCAAGCATACAACTGCAAGATTTCAAGATACTATAAGTGCATACTGCGTAGATCGATATCGTATAATAATTTTAATATGAGGTTGTCTATGATATTGGGACGTCGAACGCCTCAGCCCCGACGGCCCTCGTGACCATGGTGCTGTAAAGTACTGGAAACGCCGGCAATATAAAATAAGTCAATATACGAGACAAAATCAATTAAATCTAGTTTTGTTTCCAGCTTTTGAGTTTCATCAACTTACCTAAACATCAACAATATTATAACCAGCACTGAAAGAAGATAAGATTGTAAGTCTCCTTGTTCACGGTGCGCAGTTGAATATAGTCCGGTTTCAATGTTAATTTATCGATGGAATATTTGTACGTAGCAATTTATAGGCGTCTGGCAACCTGGGCAGACGGGCGCTCGCCGCGCCTTTTAAATTTATTTACGTACCGCCTTAGACCAACAAAGAAGCATAGATAGAACACTACTCTATTTTACGTAGTAGAGCGACGCTGTGTAGAATACCAAGTGTGAAATAACAGCTCAATACTGCTGTGTTTCGTATGGTGAGAGTAGAGAACTGGAGACACTTTTTGCTGGAAACGAGGCATTGGGAACGCATCTATGTCTTACGGCCACAGCATCCCCTTACCGTCAAGTAGACTGTGTTCTTATTTGTTAACCTTATTCTATAAAAACATTACGTACATTTTAAAGTGTTGTCAAAAGCAAACTAAAAATATGCTCCATTTATTGTAACAACGTTCACTAAAGCACATTTATGAATCTTAAATCTTTGGAAGTAAAAAATAGTTTTCGGTGCATAAGTTTGCGTGAGTGCGTTCTTATAATATGTTAGAGCATGTTTCGGATCAGTTTCAGCGTCACTTGAAATGTGTGTATTGTTTTGTCTGTTTTTTTGTTGGTCTGCGTGTGCCGCGTAATTGGTTTTATGTTTTTCATTTCATAAATGGATATTAAACAGAGCTAGTTCATTTGAATGTCGAGTTAAAGTCAATAGAATGGTACCTATGTCATACATCAGCTAGCAGACGCATAAAATGTAATAAGTTTAACGCCTGTTTCTTTTTTTGTACTAGCAAAGGTGACAAACGAGTACGCAACTTATTTCACAAAAAGTGGATGATGTGACCTGTCACATTTTTGACCAAGAATCAATTTTTTTTAGGACGAGGGCGACAAACGAGCACACAGACCGCAGATGCGTTATCACCCGTAAGGACTAAGATGGAATGCGTCGTTTCCAGTAAAAAAAGTCTCCGGTTCTCTACACTGACCATACGAAACACAGCAGCGTTAAGCTGCTATTTTACGCTGGTATTCAGTGAGAGCGTGGTCCTTCCCCGGTCGAGCAGACCCATTCGTGCTACAACTATACTACTAATATAGCTGCAGAATGGCTCTACCTGTAGATGCGTTTTAACCTTTTACCACGGCACCTAAACTTTGCAGAGTTAAGATGAAATACGTTGTTAAAATATCATACCAAGTTAAACAGCATTATGCGGCTATTTTACACTAGTATTTAAAAAAAAACGTTATCCCCACACTAGGATTTTCTTCTGTATCGTGGTGGCAGTTTACAAAGACAAATTGCACAAGGACAAATATTCAGACCCGGAAAAATTATTTGTAGGCAAAAAAGGCAAATACTTGTTCCGTGCGGGATTCGAACCCGCGGGCACCGGCGCAGCAACTCATTGCTAAGCCACAGCGTCACGGAGCCGTCTCTGCGCCATGTTCTACCTTGTGCGACAGTCTCGTACCGGTAAGCGAAGTGTAGGGTGGCCTCCCACTAGATGAAGTGACGAACTGGTGGAAGATTCCGAAAGTTGGCTCAGGTGGCTCAGGACCGTGCTTTGTGGCATTCATACCAGATATCTGGTGCTGCGATCGTCAATCTGCCAGCCAAGCGTTGCGACTAAGAAAAGCAACGTGAAAGCTAATTATGAAAAACATGATTTAACCAAAAACAACATGAAATTATTTTCAATACTAAAGCCCGCGGCGTTAGAGAATGCATTACCCCACATCTTCCTGTGTTTATCGTAAGAGGCGACAAAAACTACAAGAACACAGGAGATGGGCTATATGCACAATGGGACTCCAGTTTATGACCCATCAGCGTTGCAACTATGGCAAAAATCTCCCCTATGAGACAATCTATGGAAGAGGTCTATGTTCAGCGTAGACTGATAGTTTGTACTGATAATGAGACACTGTATGGTACTTGATTAAATGACTAAAAATACAAGTCGTGAATTAAAATATTGAAGCTACCGATACTTGAACTACGAACAGATATTTATAAGATCTACAACATCTTAGTGGCATCTTAATTTAATGTGCAACGTGTTCTAAATAGGCGTGTACAGAATTGAGCACACACACCCCTCGTAGAGTAGTGTGTTTACAAGTGAAAATTTCTTTTGAACCGTTGTGATTTAAAACTCGATGAAGCGCAAAAGTGACACTAAAAAGGGACAAACATATACATTTATAGGACATAGCTTACGAGGGAATGAGATAGAATACAGTGTACAGGGTTCTTCTGAAAGTTTCAGTACACTTTTACCGTGTGTGAACTGCATACGTGTTTTATAGGCATTATATGATAAACAATTATAATAATTGTGAAACAACAAAAAGAAATACCACAGCTTAGCCACAGAAAAAATATTTGCGTGAAAAGTTAGTAGGTAGTACAATTATATTAACAATTCAAGAATCTGTAATTGTTTTTTAAATACAGTAATAACATAGGCGGGATCGAGCAATAACCGTGCAAGTCGAATTCGCGTGAGTCGAGGTATAATTTTGCACAAATGCATTAGTTGGGACCAAGCCTGTAGAAAAAAATAACTAAGAAAATGTTTTTTTTTTATAGAATAAGGATGACAAACGAGCACACAGTCCACCTGATGGTAAGTGGTTGCTGCGGCCCATAGACGTCTACATCTATCTTCGTTTGCGAATTAAAATGCACATGCGTTGTCAGCCGTGAGGACTAAGATAGAATGCCTCTTTTCCAGTAAAAAGGGTCTCCGGTTCTCTACACTCACCATACGAAACACAGCAGCATTAAGCTGCTATTTTACGCTGGTATTCTGTGAGAGCGTGGTTCTTCCCCGGTCGAGCCGACCCATTCGTGCTACAACTATACTATTAATATAGCTGCAGCATGGCTCTACCACGTATATTAATAAATTTTAATCAAATCTTTGATAATTTTGTGAGATTTAATGTGAATCATATTTTATTAATTAAATAAATGCGAGTAATGTTAATGTAGAAAACTTCATAAAATCTAAAAAAGTCATGTGATGCACAAAGGAATTTTCTGTTTCAAAGGAGTTGGGACCAAACCTGTAGAAAACAATAACTAAGAAAATGTTTAATCAAATCTTTGATAATTTTTAAGATTTAATGTGAATCATATTTTATTAATAACAAAAATGCAAGTAATGTTAATGTAGAAAACTTAATAAAATCTAAAAAAGTCATCTGATGCACAAAGGAATTTTCAATTCACGCAATTTTCTCGTAACTCGCCAATTACTTTTTATACCTTTTATGTAGCAATAATGCGCCCATCTTTGATGTCTACGTTTTCAAAAAACTTGTAACCCTTTTTCAATTGAATTGAAGCCTTTGTAACCCTTTTTAGATGTATTTCTTACCATTTTCATTTAAATTGAGGGCTTCTGCAAGTTTCTAACCGCCATTTTGATCTTCTGACTGCACTGAATCTAAAGAGTTAGCTCTGGTACTTACTGATTTCGTACGAGTTTCAACGGTAAAAAAATAGACATTTTTTTTCAGGTTTTGTGAAAATTCAGAACAAAATCGATGAGATTTATAAACCGTGTAACAACGATGTAAGTCGAGTCATATAATATATGTACATATATACAAGCTGTAACACCCGCTTTCACCTCCTTAATTTTCGATAATTTCGAAAGTCTATGTCGAGAAAGGAATATATCTTTATATATAAAAAGTACGTGTCACGTTGTTTGTCCGCGATGGACTCCTAAACTACTGAACTGATTTCAATGAAATTTTTGATCAATGTGCAGTTTGGTCCAACTTAAAATATAGGATAGCTTACATCTCAATTTATAGTCGCAATACAAAAAATTGAATGAAAATTATTTGTCTATTATTTGACAGTCACAATTATCTGTTAGCTCCAAACGATTCTGTCAGATGACGATATCTGTTGCCTGGATTGAGTAAATATTTAATAGATGGCGCTATGTTAAAAATACAAACGTTTAATATAAGCTACATTTTAATAGTATAACCACCACGTGTTGCTGTAAGTATTCAACAGATAGAACCGATTTAAAAAAAAAGTTGCAGACTGTGTGCAGTTTGGTCCAGCTTGAGAGAAAGGATAGTTTTTATCCCGATAAGTGACTCTCAATTTTTTTTATTGCTAATTTCAGGAGTTTTTTGGGAAAGCAAATAGTCGTTCGGAAAGGGCAGTCAAAAGATAGACAGCAATTAATATTAAGAATAAAAATAAAAAGCAGGCGTTTTCATAGGCGTAAGACCTCTTTTTATCGTTTATATTGCGAGACTCTCACCAGTCGAAGCTATTTTTATTATAAAAATATTTTTGCACGTCGATTTGATGTATGCCCAAAGCAACTTTGCACATGTCGGAGCATTTTACTTACGAGCAAATATTTTAAAATATTTCTTTGATGTACCTAAACGTTGCAACGCTAATAAATTCAAACTTTTCTAAACGTGCGGTGACGTGTATAGGTGTCTGTAGTTAAAAAAACTGCCAAGTGTGCGTCGGGCCACGCACAATGTATGGTTCCGTTGTTACCCGTCACAATACGTGAACTTAGAAGAAACCTTCTTGATACTATGAGCATATTGAGTTCGCGGTTTGACCCAAATGGGCCCAAATAGGACGATGGTAACTGAAGGACTTATTTTCACAAAGCAGGCCCAAAGCAAAGACGTCTACTAGGGTTTGCCACGCGCTCTAAATATCAGCGATGTGGTTTTTATGCGAATAAAAGCTGCAAAGCCGTCAACTTGGTATTCCGCAAACGTCGTTGATGCACTACAGAAACGAGGCAATCCCAATAACATCTTGCACACGTTATTATATTGGACTCGTAGGGTGTCCAGCAACTTCTCGGTATATTTAGCCCACGGATTTCCCGTGTACATGTTTTGGCAATAAGCTTTAAAAAGCCGGCCAAGTGCGTGTCGGACTCACCCATGAAGGGTTCCATAGCTGCAAGATAATTTCGATGTAAGTAATTAAAATAATTTTATCCAACGAAAACAGTACCAAATCGTAAACGTACAATATTTAGCATTCGCAAATGTATCGAAAAATTTGCTCCGCGCGCACGAGTGTCAACAACGTCTGCCCTCACGTGTCTGCCCGCTCGGGTAAGCGCCGTCGGGAACCTGTCCCCCGTGCGATCACGATTTGTGCATAAGGTTTATGTTTATGAAATTAAATGTTTTATTTTTATGTTAGAGTTGATTGAATGAAAGGTAAATTGCGGTTTACGATTTATGACGTATTAAAAAAACTACTTACAAAATCTCGTTCAAACCAATTTTCGGTGGAAGTTTACATGGTACTGTATATCACATATATTTTTTTAAATTTATCATTCTGTAATTTTAGAAGTTACCAGGGGGGGGGGGCACACATTTTATCACTTTGGAAAAAATGTTTGCCCCCCCACACATCTTATCACTTTGGAAGTGTCTCTCGCGCAAACTATTCACGCATGGGTTTGATGAAAAAAAAAATTGAGTTTCTGTTCTAAGTATGGGGAACTCCCAAAATTTATTGTTTTTTTTTTCTATTTTTGTGTGAAAATCTTAATGCGGTTTGTGAACCGCATTAAGATTTTACCAATACATCTACTTACCAAGTTTCAACAGTATAGTTCTTATAGTTTCGGAAAAAAGTGGCTGTGACATACGGACGGATAGACAGACATGACGAATCCACAAGGGTTCCGTTTTTTTGTGATTTGGCTACGGAACCCTAAAAAGGGTCACCTTTACGTCCACGCTGGAACGATAAAATCTGCGAGCCAACATGTTACTCCTTACTGAGAGAGCCCTACGTTCCCTTTCTATATCAGCATCGTCTTTAAGGTCGTCAGTAATTATATTACGTCCCAGATATTGAATGTTCACGCCGTTCAGGGTGATGTTATTGGCTTTATCGGGACATTTACCAGCGGCCTTAAACCCATGCATTCTGTCTTTTTTACATGGTATATGAGCCTTTGCTCAGCAGCATATATCTCAGAAACCCTTAAGCATCTCGTTAAGACCCCACGCAGTTGGACAGAGCAGTACACTGTATGTTCTCTGTATTGTTGGTGCTTTCTTTGTTAATACGATATCCGACAAGCATACTGCTTAACCTGACAATGAGATTATTAATATATATGTTGAAGAGTGTGGGGGACGTCAAACCTCCTAGTCTTACCCCAGTCTCTAACACATATTCTTCCGAGAGAGAGAGTCCGCCCATTTTATACGATTTGTCTGGTTGGTATACCAGAAGTTAAATATATTTAACAATTCAACCGGTAGTCCCCTGTCCTCCAGCTTTGTCCATAATATGTTGTAAGACACTTAAAGTTAAACGCTGTTGACAGGTCTAGGAAACAGCTATACACATGTGTCCCGCTATTAGTATAGTATTGGACAGTGTGCTTTAGACTTAAAATTGCACTCTTAATAGATAGTCCAGACCGAAACTCAAACTGTGCGTCATGTAGGTTAGCTATTTTTTCAAGGTAAGGATTAAGCACACCGTCCAGCATCTTAGCAATTAATTTTTCTTGTGCGAGACGTGACCAGTTCTATTCTTTACAAAGGGCACCATAATTTTTTTAACATTCATTGTGGTAAATAAGAATGTCTGATACACATTGTAAAAAACAGAGCCGAAACAGTATAGGGAGTGGTATTCAAAAACGATTAAAAAACTTTTCAATTTTGAAAATAATGCAATCTACATGAAATCATTCGATTGGCAAAACTATAACATGAAACCGTATTGTATCTCTCAAGTGATACATATTGTATTAAATTAGATTGTTTAGTGCATTTGTCAAGTCAATTTATTTATTTATTTAAAACATAAAGATTTTTAAGGCTTAGCTTTCCATTGACGTCAGTGGAGTTTGGTGTTGATACGTATTTTTACAGAAAGATTACACTATTATAAGCACACACACAATGTCTCAATATACGGAAACGCGTAATTTTTGAGAAAAGAATAATTGAAAATCAATTATTCTTGCAATGTTTACGTCTAATTTGCTAATAAACTGGCGCCATTTTGTAATGTCATTGTCGACGTCAATAGGGATGTCGATTCTTTCCGAAAAAGGTCGATTTTTAAATCGATTCAAATCGTAAGCTGATGTATCGGTTCACAAAAAATCGATTTCTAAAATGTCTATATTTTTTTAATGTTTCTATTTATAATGTAAATATAAACCCATTTTATGAAAAACAAGAAAGATACCATGATAAATGATCTCTTATTGAAATTTGTTTTATTTAACAGTACCTATTAGGGCAGATAAATAAAATAGGTTAGGTTCAACTTATGTCAAAGAACCGAATTGATTGACCCCGACTCCACCTGGTACGAGTCTGTCCTACCCCTAGAGTGGTTTTATAGAGCCGGAGGCGCGTAGGGGGAGCAGCCTCCGCCTGCCGTAACAAATCGTAGGCATCGGACGAGCCGGAGCGGCTGAGGCTGGTCGCCGAAGGCGACCAACAAGCCGAAGCTGCGGAGGCGAGGAGGGATGCCTGCGATTTGTTACGCTAAGGCGTAGAGGCTGCTCTTCCCGCAGCGCCGGAGAGGTAGCAGTCTCAAAATAGATACAGAAATCCTTCTGAATCAGTCCCCCTATATTTTATGATGAAGGGGATTTTTTTCTCATAAAATGGATATATATTTACATTATAAATGCAAACATGAAAAAAGTATAGATATTTTAGAAATCGATTTTTTAGGAATCGATACATCAGCTTACGATTTGAATCGATTTAAAAAACGACCTTTTTCGGAAAGAATCGACATCCCTATTGACGTCGACAATGACATTACAAAATGGCGCCAGTTTATTAGCAGATTAGACATAAACATTGCAAGAATAATTGATTTTCAATTATTCTTTTCTCAAAAATTACGCGTTTCCGTATATTGAGACTTTGTGTGTGTGCTTATAATAGTGTAATCTTTCTGTAAAAATACGTATCAACACCAAACTCCACTGACGTCAATGGAAAGTCGTACCATTTTTAATATTGATATGGTCACTATAAGATTTTATTAGGTTAGCTAATTACGTAATAACTTAAGACAGGAGGACCCTTAAGTAGGGACTGAATAAATTAACCGACTTGGTATTACATGGATCTCACAACTTTTCTGCCGACTTCCAAAAAGGAGACGGTACTCAATTCGACTGTATGTTTTTTATGTGTGTTACCTCATAACTATGTACTGGGTTAACCGATTTCGATAATTCTTTTTTTATATGAAAGCTGATAGTTCTCGCGTGAACCCATATGAATTTGATCAAGGTCAGACCAATAGTTTTTGAGTTATTCTTAAATAACTTATATTGAAGTCAGCTGTACAAAATTTTTAATTTTAAATTATTACGGTAGAAGAACTGGGTTGCGAGACTTGGTGTTTTTTACAAGTTATGTTTTTGATGGCATCTCATTTCTTTTTGTAGATAGTTATGTCTAGGTGCCTATCTACGTCTATTATTCCATTATATTATACATAATATATAGCTACACTGATTCATTCACTGCAAATGTAACTTTGTAATCCTCTATATTTATATGGGATCACAACGTTACTTATGCAGTTGGTGTATCTCGAAAACTGGACAGAAATTTCAAAATAAATAATTGGTAAATCCAATTGGGCATACCTTAAGCGCATAAAAAAATACGTATAACATGATTATACGGAATTTTTTAAAGTAGTTTAAATACATTTCGACAGCACTATCGGCTTCAACACCCTCGAAAACCATGAAAATGACACCCATGATAAAAAAATGGGTACCTGCTTCAGCCGCCATCTTGGATTTACATTTCGACAGCACTATTGGCTTCAACACCCTCGAAGCCCATGAAAATGACACCCATGATAAAAAAATTGATACCCATTGCAGCCGCCACCTTGGATTTACAATTCGACAGCACTATCGGCTTCAACACCCGCGAAAACCATGAGAATGACACCCATAATGAAAAAATTGATATCTATTGCAGCCGCCATCTTGGATTTAGATTTCGACAGCACTATCGGCTTCAACACCCTCGAAAACCATAAAAATGACACCCAAGATGAAAAAATTTATATATTTTGCAGCCGCCATCTTGGATTTACATTTTAACAGCACTATCGGCTTCAACACCCTCGAAAACCATGAAAATTACACCCATGATGAAAAAATTTATACCTATTGCGGCCGCCATCTTGGATTTACATTTCGACAACCCTATCGGTTTCAACACGCGAAAACCATGAAAATGTCACCCATGACAAAAAAATTGATACTGCTTACTTTTAATACGTACTACTATTATTTATTCTGTGCTTTTAAAATATTGTAATAAAAAATCTCTTATTATTATTATAATCAGGTATTTAAGAAATTTTGATATTCGAATATTGTGTATTTGTACAGCGATCTTTTTGAGCCGCTGCAAACATCCGAAACAATGTCCACTCACGACGGCAACTGACCAGTATATAAAAAGTACTCTGTGCGTCGAACTGAGTGAATGAGCAAACTACTCTGTGGCTTTAGCTCCCTTTACAGAATTAATTTACATACAAGGCTACCAAATCAACGAAAATTTCGCCATTTTGGAGCCGAAAAAAATAATTACAGCTAAACAAAACAAAACTACACTGCCATTTACATTCAGTGGCTTCCCACATGATAGATGAAGAGATTAAAAAATAGATTGAGTTAAACAAATTATATTTTCAAAAGCAATAGTAAATTTACAAGCCTTCCGGACTTGATAAATCCACACCATAAGCCACTAAAACCCCTTTTTTTATTTAAAATTTGCATTAAATCGATTTAAAAAAAATTATTAATAAGTTCAACAATCATTTATCTTTCTAACAATGTGATTTTTATATCATTTATATGTATAATATGATTGCTAGATACGATTTTATTCGATAAAACGTTGGAATCTTAATTTTTAGGCGATAGTAGAACATACCTTGCGCTTTCGCTTAAGGTATGCAATATTTTAATTTTTACTTGATTTATATACTAAACAATAGTTGTATTCAAAATTTGAAGCTTCTATGTCTGCTAGAAGTGCCTTAGAGTTTTGATGATCGGTCAGTCAGTGAGTGACAAAATTAAGAAATTTTGACTAGTTATATTTCTTAAACTGCTGGTTCAAATTTAATACAATTTGAAACACATTAAGTTTATACAATGCCTACTTGGTTTCTGAAAATTCAGGCTTCTAGTTTTATTCACAATGAAGTTATAGGGTTTCGAAAATGGCCTAAACTGCTTCCAGAGAAGGATGGTACGGCCGTGCCGCTTTTTTGCTCGACTTGGCTATAATAATTATAATATATAATAATTGGAAATTCAAATCTAATTACATCAATTTACTTGTAATTGATAGTGCTGGGGCCGTATGGGGAAGCTCACGTCGCTCAGCAAGCTATGGTTAGGACTATGTTCGGGGTTTCTCTTCATGATAGACTTTAAAATGGGAATATAATCTATCAAGCCGTTTAGGCTACAGAGCGTGCCAAAGAAATGGACATACATATGTATGCTCTCGAATAACTAATTAATTAGTTTAATACTTATTTATTAATTTAGCCCCAGACGGGCCATGAAGCCACAACGGATGTTCCATTAATCGTTATGGTGATAATCCACGTGATAAACACTCACAAGGATTTTATTTTCCAGCAATATGGTAAAAATGCGGTAAATCTCGCAATATTTGACATTTAGTCAGGAGTTCAGGACACACACACACACACACACACACACGCGCACACACACACACACGCGCACACACGCGTACACGCACACACACACACTCACACACACACTCACACACTCACATACTCACACACTCACACACTCATACACTCACACACTCACACACTCACACACACACACATACGTACGGACGATTTTTTAAACATTAATTTACAACAGAATATGTAATAAAATTAAGTATAAAACATTTGGTAACAGCACGGTAACGATCACCTCATTCCCATGGGTTATTATCAGTCATGTACTCTTTAGTAGTATAATATCTCTTATTAAACAATTTTTGCTTTACAACAATTTTAAAGTTTTTTGTATATGTAGAAAGGGTAATTGAGTATAGTACAGAGACTAATTTTGTAGTTAGGAATAATAATTAATTCGTTTACACGAATTAATTATCCAACGAGTCGAGAATAGTCTAGTAACGGAATACGACAAGGGCACCGTTCCACGTCAGAGCCAAGACTGTCCTAACGGCGGCCGTGCCGTCCGTTTTATACAAGCAAAACGAGCGCCACTGCAGGTGCAATGGTGCAGGTGTGCGGAACACGTGTAATTGACAAGAATTCTGTCTAACTGCACCGACAGCTACCGCGCCGCACGTGCAATGGTGCTGGTCCCGCCACGGCCATACTGACATGCGTGCGTCCTCGCACGCGCTCCATCACAATTTTAGTTATCTGTAGACAAAAAAACATCGTTCGACTACCCTGACATAACAGCGTCTGGTCTGGTCTATATTGACCCTGCAGACTTGGGTGACAATCAGTTTTGTTCCGGCAGTAAGCCCCACAAAACTTTAATCAACCTTATGCGAGATCGGAATGATTAGTCTGTAGCTTTTCTATTTTCTCTTTTTTTTTCAAGTACTGTTTTCGCTAGTCCGGAATCACTATTCCCTATAGCCATATCATTGGACCGGCACAAAGTCCTGCAATGATAGTAAGAACTATTTTTTTTTCTTACTCTCTTTTTTTTCAAGTACTATTTGCTAGTCCGGAATCACTATTCCCTGTAGCTATATCATTAGACCGGCAGACGCCTTGCAATGATAGTAAGAACCACTTTTTTTCTTACTCTCTTTTTTTCAATTCAATATAGAACAGGTACAGACCAACCATACCGCAAACATGTACCTGTCACAATCACACAAAAGTGTATCGTGAGGGACGTAGTGACATGATAACACCTAATTATGTAAACCAACAGCAACACGACACGTCCCAGTGCAGCACAGACCAGCCTTCCTGCAACTCCATGTTCCTTTCCTGCACAAGAATAATTACTTCGCTAGAGTGTTGCAACGTCTCTAGTATTTTCTAGATGCACAGACACGGCTACCTGTGACTGTAGCACGTCCTCGTGCGGTTGACAGTGAACAGCATACGGTCTATCAGTTATCACCACCTGCTAACAGATATTAACTCTTGTTAAATATTACAACGGTCTACCATCCCAGACTTCATTTAAGTCATGAACGCGCCAATATGGCTACCTCCAGGCAAACACACTCCAGCTTTCCGTTCTACTGCGTTCGTGCCACATTCGCGCCAGTGAGCCGTCGCGCCGTACTAGCGCTAGCGAATCGTCGTACTGCTTTGTAAAATTAAAAGAAATCGAGATAAATGTATTGCGAACCATGGAATTCCGAGCTTCCAAAATTCATCACATATTCGCCTATGAAACGGCAACTGTATGACATTTGAAAACATTGCAAAAAACGGAAACTATGTGTAGAGACAGATACCACAACATATTTCAAAGGGAAGGAGGCAACTGCGCAAAATCTACGAAAGCCGACCAAGCCTCAGACGTCCATTTTTAGCGCCGAAGCACCATTTGTTCGGCGGCCGCTTGAATTGCTCTGCCATAAGATCAGCCGATAAGTTACCGGCTGTAGCGGTGTAGGCTCAATCTTACCAGCGCTCGGTCGTACCTGACCATGTTCGATTAGCCGTCACAACATCGTCCTCGTTAATCATTATTGTAGAGACTTCTACGAATCCCTCGACATCAAACCCGAATATTGTCGACGACACAAGATTCGGAGAAAACTGCAACACTCATCAAGACATTAGAACACAAAAATTTCACTTATTATTTTCAATTCATAGCGTGTTAAAGTTAATCCTTTATTTTGGTACATCCCTTAAACGTTTATTGAACTTCAAAATATAGCAAATGATAATCATGTTTCGCGTGAACTATCAAATTACAACGAAACTTTACAACGTAATTAGAAAGCCTTCAACATTTCTTTCGACATTTGTTAACATATTTAGGTACGTCAAGAAATAATGAAAATACTTGCAGGTACTTTTAATACAAATCGAACAAATTAAAAAAAATTGGTTTAAATAATTTCACTTTATCTTTTCTCTACACTTTAATGATACGAAAATATCGTAAGTAGCATAGCAAATTTCATTACGGTATTTAACATAAAAACAGATTCATCAATGCGGAATGCATTACAGTCTTCCACAAATGTAATAATCCTCATACTATTCAAAGGTTAAATGTGGGCAAAAATGGGGACTTTATCCCACTTCTGATGAGAAAGGGTAATTGAGTATAGTACAGAGACTAATTTTGTAGTTAGGAATAATAATTAATTCGTTTACACGAATTAATTATCCAACGAGTCGAGGATAAACTAGTAACGGAATACGACAAGGGCACCGTTCCACGTCAGAGCCAAGACTGTCCAACGGCGGCCGTGCCGTCCGTTTTATACAAGCAAAACGAGCGCCACTGCAGGTGCAATGGTGCAGGTGTGCGGAACACGTGTAATTGACAAGAATTATGTCTAACTGCACCGACAGCTACCGCGCCGCACGTGCAATGGTGCTGGTCCCGTCATATATATGTCCTTCATGTTTTCTGGGAGTTTGTTGTAAAAAAGTGTAAACATTGCCCCTTGAAGAAATTGATTCGTGCTACAACCGTGGTATAGCTGCAGCGTGGCTTTATCACGTGCCTTTTTTTTTATAACATTGACATCTACTTAGATGCGTAGGCGGCAAGGAACCTTCCGATTACATTACATGAACTCTATATTTCCACGGAGTAATTTAACATCATTCGTGAAGCGAAATTGACGAAATATTTGTTTGTAAGCGAATCATCCGTATTTGTGGATATAAATCTGTTTATACTTTACATGAACATGAGCGTTCCGTAACAATATTGTTCTCCTGTTTGGAAGGTATTTTGGTTACGTAAATTGCGCATGAACAAACATATGAATCTAAAAAAAATGTAAATGTAACAAATACTTTTCCTGTTGGAATTCACGGTTTTATTAAAATCATCAGATCATAATCATCATTACAGCCCTTCACAAGTTAACAGCTGAACATAAGCGTCCCGTAAGGAATTCGACAAAATGCGGTCCTGAGCCACATGCGTCCTTTGAATTGCAGCATCTTATACCAGGTCAGTTCATCTAGTGAGTGGCCGCTCTACACCTCGCCTACCGGAACGAGGTTGCCACTCGAGAACCTTTTTTCCCCATCGGTTGTCGATTTTTCGAGCTACATGACCGACTCATTGCCACCTCAGCTTACTAATACGTTAAGCCATGTTAGATGCCCCGGTCCTACTGCGGAAAATCATAAGAGTTTGATTACATCTCAATTTGTTAGTATTTTTCAATATATTAAAAGGAAACATATTGCATAATTTGCTTGTAAAATTATGTTTCTTAAAATCCCTAATACCGCTTCGTATGCTTGTCAAACAGAATTAAAAGGCGACGTAAGGCCCGCACGTACTCCGACAAAGTAATCAAAGCTCCTATAACAGAATTTTGACAGCGAAATGATTTGATACATTTCTTTTAGAGGATAGGGTGACAAACGAGCACACAGTCCACCTGATGATAAGTTGTTGCTGTGGCCCATAGACGTCTACATATATCCTCGTTTGCGAATGAAAATGCAGATGCGTTGTCACCCGTGAGGACTAAGATGGAATGCCTCTTTTCAAATAAAAAGGGTCTCCGGTTCTTTACACTCACCATACGAAACACAGCAGTATCAAGCTGCAATTTTACGCTGGTATTCTGTGAAAGCGTGGATCTTCCCCGGTCGAGCCGACCCATTCGTGCTACAACTAAACTACTAATATAGCTGCAGTATGGCCCTACCACGTAAAAAGTATTTGCTCTAATCGTGTCTATACGTGCGCATGGAAATACCCTGTGTCGTAGCAAACTCTCTTCTTACAACATTTGTTCAAAACTGATGTTTATAAATGTACAAAGAATTAGTTTGTTTTATATAATTCAAACAAATAACGTCTTACGTTGAAATATATGTATGTTGATAATTCAACAAGATAAGGCAAATTCTGCAGGAAATACAACAAATGATCCCCATTCTGATATCGGATATACATCAGGATAGCCATAATTGTTACAAGTGGTAAAATTAAAAATATTGTAAAATCGACTTCAATATAAATATAATTTTATTTGACTGGTGTTTTAAGTTAATTTTATTTGTTTTTTTTTATTTTATTGTTGAATATTTAAACAACACTCAACCGATTTCGATAAAATGGGACCTGAGGAGACAGATACTTTGAAACAAAAAAATAATTTTCCAAATTGGTTCAGGCGTCTCATCGGTAAACATACATAAAAAAAAAAGATTCCGACGAATTGTAACCCTCCTAAGTCCTCGTTTTGAACTCGGTTGAAATATAGTTAAAGTGTGAGAGCGGATGTTCAACTTGCTCTGTTGTTTACGCAATTAATTATTATCAGTAATAAGACTATATATTCAGTATAGAGCAATTACAGTTCGACCACACGGTAACACGCCCCCACCACAATCACACACCAGTGTAACGTGAGGGACGTAATTACATGATAACACCGAACTATGCAAACCATCGCAACACTACCCATTTCAGCGTAACACGCGAGGCAGCCGCTCAGTAACACCATTCTCCTTGCCTGCACTATAAGGACCACCACAACGGACAGAACCACGATACTATCTTTGCACTCGTAGAATGACTTATGAGGGATCTTCCGCGCTGAGCACCTACACTGAACTTTACAGTGCACAAATGAGTGGCTCTTTATACCTTCAATTCTACCCTGCCACCGTATACACACCGACCTGTTGTATTAAAAAGACAACAAACTGAAAATTGTTATTTTTATATATAATATTTTCTTATATGTATATTTTATACTTGTTCTGACATTAATAATATTTATATGTATTGTGTATATACATGTAATGTATGCGTGTATATGTGTATGCATGTATTTATATATGTATATATTGTATATATTTAAGTATATATGTCTATGTATGTGTGTGTATATGTATATTTATATACAATTTCTTTTTGCTTTTAGCGCTTTCTATTTTGATTACTGCTGCACCGTCTCTTGTTTTGTATATCTCTGTTTAGCCTAATGGTTGACTGGGAGAGAATGCCCTATGGCATTAAGTCCGCCATATGTACAACTTTGTGCATGAAAGCTTAAATAAATTAAAAAAGAAATTATATTTCACCTTAGTTCTGCCTTTTTTCAGAAAAATTGTCCCATTGTATGCATAAAAGTATAAAATTTCCTATTGAAATTCGAGAACTTCCATTAAAACATTTTCAAAAAAAATACTAAAACAATGGTTCATCCAAATTTTCTTTCATACTTGTCGTGAAGCGACAATTAAAAAAAAACCTAACCTAACAACAACGAAACAACAAAAATAGAACAAGAAAATAATATATTTAAAATTTAAAAAAAAAATATTTACAATTTTATATAAAAAAAATGAAGTATGATGATAGTGATGGGTGACGTGAATTACAATTAAATAGAAAATAAAGATAGATGAATATTGAAGCGGAGCGTGAAGGTCAAAGTGGCACACGCTGCGCTTGGAGTAGGAGTAGGCACACGCTGAGCTTGGAGTCTCGCAGCGCCTGGAGCTAGCACGCACAGTGGCTAAAGATAGCACGGGCACTAGTAGGTGGAGGCGCAGGCGACGACTCCAGATGAAGGCAAAGGTTTGCAGGATCCCGGAGTAGTACAGCCCCGCACTTGGAGTAGGCTAGGCGACGACTTCGGGTGAAGACAGAGGCTTGCAGGATCCCGGAGCAGTGCGGCCCCGTGCTTGGAGTAGGCTACGCCGACGACTTCAGGTGAAAACAGAGGCTTGCAGGATCCCGGAGCAGTGCGGCCCCGTGCTTGGAGTAGGCTACGTCGACGACTTCAGGTGAAGACAGAGGCTTGCAGGATCCCGGAGCAGTGCGGCCCCGTGCTTAGAGTAGGCTACGTCGACGACATCAGGTGAAGACAGAGGCTTGCAGGATCCCGGAGCAGTGTGGCCCCGCGCTTGGAGTAGACTAGGCGACGACTTCAGGTGAAGACCGAGGCTTGCAGGATCCCGGAGCAGTGTGGCCCCGCGCTTGGAGTAGACTAGGCGACGACTTCAGGTGAAGACCGAGGCTTGCAGGATCCCGGGGCAGTGCGGTCCCGGGATAAGGCCTTTAGGAGATGCTTCTAGTTTGGAAGCTGAAGCGAGACTGTCTGTATTGACCGATGATTCGGCTATTATACCTTTTTAGAGAGAACGGAAAATTATTTAAATTAAAAGCAAATTTTTGTAAATGGCCCAGAGCAAAAGAGTATTTATGTGGAAATATTGAAATAAAAATATCAGACCGGTAACGAATTTGAATAAAAATTGCCATGACAACCAAATAAACAACGATGTCAAAACATTTCAATTTTTGGTTTCAGGTTCATAATTGAAAAACGGCAAGGTTTAAGTAAGAAATGAGATATTATTGATATAGGAAAAAAGGTAGCGCAACAGCGCGCACAAAACCCGAAATTGCAGAGTTACGGAGAACTAAATAAAAGATCAAAGAAAGGTAGACTCTATTGACACCGATTTAAAAAGCGTGAAAATACGAAGTGAAAATGACCTGTTATTGTGCTATTATGGTCCAAAAACGTTACAGGATCCTATGGAAATAAAGGTGATGCAGAAAGAAAATCAAAAACAGAATGGAAAAATAGATGTAAAATGATATGTAAGTAGCATAACACTATACTCTAGATGATTTTTATTGTTATAAAGAAAATTTTTAAGTATTTTATAAGAAATTTCGTGTAAAATTGACTAAATACTTTTATAAAAAATTAAAATAACTATTGACATGTACACTTGATTTGATATAATATAAATATATATTTTTAATTATGGACTGGTTAAAACTTTGTACTTCCCTTTGTTTAATTAATTATTGACATCCATTTTTATATGTCTTATAATTTTTAATCTTGAATTTATCATAAAGTTATAATTAAACATACATTTTTAAATAGAATCTTGTATATTTTATAAAATTATGTATTTGAATGCCACTGGCGAAATATCCTTGTACTATCTTTAATTATAATGTCTGTAACCACCATATTTTGGGCAAATAAATTATTATTATTATTAGTGAAGTAAGTGAGATTAGAGACGTAGAAGTAGTAATATACACTTTTTAAACTTTTCGATTTCATATTGAGAACATTGGTGAAAAATCATTTTAGTTATCGGTATTTGTGTTTAGGCAAATTAAAATATTTAAAGATTCAAAAATTAATTATATTTTTTTTTTATATTTAACTTCTAAACCAAATATTTAAAAAAAACTTACTTGTTATTGTAGATGAGATCTTTATCAAAAACGTGAACTGCAAAATTTTTATCTAATTAGATCAAAACCAGCAGCTAACAACTGTTACATATTAGAATATACGGTAGACAAATAAATAATGAGTGTTCTTTGTATGAAGTGATTTATTTTGTTTTCCAAACTTATTTCCATTTATAGGCTTTATATGCCCAAGTTTTTTAATGAATGAAATAAAAAAAGCGATAAAGCTCAAGCAACCAAGTTATTATAAAAGCTTCGAGTGAAACACGCGCGACGCAAATTCACCGAGCCTAATTAAAACGAGTAAAACAAACGAAATGCCTCGCCATTAGCGAACAGTTATTACCGTGAAACTTTTATTTCTTTTAAACAACATAAAATATAATGCTGTTATAAAATGATATGTTTTCGGTATTACTTTAGTTTTTAGAATTTTGAAGTGGTACCTAATGGTAATGCCACGCTACAGCGTATTATTATTGCAGTACGAATGAAGCGACTTGATCAAAGAACCATTCATTCATTCATTTGTCTGTTAAAGTCCACTGTTTAACGTAGGTCACCCCATACAATGTCTCATAGAGGGATATCTTTAATAGTTGCCTTGCTTGTAAGGTCGGCAACTGCCTCATAAGGGGTATATTTGCCATATTTGCTACGCTTGACAGGTGTGGTAGAAACCGAAGTTTTACGTTATAATTGTTATTGGTTTGTTAAGTTTTTTTTATGTTATACTTGTTTTTTCCCTCCGTTACCTCTTATGACACCCACAAAATTTTAT